>VYZM01023239.1:65295-145620 GCA_013398915.1 Dromas ardeola
AGCAAAGGGCTACTAAGATGATTAGGGGATTGGAACACCTCTCCTATGAAGAAAGGCTGAAGGATTTGGGTCTCTTCAGTCTGGAAAAAAGACGACTGAGGGGGGGGGTCTTATCAATGCTTATAAATACTTAAAGGGTGGGTGTCAGGAGGATGGGGCCAGGCTCTTTTCAGTTGTGCCCGGCGACAGGACAAGAGGTAATGGGCACAAACTTGAGCATAGGAAGTTCCACCTAAACATGAGGAGAAACTTCTTTACCTTGAGGGTGACAGAGCCCTGGCACAGGCTGCCCAGAGAGGTGGTGGAGTCTCCATCTCTGGAGACATTCAAAACCCGCCTGGACGCGTTCCTGTGCAACCTGCTCTAGGTGACCCTGCTCTGGCAGGGGGGTTGGACTAGATGATCTCCAGAGGTCCCTTCCAACCCTACTGTTCTGTGATTCTGTAATGGAGCTCAAAATCAGCCATTCCTTTGTTTTTCACAGAACTGATACCAAGCTCAGTGCAGTGGCTTTGATCAGTAAAAGTATAAAAAGTACTCCCATGTACTTTTTTGAGAGTATTATTGCACGCTAGATTTCTCCCAGTTGTCTGGGATTTTGTATCTTTTCCAAACTTTCTGAAAATCTGCGTTAGTAGACCAGAAATCCCAGCCAGCTCCTCTTACATACTTGTCTGCAAGTTATTCAAATCTGAAGATTTAACATGCCTAATTTTCATGCATGCTCCTGGATTAATACACTCACAAAATCATCCACTGTATCATAGAAATATTTGCTGGACGTGGCTGCCCTTTCTGTGTTATCACTGAAAATCTGAGCATTTCCACTTCATTATTTTAATGTAGAGTGAAAACCAGAAGAGATCACCAGATCATATAGTTCATCCTTCTGAACACCACAAATATTATTCCAGTTCCTTAAGAAATATACAAAGTTGTATAAGACAGGACAAATAAATTTTGACAGTGTTATACAGTGAGCTGATACTGATGCAGGTATCTATGATAAGCCTTACATACCTCTCTCGGCCATTGCTTCCCTGTGCGGAACACCCCATCTTTATGTGGAACCAGCCTTTTGCAGGCTTGGAGAAGGAAAGTGAGTAAACCATTGTATTAAGGCATTTAAATCAAGTTTAAAGACCGACTAGTATAATGAAATACGGACTGAGAAAACGTAATTTGTTTGTGTCTACATGTTCCTATTGGAATAATTTTTCCCCATTGGAAACTTCTGTCTGTCAATCCCTAGCCATTTAAAATTGCAACAACAATAACCAGTTGTTGCTTTCTTCTGTCCTCAGTCTTTATCCTAGCTTTTGTTAGAGACAATGCAGTGGTATTCATGGGTAACAATAAGACTGTTATGTTTCATTGTGGTTTTCTCAAAGCTATACAATGTTCTAGCCATTAAAGAAGGATTGCAGTCAGCTGAGTGATGTTTACATGCCACTTCCATACCCTAATAAGAGATATAAAAGAAAGTGTATTGTAGCCAGCAGAGGAGAGGTTCAGTTTGGAAGGTCGGGATTTCTGACACGTGTCGAAACCTAGTCAGGGAAGATAGAGCTGTGCTGCCTAGTGTGCTTTTATTTTTGGCCTCCGCTTCAGTGATGTGAGTGTCAGTAATAGTTGCTGCAAACTGCTTATTCATGCTACTGCTGGGATGATTTGCTTTTGGGCAATATTAATTTTGTGGCTGTACTGAGGAAACCGTTTACAAGGACATCAATGGCATGGTTGTCTCACTTGCCTTGGCAGCAGTTTGTCTCGTCTGCATGATGGGGCTGTTCCTGAGTATGCTTTTTGGCATTCCCATGAAAGCATACCCAGACACCTATGCCAGCAGTATCGGCAGTTTTTCTGGGAGTGGGTTCTTTCCAGCGTTTTCTAGCATGGTGCCTCACACAGTTATGTGCTAGAGGTGACAGGCGTTTCTGATACATTGCATGAGCATTTGTGCATTTCTCAGCTCTGGTTCATACTGGTGGGTTCTTTTGCTCTTTGTAGTGGCAGCTAATTTAACAAGACTTGGGAAACACGTGTGGCTGCCTAAGGTCATCACAAAGGGGATGAAGATCCTTAGCTTGCAAATATGTGGGCTCAGTCTGAGGGCATGTTTTTGGTACAGCTGTCAGGCAAAGCAGAGGTTCTACTACATTCCTGCGTTTCAAAAGTGTTGTCCTTGACTTCTGACACTTTAGCTTCTGAGAACCGTAAGTGTTGTCTGGATTTGTGGGAGGTTGAGAGAGGGAGTGAGAGAGAGCTGGAATCCAAATAATTAAGACTTGCTCTTTGGAACAGGAAGTGAAATCCATGCCTTAGTTTTGATATGGGTGGAGCAGGATTCCTCATTCCATAGAGAGCTGGGGAAACATCTTCATATCGCTGCTTCTCCTGGTGTCTTTGAAGGTAACAAGGCAGGAAGAAGATCTGAGATGTGCCACCAGTTGCTTGCTTCCAGGCAGTAAGATCCAAGGGCTAAATCATTCAGTTTGTTAGTTAAATGCTATTTCATGGTCTCAAGCGTTCTTCCTGATAAAATAAAGGCTGTTTTGATTGAACAGTAAAGCTTGTGACCACGGGTATTATTCTTAACTATATATAGATGGCTTTTGGTGTTTCTTCCCGTGACTGCACTGTGACTGTTTATATAATTTGCTATGGCGCTGTTAGTCATCAACAGACTGTATAGATTGCTGGTTGAGGATGTTGCCTCAAGCTGAGTGGTTAATCAAGTGGTATGGCAAATGCCAGCCTTTCTGATTAAAAGATCTTGTCTCAATGCAGTGCCCGTTCTGGATCGGGTCCTAGTCTGGAGTTAGGAAGGGTTTCCACTCTGTGATCCTATTTGTGTGATACAATTTTATGATTCTGTGATATATATGCCTGAGAGAGTTTGAAAAGGGACTTTGTCCTGTTTCTTGGTCTATATTTATTAGTTCTGGTGGAAACTTTTTTCAGTAATATGGTTGTCATCTTCATGAGGTTCACTTTCCTCTAAGACACGAGTTTGGTCACAACTAGAGACACAACGTTGAACAGGAGGAGCTGGTGCTCTTAGCCATCTTGAAATTTCTTATGAGCTTTGTTAGCGTACTTTGTCCATGCAAGCAGGGTTAAACACCATCACAAACTAGGCTGGGAAAGAATCTGTCTCTGTGTGAGGTCCTCAGAGACTTCTGGTTCTTTGTTTTTCTCTGTAGTGTAGAGCACGCTGGCTAAAGCTCACCTGGGGAATCCACCCAATAAATTCCCTGGCACTGCAGATGTGTAGGTGATGCTTTTTATTTTTCTTGCAACCATTGTATTTATAGCGTTTGATATTTTACTATAGGTCTTGTGCTTTTCTTGGCTGTTTGCGGGAACTCTGTATAGAACATTTTTAACATCAGAATGTGAGAACTCAGAAAGAAGGGCTGGTTTGTGTTGTCAGGCTACACATACAGAAAACTGCATTCTGGCACTTGTTTGAGGTGCACAAGCCCATTGTCCTTGAGGTCCATGAAGCAGTGAAGCCCCACTGTGATGCATGGTTGCTCTTGGAAATATTGCTAATTTTACAGAGAAGTGGGAGTGCAAGTAGTGCATCCTGAGGTGTGTCTGGGGCTTGCTTCCCCACTGCTTGCTGTCTGTGGTGGACACAGAAATGTTTTGATTGAAAAGTTGACTGCTGCACTAATGGTGCAGGTGCTGGTGAGCGGGTAAGTACTAAGAATGCTGCTGGTCCACATGTTTTTAAGAACCGTTTTTCATTAAAACCACTAGGTGAGTAAAAGTAAGGAAGAAGTTGTCCCATTTTACTGCCAAGTTGTTTAAATGAACAATTTTTCCCCTTCTGGGGTAATCATGAGAGACCTTGCCATACTCTTTTTTTATAAAATCTTAGGTTACACATACACCTACAGTTGTTGTGCCACTTTCTGCCTCTGTAAAACTAAATGTTGACTGCAGGTGTTCCCAGGAGACTGGAGGCAAAAAAAAAATACCAAGTAATTGGTACCCCCAACTCTTAATTCAACATGTCTTGTGTTGCAGAACACAAGCAAAATGAAAGGGAAGATCTTCAGTGAGCTGCCTGCAAATTTTGACTGGTTGTGGTTTTGGAAGTAAAGGAACAAGGAGATACAGGCAATTCTATCAAATGTCATATCTCTGTTTTAATATTTCATGTAATGTGGCTTCTTTCAGATGATCAACTGGATTATCTGAGATCAGAGAAAAGGGAGTGATACTACTCAGCTGCAAAAAATAGGAAGAAAGCACTGCCATGGCAGGGTAGGGCATAGACACACTGACTTCAGAATATTAACTCTTTGTAGAACTTGTTTCAGTATACACATCTTACAGATAGACAGTAAGAATTACTGAGTTGGAGGTATTTTATTTATAATCAGTAGTTTAAAAGAAACTTCAAAGAAAGTTTATACAACAGTATTTTAGAATTCTTCCCATGAGATTTGTTAGATAAGACCATTAGATGTTTATTTTCTGGACAACTTTACTATTTCTATACTTACTAATTGTAACAAAAAGACCTAATAAATTATTTATCTATGTTAAACAGCTTGCTTTTCAAACAAAGGAAATTGGCCACAACTCTAATTTCTTCTATTTTTATCATTCTCTTAAAGGGCAACAATTTAAGGAAAATACTCCTATATCGCTACTTTAAAGGAGAATATGGAAGTGGTATGAATGGGCCTCTGTCTGCCAGCTACAGTAAAACTGCACAAGTGGGAGGTAAATCAACACAGATAATTTAAAGAGAACAAAATTAGCAGCACCATTTTTTCCTAATAGGCACATTGGAATGGCTTCAGGGATTTGGTTGGTAAATAAATCAAACATGTACTGTAACCAGTTAGAACAGAGGTAGTATCAGACTTTTCCTATTTTTAAGTTGCATGCATTTGTCTCAGATGGCTGGTGTGTATTTGGCAGTACCAAAGTACGGACCTTCCCCATGCCCCCCGGTAAATCTTTCCATTCATTTCCAGTTGATAGCACCATTGTAATTTGCCAGTAAAACCACATCCAGAAATTCAGCAAAGCACAAAATACTTGAAAAAAGATGTTACTGTTTCTGGAAACTAAAAATTTTTTTGAAATTCCAGTTCCTTTATTGATACATGAAAAATAAAAGATATAAGGAAAAGCTGCTCACAAACATACTGGTTAGGCAATGGAAAAGATTTCCCCAAGAAGCTGCAGAATATGTCAGTTCTTGTTACGACTTTACCAGACAAGATGTCTGACGAACCAGCTGTAACTACCGTGGGCAGAAAGTTTGAGTAGATTTTTTGTATGATTCTGTTATAGAACCCATGGGGAGTTACTGTAGGGTGGTTTCTAAGAACCCCCAAAATAATGTATGTCATCGGAAACAAGGCAGAAACTAGATTCAGAGCCAGGTCAAAATACTTGCCATTGCATTTTCAGCATACATTAAAGGCATGCCCAGATTTGTGGGCATTTCCAAATGTTACCCAGCTGATTTTCCTTGACTATTTCAGTGTAGACACTGGAAATGTTCACAGTCTTAATATCCTGTACACCACATTTTGTTCCCTAACAAACAGGAGAGTAAAGATTTATTATTTTTTTAGTTCTCTCTCTAAAAATTTTGTGTGTGTGTCTTTGTATGGCTTCATCACAAATAAATTCTCAACCATTTTAATCAGTTTAATTAAAGCAGTACTGACTGATTAAAGCAGTACTATATTTTTTCTAATCAAGTAAATGCAGTTACACCTGTATAAAAGTAAGTATAGCAGGAAAGATGATAATATGTGATAATAAAAGATGGTTGATTTAATGAGCTAATACAAATTAACAAAATGCCTTAAAACCACACCTTTAATTTGGATTAACTAAGTCTCTATTCTTAAATAATATCATCGCGATGGTAGTGGTCTAGGAGTTATATGGGCAAAAGCATTTAGCTAGAAGGTCATACCCGTAACCAGAGTGGATTTACCAGTACCCAATCTTTGTATAGATTAGGCCTGAGACTAAAAAGCAAATTTAAAAGTAGTCTCAGAGCATTGACCATACACACAGTTTAGCTTATGCAGCAGTGGAATTAAAAAGGGGTTTCGGTGGGCAAATCAGTGTGATTTCCAACTTCTTTATTGTCTGAATATCACGACAGAACAGTGGTTCATGGAGTCATTTTATTTCTTATGCTTAGAGCCCAACATTGCAGTTTCACACAAAAATTTTGTTTGTGTCAAGGGGAATTTTGCCTGAAACAGAATTTAAAAATTAAATTTATTACATTGCTACCGTGTGCATAAGACAAAATTATTGTTACTAATAAATTCATTTTCATATGCATACATGAAACAAACATGAATGGAATATATTTGTCTAATTTGCAGGTGGATTTTCAGGACAAGACTCAGATAAGTCTGGCGTGACCATGTTTGATATTCAGTGCCTTCTGGATAAAGAAGGTGCATCAGAGCTAGTCATAGATGTTATAGTAAACACCAAAAATGACAGAATTTTCTCAGAAGGCATTTTACTTGGTATTGCGTTGCTTGAAGGTGGAAATACGCAAACACAGGTACTTATTTCATTTACTTATTCACATACTGATTTTCAAATACATGTAGTCTAGAGCCAAATAAAAAGAACGTTTTTGCTGTGAGTTCTGTGAAAACTTTATCACTATAATATGTATCCCTATAATACAAATGTAAATATGCCCTCTTATTATGTAATATCTTATAGCGTAGACTCTTCAATAGAAGAAAACATTTTTCAACTGTCCCTTTCTGTGTAGCACAGTGCTTATTTTAATCTGGTCTTTGCCATACGAGCATTATGTCCAGTTATTTCATATCTCTCTTTGTAAAATCAAAAATTACCATATTTTCAAGTTTATAATAGAAAAAAATTAAATTGTTTTCTGGAAATGTTTAGGGACATTTATCAAAATCTCTGAAGAGAGAAAAACTGACCATTGAGAAGACTAGTATCCCATTCCATAGCAAATAACTGCTTTAAACTACAGATTCTAGTTTTTGTGAATCATATCCCTCTTACCCAACTTTAGCCAATTAATACCATCTGTGACCCTTAGAGAGTGTCCAGAAAATGTTAAAGAAGTGAGGTTTTGTTTCAGCTTTATAAAATGAATCGTTAGGGGCTGTAAAAGGCTTCTACGTTAAGATAGAGTTTGTAAATTGTTGAAAATGGTACTCATCCTGCTGGACAGTAATAGTAAGGGACTGGACTTAATAACCTAAAATATTAATTCCAATTCTGTGTGAAATACAAAGAATGTAAATAATCTAAGCTATAATATTACACATTGGATGTTTCATGCTTCCACATGTTGTTACATAATAACAATTACTTTTCACTATTATTTTTAGATGGAATATTGTAGCTCTAGAATGCCTGGAGAAATGGAGAGTGTCAAAAAGTAATTTAGCTTCAGGTGTAATATTGTGACATTTTAAAGATTGCAAATAACAGTGCTCACCATTTTATCCAAATTTAGAAATGTTATCATCAATCTTTGTTACCAGCCTTGTATATCACTTTGTGGAAGAACTGGTCAGGCAGTGGCCAACATTTCTTCTGTATAAGTGAAGTAATTATTCATCATTTGTTTCACAAAAAATAGCATATTTTTGTATTTCTTTTTCTTTAGAAGATTGATATCTAAAGAATATTTTCTTTGCAGTATTCAACTTACCAGCAACTGAAGGAGCAAAAAAAGTCAGAAAAATTCTTTAAAGTCCTCTATGACCGCATGAAAGCTGCTCAGCAGGAGATACGATCGACAGTGACAGTGAACACTATTGATTTGGGGAGCAAAAAGAAAGATGATGATAGTGACCTAACCGTATCTGTTCCCAAAAAGAGAGGTAAGGAGACACCCATGTAAAAGAGGGGAGAAGTGCATTATATTCAGAGTGCGTGTACTGCACCACTGATACTATGTTGCACTGATCAATAAGCTTTAATATTAATCATTGCTAATTCGCATCTTTTGCGTGTTTTTCTCTAAATTATAGGGCCACCTCTTCAGCTGATTACAGGGAATTAGCTTTGATGAAATCAGTGACGCTATGCCAGTTTACACCAGTAGAAGATATAGAACCAAATTTTTAGAGAAGCAGAAGTAGAGGCAGCTGCTAATGGGCCTATTTCACAAGAGCAAGTGCAGGAACTGATTTCCCACCCTGTGGTCCTTCCATTGTTCTCATCATTTATTGTATATGGAGAGAAATAGTAGGGCTTTTTGTTTTAATGTTTTGTTTCACTCTGGTTTGTGGTTTATTTGGAACATGCTATCCCTGCAGGAATGTTGCTTTGATATTCTTTGTAAGTTGCCTAGAGGTCTTTGAAAAGTTAAGCACCAACAAAAAAAAAGTTGCATTCATTATTATTGTTTTCTTATTGTTTAATCAAACGAGCAGAAAGAGTTTCAAAAATGAAGGAAAATGATCTTCTTTTCAGTAAAGGATTCAACCCTGCATCTGAAAGAGGGTATGAAAGGACAGTTAACAGAAGCATCTTCTGCAACATCCAAGGCTTACTCTGTGTATAGAAGAGAAATGGACCCAGAAATAGATCTTATGGGCTCGGGAACAGATGCTGCAAACGCAGAAGAGAAGTCCGCAGAAGAAGCAATCATGAGCCCTGCCATTGCAATCATGCAGCCCATACTGAGATTTCTTCAGCTGCTGTGTGAGAACCACAACCGAGAGCTCCAGGTAAAGTGTTTTTGAGCTGAGCTGCAAAAGGAAGTATTACAGGACCTGGAACTTCATAAGGGAAGAAAATCATACCTGTGCCTGACTCCTATTGCAGAATAGGGGTGTCTAAAATATTGTGTTCTCTTGGTCCAAGGGATAAAATAATCTTTTTCAAGAACCATTTCCATGCTCTGTTTGAGCTCATTTTTATGTCCTCAGAATTGCTTGGGGACTGCAGCATAACCACATGGAATTGAGAACTGTCTAAATGTCCCTGTTTCTGTGGTTTCTGTGCACAAATGGTGGATCGCTTACGACAGGCTTGAAGACCACAGGAAGTTTTTGGGCAAAGTTTGGGCACTGTTCTTTTCCCTAGGTATTACGATTGAAGGCTTTAAGATGCTATGTGTATCCCTGCTATCAGTTCCTCTGGTAGAAATTACTGTCCCCATAGCAACCTTTGCAAAATGGATCTTCTGCAAATATACCTCAGCGCCATGTCCAGCAGTGTTTAAGCAGTGTTGGGGGTGGTTTGAACTAAGCTACCGTTCTGCACTGACACAGCCAAAAAGCAGTCGTAATGTGCCACCATACCTGCTCAGCCGTGGGCCAAGAAGCTTTCATGAGAGAGGTCATAATAAAAAGGTGGACAGGGAATGTATGCAGGACGTATTTAAGACATTTAAGGCCAGTGCAGATGTTTATGAAGTTCACTTTCCTAAGACCTTCTTTCTCTACTGATTTAATCAGGTAATGGTTCTCAACCACTGCACTAAGGCATAATATATTTTCTACAGTGTAGTGTACTTCAGTACCAAAGGTATAGTGGTCATGGTCGTAAATTGTTCCCTTTAATATTTTCAGAAAAAAAGAATGTGTGTTTGACTTGACCCTAACTCTCTTTGGTTTTTTGTTTGTTTCTTTTTGGTGTTTCTTTTCTCCATCCACCAGAATTTTTTAAGACATCAGAACAATAAAACAAATTACAACCTTGTTTGTGAGACCCTTCAGTTTTTGGACTGTATCTGCGGAAGCACAACAGGCGGACTAGGCTTGTTGGGGCTTTACATCAATGAGAGGAATGTGGCTCTTGTGAATCAGACGCTGGAAAGCTTGACTGAATATTGCCAAGGTCCATGCCATGAAAATCAGGTAGGACTCAAATAACTTGTGGATGCAGAGGACTATACCTGAATGTGTGGTGAGGCTTAACATGTTTCAAGCTTTTGTAAGACCTGAGCAATCCTTTTAAGTCAGAACTCAATATAATTTCTTCCTGTAGTATATCTGCTTACGTGGAGGGTTTCCAGTCCTTTTGGAGGGACTTTGTCTTATGTCAGTGGGTCCATGGCTTAAACCTCACTTTGTGAGACTGGATTTCAAGTCAAAGTTGTGGAAGTACGTTGCATACATAATGTTGTTTTGTTCATTTTCATACATTTTGCTGTTGCTGGTGTTTATACAGGTTGCTAACATTTACTTTCCTTAATTCACATAACTGCCACAAAGTTTAACTTACTATCCTCTTATACTACTTATCAGCATCTTTAATTATGATACAGTAGTGAAATGCATGAGACTAAAGATCATGCTTTCGATCTTCTGTGCCTTGCTTGATGCAGTCTTTTTAAGTCACATAGCTGTGACTTTTGGTAGATGTCTCTTTAGTGCCATGCTGAGGCAGTATAGAAAGGTTAAGAATGTAGCTACTTGCTGCTTTATTTGATATAAAGAGAACTGTAGTGAAGTTGTCACAGTGGATGAAATTTAAGAATTTTTACTATGGATTAGCAATGGGAAGATTGTGGTGGGTGATATTACAGAGACAATCTATTCTTGAAACTAGAAATAGATGAAGAAATACATGCAGTATTAATGCTATTTCATTAACATGCACAAATGAAGTGCAAAGTGCTTCTATTGCCATTGCTGGTAATCAACAGCCTTTACTTAATACTTTAAAAACAAACAGACAAAAATCCTTTAGCGGACTAAATTTTAAACAGTGGTATTTGTTTCACTAATGGATGGGAAAAACATCTGTAAAAAAAAGAATAATTACAGGACTAAAGATAAAAAAAAAAACAACCCCCCAAACCTGTGTTTCAAGTTAACGTGTTCTCCAACAAGTTTACCTGAGTAACAGCGATAATGGAAGGGAATGATTAGTTACACTTCATTACTTAGACCTACCTGCTGGGAAGTCACTCAGGATTTGAGTTATGCTAGTTTACACCAACTGCAAGTCTGATTCAGTGTATTTCAGAGGCAAATGCTCCACACTTTCATTTTCATTTTTTCCCATCCCTCTGTCTTTCTGGAAAACTTCTCCTATCCTATTGTCCTATAAACCTATTAGAAAAAAATAATATGAGCTTGTATAACTGACACTTCTTTCCAAGGCTTAGAAGGTCTGGGACCCCTGCTGTATAAGCATTTGGGAAGTATCGTTGGTCATAATTAAGAGTTTTGAATTCCATGTCCGGAAATGTCCTTCTATGCAGGACATGTCCAGATGCCTGTAGATAACCTTAATCTTTGCGAAAAATTCATGCTATAACAACAATACTAATGCTGGTTGCTGAATGCAAATTAAGAATTTGAGTGTGCAAATTTGATTGTGCTTACATTTGAGCAGCTTGGTCTAGTGGCAGGTGTCCCTGACCATGGCAGGGGGGTTGGAACTAGATGATCTTTAAGGTCCCTTCCAACTCTAAACCATTCTATGATTCTGTGACTCAAGCATGTCTCCTGTGTCTCTGCATGTGTGTTCAGCTGAATCTGGCAGTGCTTCTGTGGGCTGGTGTCTCTAACTTGTACCACTTGGTGCCAAATCCTGCACGATTCACTGCAAGCACATTTTAGCTTGCACCACCTTTTTTCCAGGTTTGTACTTCAGTACTGGCAGTGTTGGTGTTAGTTCTATACTACACAAGTCTCCCCCAGCACCTCCTGTGGCACATTTTCAGTCTGATCTGCTTTGCCTGGGAGGTTCATTGCTGTTACAAGGTCTTTCAAGTTCTGGGTCTTCATTTTGAAAATTTCTGATGTGCATATTCTCTCTCTCCCTCCCTCCACTTGTCCCATCTCCCTCTTTTTTCCCCATCCTTCCCTCCCTCTCACCCCTCCCCCCAACTCCTTTCTCTTCTCTTACTTTGCAGACTTGCATAGCCACACATGAATCTAACGGGATTGATATTATAATTGCACTCATCTTGAACGACATAAACCCTCTTGGCAAATACTGCATGGACTTGGTGCTTCAGCTGAAGGTACGGTAAATGTAAATTTGTTTATTTAAATTTGAGTAATAATAGAAGACATACCTATGCAAGAGCTCTAGGCAACCTGACATTTACTTAATCTTACCGTAGCATAATATACTCAGCAGCCTTTGAAAACAAACGTCGCAAATGAATTCAGCTCAGCTTCTGAATCCTTATCAGGACGTCTACCACAGGCCTTTTGACACACTGTTGTGTCTGGGAGTATGCCCTCAGCTTTTTTAAAAAAAAGTCCTATCAAACAGACACGATATAGCTAGCATGAAGAGTATATTGTGGGCATAAAATCTCACAGGATTGATAAACAGCAACACTACACAGACATGTAACAAGTCAGGCATTCTCTGTTTATACTGAACTCTTAAAAATTACTTGAGACGGAGATGTTGTGAAAAAAGAATAATGTATCAGATGACCTGTAACGTCAAATAAAGTTGAAAACAAGGTTAAAGTAAATTGTATTTTTTTTCCCTTCTTAGTGTCCTCTGAGGGGGAGGACAAAGTATAGAGTGGGAGGGCCAAGAGTAGGGTGGGAGGGCTTGTAAATTTGTTCTGTATTCTATCAAGAGCTGGGTAGGGTCATAGATAAATTTCTCTGGTCTGAGTGCTCTGCCATTATACTGACTGGCAAGCAGGGTAGAACTTGTCCAGGAAAAGCCGTGGGTTATTGCCTTTTCTTGCCTCCCAAATAAAGTATTTCCATTGCAGATGGTCTGTTTCCTCCCCAAAACCACCAAATACTTTGTAGTAGCTGCTTTGCATCATATTGGCAACATTATGAATGTCTAATTAAATAATTAATATAGTTATATATCATGTACATCGAATCAACAGTGCTTTACACATGATTTTAATAACTGTAATTACGTTTTTGAATGGCATTGTAATTCAGGCCCCCCTTAAGCAAAACACTTAGGCAGACATTTAACTTTGAACATGCAGACAGTTCTTTTGAAGTCCAAATTTCAGTCACTGTAAAGACCTAGCTACAGTTACTCCAGTGACATTTTGACATACCATTGTCATGAAGCTGGCAAATGTTTGTAGAACATATTTTACATGTAATAACCAAAAATGGAGTTTAGTGACATGACTGCAAGGACCAGTTTGACCCTATTCATAGGAGACTGTATATGCCTTACTCTTACTTAAATAACAAGAATTGTGATGAATGATACCAAAGGTTCAAACTGTGGAAATGGTTCTGATTTTACAGAATCACAGAGTCATTTGTGTTAGAAGGGACAACTTGAGGTCATCTTGTCCAGCCCCCCTGCTCAAGCAGGGTCAGCTAGAGCAGATTGCCTAGGACTGTGTCCAGTTGAATATCTCCACAGAGAGAGACTACACAACTTGTGTGGGCAACCTGATCCAGTGTTTTATCACTCTCACAGTAGAAAAGTGGGTTTTTGTGTTTAGATGGAATTTCATGTGTGTTGTAATTTGTGTCCATTTCCTCTTGTCCTCTCACTGGGCACTACTTAGAGGAGTCTTGCTCTCTCATCTTCATTCCATTCCATCAGGTATTTATACACATTGATAAGAACCCCCTTCTCCAGGCTGAACTGTCCGAGCTCTCAGCTGCTCCGTATATGAAAAATACTCCATTCCCTTAATCATCTTTGTGGCTTTTGCATGGACAGTAAGTCCATGTCTTTCTCATACCAGGAAGCCCAGAACTGAACACGGTGCCAGGCCAGATGTGATGTGAAGAATTAGATCCAAATTAAGAAGTTAGTGGTTTTTATTTTGAGTGTCAATGGATCCAAATAATATAGCACTGAGTTTACCAGGTAATTTTTAACACTGAAAATCTGTCAGTGTTCATAGGCAACTCTGAAGTCGCAAATACATAAATTTTGCAGTGAAAATCAGAATGCAAAGTATATAGGCCCACACACTTACACATACAAACAAGCTCAGACACTGTTTTCAGGGAACATTATATGTTGAACTCATACCCCCCAACCAAAGCAAAGGCAATGCAGAATTATGTTTTCCCATGCCATCTTAATTTAGCTTGTTTTGCACATAGTTTGTGATGTGGTATTTAATGACATCTTCATGGATTATATTTTCCACTGGACTCCTGAATCGTTTAGTGAGCAGGGTAGACAGTGTTCACTGAGTGCACAGATGGCCATTGTTCTGTTCTGCCTCTTGTTATTTTGAGTATGAACCCCTGGCCTTCCTTGCTGACTAGTATTTAAGCCCTGGCACACAGTATGACCTCAATATCTGCCACTCTTTATAGTAGCAGAATGAAGAGACGTTATCAGTCTAAGGGTAGAGAGAGTCTAATATGAGTGTCTTTTTGGCTTTTCTCATAGCATCTTACTCTGCTGTACCTAGTTCTTCACACATTAATTTATTTTTCAAAGATTCTTACAAGAAGATGAGATGGGAACCCAGGTAAAGAGAAGTGAAGGCCAGAAATACTTTTGGCTGTCCTGTTTGTAGCACCTGGGAACTGATTTTTCACAGTACTAATGTGTTATTCATAACTTTATATTGTATGTTCCAAGTAATGGATCTCTTTTCCTCATTGGTATCTGGGAATGGAAATCAGATCCTAGGGTCTCAAAGCATGCAGAAAATGGAGAACAAGTAGTCAAATGAGCATCTCACTGTCAGGTGCAAGTGATCAGAGAGAAAAAAAACCTGGAGGATGTGCCTGTCTGCTGTAATTCTAGGCTATGGCATGCCGCTTTTGCTGAGTCAGTAGCAAGAAGCTGGCTGTTGATGATACAAAGTCCTACCCACCCTCTACCTTTCCTCACTTCCTGGGAGCTGCAGCAGGCTTCTCTTCATCCCCAAGGTTGTCTGCACTGGGAGATAGCTTCAAAGTCCTCCTCACCCTTGAGTAAGTAGACTAGTGTCTTCCTCCATTGTTTTCTCCCTTTCCTTCTCAAGCTGCCTCACATCCTGTCTTGCCCCCTTCCCTCCTCCTTGGTTTGAAATCGTACCGATGCTACCACAACTGACTTGGTCACCATTTGTCCTGGTTCCGGCGGGGATAGGGTTAATTCTCCCCAGGCTCCGGCAGGGACACAGGTATTCCATCCCCTGGGAGCCATGCCCACTCTGAGCTGCCGGGGGAGGGGGCGGGAAGTCGCCGCTTGGAGCGGGCGGGGGGGGCCCGGGTCCGGGCGGGGGGGGGCGGTTCCGTAATCGTGTTCGTATATCCCTCTGTCCGTGTTACTGTTGTTGTTTTCTTGTTCCCTTTGCTGTTCTGTTAAATTGCCTTTGTCTCAACCCACGAGTTTTGCCTTTTTCTTCCGATCCTTTCTCGCACTGGGAAAGCCCGAGCGAGCGGCACGTGGTTCTTTGTTGCCGTCTGAGGCCAAACCACGACACCATTGTAAGGGAAAACTGCAGCAGAAAAAGAAGCATCCAGTTCCTCAGAGCAGCACCCTGTCAGGTGTCTTAAAATGCTGTCCTTTCCCTCTACCTGTTCTCATTCACTGTGCATGTTACACTTTTGCAATGTAGGTTGCAAGGTAAAGAATCTGATTAGATCTTTCTAATGGATGATGCTGGTTTTATTCCAGAGCAAAAGGAAAGGGGAGCTATGGAAAAATCTATATGGAGTCCTGTTCTCCTTTAGCCAGTCCCAGTCTGGTCTTTCCGTCTCATTTGTTTTTCTTTGTCCTTACCTCATCCTTGTGTTGGCAAGCCCAGGATCCTCTGTCCTGGCTTCTCACTCAGCTCCCAGTCTCCTCTCCCAGAAGGTCCTAGTTCCCCTGTTAGGTATAAATCCTCATTCTATTCATCCACTCGCCTTCCATCTTCTCCTTTCTTCTGCTGCTGACTTCTAATCCTGCAGTCCTTCAGTTGGACATGTTCAAATCTCAGGTTGACACAGCCCTGAGCAACCTGTTTTGAGCAGGGGGTGGGACTGCTGAAAGATCAGTCCAAAGGAGAGCCTTAACTGGGGGATTTTGTGATCCAACTTGGATGATTTTCTTGTGATTCTGTGTCCCCCAAGAGGAAACTCTGAGAGCTTTTAGCAGTGAAAATTACAGCAAGTTTCTACAGTATAGTATTCAAATAATTACCAGCTTCTGAGTTGGACAGATTTGGCTGGGATTCCCTGGGGACTACAGCTTGCTTGATTGTGTTATCTTGGCCTCTAGTCGTGCAGATTTTCAGCTCTGCTATCAAAACTTGGAGATACAAAGGCTGCTTAAAACAGAAGTTGCTTGAACATGCAGAAAATAACATCTTTTGTCTCAGTCCCAAAAGCAGATGAACCATTTTCCTTCAAAATTGTCCATACCAATTGTCTGAGGCACACCCTTGCTGCAAGAAATTTCAGTTTGAATTGCTGATGTCTGGCAATAAGCAGCTGCGAAAGAGGTTTTATGGTGGGATGAAAGTTTCGCTGGCCCCTACCTATATCATGGGTTTATGAAAGGCAGGTCCTGCCTGACGAACCTGCTTCTATGACAAGATGACACGATTATTGGACTGTGAAAGACTGTGGATATTGTCTACCTAGACTTTCGAAAAGCATTTGACACTGTTCCCCATAGAATTCTCGTGTATTAGAAATAGTGTGACCAGCAGAAGTAGGGAGGTGATTGTCCGGCTGTACTCAACACTGGTGAGGCCACACCTTGAGTACTGTGTCCAGTTTTGGGCACCTCAATACAAGAGAGATATCGAGGTGCTGGAGCGAGTGCAGAGGAGGGCAATGAAGCTGGTGAAGGGCCTGGAGAATAAATCTTATGAAGAGCGATTGAGGGAGCTGGGACTGTTTAGTTTGAGGAAGAGGAGGCTGAGGGCAGACCTCATCACTCTCTACAACTACTTGAAAGGACATTGTAGAGAGGTTGGAGGTTGGTGCTGGACTCTTCTCACAGGTAATTAGCGATAGAACAAGAGGGAATGGCTTCAAGCTGCAACAGGATAGGTTTAGACTGGACATTAGGAAAAAATTCTTCACAGAATGAGTGGTCAGACACTGGAATAAGCTGCCCGGGGAGGTGGTGGAGTCACCATCCCTGAATGTGTTTAAGAGTCGTTTAGATGTGGTGTTGGGGGATATGATGTAGGGGAGAACTTTGTAGAGTGGGGTTGATGTTGGACTCGATGATCCCAAGGGTCTTTTCCAACCTGAATGATTCTATGGTTCTGTGGGACTGCAGTCTACTTCTAAGTATTCACACAGCTCCGTCTGTAATAGAGGATGATGAAGGGATGCTGTGGCAGGTGAGCCAAGGCAACCACGCTCTGCCTGAAAGCAGTCAAACCTGTAAAACCATTTTTCCCCTCCAGTTCACAGCATCTGATTTTCACTGGAAGTCAGACAGGTCTCCAAAGTCTAAGGCACTACTTGGTTACTGCTGCTAAAACTCATGCTATTTAATCCTTGGGAGAGGTCTCATTGAAAAGCAGACAGTTGACAAAGAATATCTTTGTATGTTCCCCCAGGAATATTTGGTAGTGAAACAAAATTCCAGGAGTGTATGAAAACAGTTCATTTTAAAGCCTTTCAAATAGTAACCACTCAGACTTTATAAAAACCAAAGGGGAGGGAAACCTACCTGAACGATGAAATATTTTGTGTAATACATTTTGTAATTACCTCTGTTAAGTATTAACAGAAAGCCATGGCAAAAATTGCTAGGTGGCCAGTAAGGAAAGGAAATGGGATTTCATCTCTTGTGCACAGTATAGAATAAGGCCTCTGTATTTAAGTTGAATATTTTTCAATATTTAAAGTACTTCTTCTAATATAGCATGCAGACTTAGTTAGCCTTACAGTATGCTGACATTAAAATGGGAGAAACGCCCTATAAATATGTCAGTAAAATAAAAGATGCAAGTAGTTTAAAATCTTACCTGGTAAAAAAGTGGTCCTCATAATCTCAATTAAAACAAATGCAAGGGTCGTTAATCCATGAAGTAGATTTTTAAATTTGCATTAACTTCGTTTTGTATCTCTAGAACAATGCCTCCAAGCTTTTGCTGGCTATTATGGAAAGCAGGCAAGACAGCGAGAATGCGGAAAGAATCCTTTTCAACATGAGACCAAGAGAACTGGTGAGAAAACTTCTGAATATTCATAAATCTTTTGGCTGACAAAAAAAATCGTTCATTAAAACATTTTTAAAATGATCTGCATCTAAGATGAAAAGTGTTGGCAGCATATAGTGACACAGTGTATCAGGATAGCACTAATTCACAAAAAGTACTTTAAAAGGATCAAGCATGCATGATTTCAGTCTTTACGACTTCATTATTTTTATCCGTTCCAAGCACCTTTCTGTAATTGTTTCCTAACTAAATTATTATACTCTGGTAGACTGTCTTCAAGTACACTTTGTCAGGGACTTGGAAATTAAGCTTGCACAGTTTGTGAAATAGTGCTAACAGAAGTGTGTGTGTAGACATATAATATGTATACTATATATGTATGTATGTTGTATGTTATGAATATATGTTTCATGAGCAAACAGATAGTTACAAACAGTTGTTGCTGTATTTTGGAACAACCCAAATACTTGTGTAGGTCTCCAGGAATTTTAAACAGGTGGTGGGTCTGGAGATACTGTTTCCAATCCAACTGACCATCTAACAGCAGTGACTGAAAAACCTGGTTTTTGGGGAGATCCGTGGGCATCAGCCTGTGAGCTCAGTGGTCTGCTGGTTTGGGGTAGTCATCACCATGGTGGCATGTCAGCATGATGAGGCCATCCCTAAGGTACAACTGCAGGATCAGGCCCTGCGTGGGGAACAGGATTTCCTCCTGTTGATCCTGTACGAGGCTTTTAAATATTTTGAAATTGCCCCAGCATTCTGCCCAGATCTGTATCTTCCTTTTCTTTTTGGTTTGGGTGCGGTTTTTTTTCTGTTAAACTCTGTGGAGAATGCTGAGTGACGTTGCATCCAGCTCTAGCTAGAGATCACGGCTGCAATGCTAAGTGCGGCAAGACCCTACCTGTGGTATTTGTAGATTTGTCTTTAGAAGCATTTGTGAATATACCTGTTAAGAAAGGCTCAAGCATCCCTGTTCCTTTCTCGTGGTTGCAGAAGTTTTGCTGATGAGACATAATAGCAGTTTGGAGCTTCATAAATACTTCAAGCTTGTCTTTATTCAGAAAGTGTTTCTCAGACTTCTTGCTCGTCTTGCAGGACTGCAGGGCACTCATCCAGTCTTGCGCTGAAGTGCTGAACAAAGTGAGCGTGTTCAAACACAGTGTTCAGTGATTTTTCCCAGAGAATGACAGTTATTTCATCTCTTCTTGGTTGGGTTTGTGCTACAGGTGGATGTGATGAAGAATGCATATAACCAAGGCCTTGAAAGTGACCATGAGGAGGAGAATGGAGATGATGGCATCTCCCCAAAAGATGTTGGCCATAATATCTATATTTTGGCACATCAGGTATGTCTTGTTTGTTGTGTGACTTCTTCCAGAAAAGTGTTGCATGGTTAAACTCCACATAAAACCTGACTGATCAAAAAGGGGTGTTTTCGCTTCTTGTGATTTCTGGCTCGTGTTTGTGCTCAACGTGACTTTATCTGGAAAGTTGCTGGGAGCAGGACAAGTGAGCAGTCTCACTGTATGAGTAGGCACTCTCTAGGATTTGGTAGGCTCTGTTTGTGTGAAATAATAATGTAAAGCAAAGCAGTTAATGTACACTTAGCTTTGTCTTCTTTTAATGTTAACAGCTCATATCAATCAAACCATAAGTTATCATTTTTGGTGTATTTAAATAGTAGCTTCAGTTGTGCTACCAAGTGAACTCGAGAAGATTCATATTATTTTAGATATATTAATTAGCCAATAAGAATAATTGGACCTTTTCACTGTTTTCTCCTTTTGACTTATGTCGACTTAATGTTGTAGTGCCCTCAAGCTTTTTCTGATCACTTTTGCTTCTCTACTGGTAAGGGTAAAATGGACACGGAAGGTTTTTATTTAATGGGATATTAATTCTTCAGAGCAGTTGGTATCAAAAATAGTTTATTTTTCAATTGTGTTAGGAATATTGAAAAAAAGTTTTTTAAATGAAAAAGGTAAAGACCATGTTTTTGGGGTTTTTTTATTATATCATAAATGACAGCATTTGGTATGCCATGTAAGGGCCAAATTTTTTAAAAATGTTTTTACTAAGTAAGAAGAAATAAACAGATAGGGGTAGGGAGTGTTCCACATTCATTATACTTATTAAGTGTTGTTAGGAATTGAATACTCAATGGAAAAAGGAAAAAAAGCAATCTATAGTTACACTAGTATTATGAAATGTTTATTTCAAGGAAGGAATGGAAAAATAGTTACTGAATTATGCTCGCATGCTTGCAGCACATTTAAGTAAGTAAGTCTTGTTATTATGTTGTTGGTATGGATGACCTTGTCCACTCTTGCGTTGTATGTACATAAGATACCCACCAAAGATGACAGAATTTTTAGAAAGTATCTGTAGCGCCTTACCTTGTATGACTATTTACTCCTTGAAAATTTAAATGCCTGTCAGCCAAATCGAAATGTTGGTATATTATGTCTTCTGCCTACAGTTGGTGTTAGGGCACTTAACAGGACTCATGACAATGGAAAATAAATTTTGGGTAATAGAATATAGTCTTAAAACTATATATGAAGTGACTGCTGGGGTCATTTTACCAGAGTGGACACTGCCAAGGGCACACTAGCTGAGGTGTAGATAAAGCTCTGTCCCTAGACACATATTCAGGGTGCTGTGGAGGGACATGAAGCAACTCCACAGCTATTCCAAATGCCTGATCTGTAGTCAGGATTTTGGTTGCGGTAGCAATTTATTGAGCTCCTTTCTGTTCTGTAGAATGAAATGTCATGCTTGGCTCTGTATGCTGTAAAAATGTCCCATCTTTTTTTTAAGAAAGGATTGTTTTCCTCTTCTTGCATTTCTGTAGCACAGTACGTGTGTCTGTTTTCAATAGCTTTGCACCCATGTCAGGTCCCATACCAAAACAAAGCAATGGAAGGGCAGGCAATCTGGGGCCTTCCTCTCTCCTCGGCTAATGAAAAGCTATGATTCTTGGCACAAGACTGATGATCTTTAACCCCAAACTCTTTCCAAGTGTGCCCTTTCTCTCACCCTGGGATGGGCAGGATATGAGCGTGGTCCCTCCTCAGTAAGGCCATTGTTGTCGGATTCCTTTGCTGGCTCCACTCTCCAAACACCCTCTTATGCTTTGCTGTGTTGAAGTGGCTTTTTGGTGGCTGGGCCTTCCACTCGGCTTAACTGATCTGATTTACATAATATTTCATTGCTGTGCTCCTTACGGTTTCACAGTTCATCTGGCTTTATTTTTGTGTACAACCAGCGTGGCTCTTCAGTCACTTTCCTATCACTTGCTCTAGTTAAAGCCTTTTGGTCCCTCTGTAACAGCAGAATCAAGACCAAGAGTTCCTCTTTTTGCTGTTACAGCCTTCAAACACAGACAGTTTATTTTGGGGAGCTCAGACTTTCAGTTTTTGTCGTTGCACTCTTCAGGGTGATGGTGGGTTCTGCATTTTGCCACCACCACATCCTTCCTTGCACTTCCTGTGGTTGATTTTACCAGAAGCAAAAGGCATTCTTGTAAATGTTTGACCCACAGTGCATAGAAAGTTATAAATATGTCACAAGCAAGGCTGAGATTTCTGTTATTAAATCTCCTTTACAGCCTCCCAACCCCTACCCCAAATGCATACACAGAGACAAGTATGCAAGTGCACGTGCACACACGTACATCACACAAGCGCACACACACACACAGATGCGTGGGCAGAGCAACCTGGAACATAATGGTAAGAGGCTGACTATTTAATATGCCATGTCATGACAGTTATCACATCTCTTCCACGTGTTTCTCTGTCCCCTCTTTTCTTTCCTTGATTTCTTAATTCTCCTGCAGCCTGCCATGTGCCATAGCTGTGCTGCTTCCCCGGCACTGACTCCAGGCTGTCTGGACACTGCTGCTCCTCACTTTTCCCGTTGGATGTATTATCAGCGGAGAGGAGAAGGGAGCGCCACCAGGAGAAAGCAGAACTGACTTATCCATGAGGAATTGCCCTGAGCTGCACCCCCACTCTGCAGCTTGCCTTTGGGGTAGGGCTCCTTCCAGACATAGCTCTTCTACAGCTGCTTTTGGAGGAGTGACTCAAACTGGTGCTTGAGGTCACATCCTGGGAAAATGAGCCTATTATTGCTAGATAGAGAGCATTCACAATTCTCTTGAAAATCCACGGAGGAGATGGTGCTTTCTTTGTCTTGTTCAAACGTCATGCTCAGAGCCAAGCCTTCAACTTGACTGCTGATTTCTTACAGTATTCTCGGGTGAATGCCGGTGGTGTGTTATGGATAGTTCCATCAGCTCTTACACCTCTTCCAGCTTCAGTCAAAAGAAATTGGTGTGGTACTTTTATTGCTGTTGCCTCAAAGTTCCTGTAAAAGCAGGGTACACTTCGTTTTGCAAAGTTAGTAAGGCTGTCCACAAAGGGACTTCATCTTAATGCAATGTCTTTGTAGAGATTACAAAAGCTTTTGACATAGTAGCACAAAAAATGTTTCATACTTACTCACTTATGTGCAGAAGTTTTAGTGTAGGAGAATCAAGGTTTTAAATGGCTACACACAAAAAAAATAATCATAAAAGGCTAAAGAAATCCTCTGGCTTTTCAGGTGACTACTTGAGCTTGCTACCTGTTAGTTATCATGAAGTATTTCAGTAGTTTGTAAACTAAAAAAAAGCTTTCTTGGAGTTAGCAGTATTTCTATGAGGTTCACGACCCCTTTACATTTACTATGAAGCAAGATATAAGGCATTGGTTATAACCACAAGCTGCTGCAGTTTGCATGCATATATACATGTGCTTCTGTTAACAGAAAATACTTTGGAGTGTTTCTCTGTGTTTTTCAGCTAGATGAAAACTGTCTAAATAGGGCATGAAGCCCAAGCTAGTACACTGCACTTTCAGCAGGGGCTTTATTCGTGAGGTTCAGAAGAACGTGAAGTAACTTTACATAGCTTCTAGTCAGCTTGGAGCATGGGAAGAATGCACTTTCATCTGCCTGTTAAACTATGTAGACATGTTCTTGATCTAGAAAGATGTGAGTGGGCAGGGAGTAGGGAAGCAAATCCTAATACTGTAACAAAATTTTCAAATTTTCAGTGCCCTGTGACTTCCTTCATCTAGTTCCCAAAGCTGTTGCAGGAGCATGGGGTATTGACCTAGTGTGTGGTCCCTTTCATGATGCGTGTTCTGTGCCCTCAGACAAGCAGAGTGTTTACTCAACTGCCCAATTTTAAGTGTATGCTAAAATGCCTTGCTGGAGAGGGAGCCTAGGTCTTGGAATTCCACAACACCTTTGTAACCTCCAGGTAAATAGACGGGTGGGGTATTTTATGAGGCTAAGCTACAAACTTACTTAAATCCCAAGGAGGTACCAAAATACTTATACTTTTATAATTTCCTGGTGGCACCAAGGCTTAATGAAAAGTCATTTCCTCCGCCTCATAAGGTTAGAAGAAATTAGCAGTGCTTGATACAATGCAGTTGTACAGCATAAACAAACACAAGCTTGAACCAGGCTATCTTCTGATAGACTAATACAGATGGAAGTGTTCTTCCATTGATAAGTTCTTTAAATAAACTGAGGGAAAGGTTGCAGGGTTTGCTGTGAATTGCAAGGTACTTGCTTCAGGTACTACGAAGCATACTGTATCAATTGGACATAATGAGTAAGCCATATTCCTTCCTCTCTGGTGCTAATTTTAAATGGACTGAGCAAAGTAAGTCATTCAGCCTTATATATTTGTTAATATATTAAATACATTAATAGCAGAATCAAGATACCTGTATCAAACTTGGCAAACTTTATCAAACTAATGTATTATTGCCGTCTTTACTTTGTGTGGTATGTTGCATATTAGTGTATGCACATGAAGAATATTTGCTAAACAGGCAATTAAAATCATAATAATTGATGGCATGGATTTATAGTTTGTGAGTACTGGTGCACTATGAGCTATTTTTTAAAAGTTACTATTTTTGACATTAAAATAGGACTGGTTTGGTAATGAGACTTGGCTAGGATACATTTATTAAGAAGAAACTAAAGTCAGTTTTAAAAAATGTAGCTATCCAAATATGTAAAATTCTAAGAAGCACAAAGCCTTTGTTTCTCTGTGTTTCTGATTAGCAGGTCTTTCTATATCTTTCGTCAGATTTGAGTAAAGCAAGGACTGGCAGCAGCTTTATTTTCCACATCAATTCTGTGCCTAGAACTGTGTGGTTCTAGGACTCTTGTATACTGCAGCAGAACAAATAAATGACAATAACAGTAGTAATTTCAGAAATATTTAAATAATTAATCTTCCTTTTTATAGGATTTTGGGACAGTTAAAAGCTTTCGTTAATTTTCTTTCCCCCTCTCTTAAAGTAGGTGGTATTGCCCGGTGTTACAGGTAAAGACACCAAGCCAGAAGCAGGTCAGACGAGTGGACAGCAAGTCATTAGCTGTCATGGGAAACGAACATAACTTGCTTGATCCCCTAGTGCTTTGCTTTAACTGCTACATTGGGTTTCTTCCTATGCTCACGCAATCCCAGCTACTTTACTAATCAGGAAAATTGACATTTATTGGGTACAGTTGAGAGGTGCATAATCACTGAGCACATTAGTAGTCCAAGAGTCTTTTAAAGAGATCATACTAACATCTGTTTTTCAAATAAACTTTCCTGTACTGCTAATATTATGGATTGTTAAGGCAAGAAGAGCTTTCATAAGATAATGGATACAAATGTTTGCATGAGTGTACGGGAGGTATTGTAAGGCTTAAGTTTTTTTGTGGGTAGCTATTTTTGGTATTGTAGCTTGGAGCAGCTGCTGACTTTCCTTCACTTAGCTGTATTTTAATGTTTAGGCAGATGAACTTAGACCTTGGTCCTCCTTCTCCCTTGTGTTTGTGTGTGCATGCATAAAATAAAACACATTTATTAAAACACATATGATAAAGTAAATGGGAATTCTCGTACCCATCCATTTGTCTTGACCCGTGTATAATTCAAATCAGGACAGAGGATTCCATGGCAAGACCTTGTTTAAACTGATAAAAGCAAGATTTTCCATGGTTTAATGTATGGAGAACACGAGAGGTAATACTGTGAATATATGCCTCCAAATGTGAGGTAGGATCACTGCATGTAACTTTTTCCTTTAGCATGAGAATCCAAAGCTTTCTGAACTGGCTAGGTTTTCCCAGGCAGACAAAGCAGTATTTTGCATGAAGTAAGTGTGACTGCGGTCAGGGGTAAATTTGGGGTGAAATTTGATTGTTTAAAAAGAAATACTGATGAAGAAGGCAGAAATTAATTACTTAATACTGTGCATTAACAAGCACCTTCTATAAGACACAGCAAAGAAACACCTGGAAGGCTATTTAGGATAGTGAATGGGTGGAACCAGTTACAACCCCCGGTAGAGTGCAGTGGGCATTAACTGGCTGAAATGATAATATCATGGTTGTACCGTGGAAAAGAGATGAACAGAAGCCAAGTGAAAAAGTCTTGCAAGAACACCTTCACCCTTGATGTTGATGTTACCATTATTGGCGCGTAACATTTGCCTAAAGGAGATCTTACCCTTGTGGGAGGTCTGAGTTCTTAGAGCATTTTGCTCTAAAAGATAGGCTTATCCTCATCCAGTTGGGAAGCAGCCTTTAGCTCCAGCAGGGATCCTCCAGAAGAGCTGAGATCTGGCGACCACACTGGCTCAGTGAATTTTTAAGCTTGCTGTCCTCTTTCTGCCCATCCTCTGCCTCAGGTAGATGCTTTGCTCAAAAACGGAGCTGTGGCCTGTTAGTCCAATAAGTGTCTGTTTTCACAAAACACTAGGTTGTGCCTAGGTTCTACTGACAAAGATTTTGAGTTGATTCTGTTCTGTGAATGAAATGGCTTGGTTCATTTGAATTTTTATACATCTGTGACTGGTACACTCTAAAAAAGTGGTGTCTGTAGTGTATCAGAAAAGGATTTTGGAAAAAAGACCCAAATACAAAAAGGTCTGAGCTTGTCTGGCATAAATGGATGTACTGTACCAGAATCACTGGTTATATTGAGTGAAAATACAGATCAGTCACATTTTGTGTAGCAATGGCTGTTTTCAAATTTTGCAGCTGATGTGAGGAAGCAGCAATTGGTAGGTATTATTGGAGATTGTTTTCCCAAACATCTGATGGCAAATGGAGAAAAATGCTATAGATAGTTAAATAAACAGGACTACCTTTTGAGGCCAGAAAGTGATCAAACCTATCCTTTAGGGTAAACCTGTCCTTCAGGATGAATAGCTGTGAGTTTGTGCAATAAGGATGCTCCCTTTCTGCAGGACAGGTAGAATTTTTAGAGCTAAACGATATAGGTTTTTGCAGGGCTTTGCTGAGGTTTGCAGTTTTTTGGGTCTGGTTTAGTAGGTTTTTTTGTTTCTTTCTCCTTAATAGAGAAGCTCTTGCTGATAGCAGTGCCAAAACAAAAGGCTAATGGGGACCAGTCCCAGGAACCGTGACTGTCAGGGGACTCATATCCTTGGCTGCCAGACCTGAAACTTCTCATAGAACTTTTATCCTCCACATGTTGTTTTGTAGTTACCATCCTGATGAGACAGGCTATGGCATCAAAATGACACCGGCTAATTAAATGTCAGTAGAATCAGAAGCTGTTGCAAGGCTTTTACGCTTAGATTGCCAAGATTGAAACAGAAGCCAATGAGGCACATCACCCTCCTTGCAGCTCATTAGTATGGTACATAACTCTACCTTCAGCCAGCTACAGTATAGAGAGACAGTATGGAGGCTGCCACAGGGGCTTGACACTAATGAGCACCTGAAAGGTTAAACAAATGTCTGTGGCAGCTGTTAGGTCTCAGGTTAAAACCTTGGCAACCTGTCCTTCGATGTTTTCTTTTTCTTCCCTTCTCCTTGGAAGCATTCACCTTAGAATCCTGTCGTGACTTTGATAGGGATCTACATGGGGACCTCTGTTTTCCCTCTGGTGTCCTATTGACAGGCTGCTAAGAGCTGCTAGGATTCAGGCTAGAGCTTTTTACTGGCCACAAAGGTTTTAGCTTATCTTAATTTTTCTGGTTCTACTTCTCTAGAGTAAGATCAACTGTCTATTATACATATGCGTGTGTGTCTTATTACATGTAACATTAATGAGGGATATATACTGTTTGGCTGTGGCGACTGTGCATTTCTCTAGTGCACAGGTGGCCTTAATATTTCTGCTTTGTGGGTTTCTTCTTCTGTCTTTAACTTCTGTAATCCTGTGTCCTTGTGTTTTGTGGTTGACAAGATTTTTTTGTCATTGGGAAATATGTCGTATTGGTGTCAGGGCCCAAACGTTACACCAGAAGAAATATCCTTTCTTAGTCAAATGTCTGCATTGTGAAATCTTCACATTAGTCTGTGGTTTTACTCTGAAAATTGTCTGTGGGACAATGACATATTGTTTAAGAAATTCTTTGCTCTCAGGCTCTATTTGCAGTCCTGTATTAGTAATAAACATACTATCTTTTTATTGCTATCTGAAGCAGCACAGGCTGGGGAGAAAGACTTTAGTTCTCCATCACCAGCACGGAAGTTACTTAGCTTCCCACTTTAAGAATGTGTCTTCATTTAGCCATATCCTCAGCTGGTCTACATGGGAAGGCTTCCACTGAAATTATGCAAGCAATACTGATTTATACTAGGAGAGAACTGGACCTGTTTCCCTTAAACCGTACTTTTACCCTAGAGCTCCCCACTTGCATTTGGCATGCACAGTCATCATTAAGAGTGATGATATATGGACAAAAAAGAGCACGGCTTGACTTCAAGCTTGTCGATTGAATTTGCATGGAGGAGCGTTAAGTAGAAATAAATTCATTTCACTCGTGAACTGAGTAAACTCAATCCAGAAGTCACTGAGAGACAATAAATGTGGAACCACGCAGTGCCATCTTTGCAAAGTCACTCTTCGAAGTAGACTGTGCTTTCAGTTGCCTTCCAACTGCAGTGCCTACATATTTTCTCCTCAGAGATATATGTAATGTAGCTACTTACTTTGTTCAGATTGCACCAAACTCCCCTTATTAAAGAAGCTGAATTACACAAAATGTTGAGTTGTAATAGTCTACTGTAGGTGAAGGCTTGCTGTGGAGGCAGAGCTGGGGCTTTTCTGTTAGAGGTGACCTTCAAATAAACCAAAGTGCTATTTTTATTATATGTAAAGCACAACTAAAACATTTTACTCTAAGCTAAGAGGAACTTGCTTTCTTTGTTTGTTTTGAGATGAAGTGAGGGTAGCCTTGGAAATATCATGAAAGTGAAGTCTGGTCTTACTTAATATTATCAGGTCAGTTCTAATAGGCCTCAGATATCTGCATTGTGAAATCCTACACCTTAATTTAAAACGGGGGGGGGACATCTTCTCTAACAAAGACATACTTTTTTATCCGCCTTGATTACAGGTTAATAAAAACAAAGAGCATTAATCAGAATGTCAAAATATGTCTGTTCCTTGCAGTTGCTCAGTTTTAACTCTCACCTCCTCTGATGTCATAATTTAATTAGGTATCTCAGTCATCATAGAGTTTTCCAGAGTAGACAAGATCTGAGTTTGTAATCTACAAGTAGACAGAGCTACCTCAGTTGCCATCCTCTTTATTTAACACAGCACAGAAAACTTAAAAACCTTGCACTTTTTCTGAGGCAGCTTTAAGAGTTACTGATTAAAAGTGTCCAGCAGTGAAATTTAGTTCTAACAGCTGATTATGCTTTTCTACACCAAAAGGGAGGTGATCAGTTACTTATGACCACCAGTAGGTTTACAGGAGTAAAACACCTTCAGACCTGCACACGGATAAGCATCTAATCAACCTGGGGTGAAAGAAATGGTTTCTCTGACATTATGTACAGGCAAGAATTTTGAGAATTTGTTTTATGAATGATGATCTGTGGTAGCCTTAAATTAACTTGGTCTTTTCAGCCTTTTCTTTCTATGAGTTTGTCTGCAGAGCACCATTTAGCTGCAATTGGTTGGGTAAAGCAGCATTATTTGTGAATGTCTGATGAGGAGAGAGATGAAATTTTTACCTTTTTTCTCTCCCACCAGGAACTGTTACTTTATAGGTGCCAGGTGAAAGTGCTCTCTGGAGGACTGTAGCCATAATACAGAGTTAGAAAGAGCAACTCACCATTTTAGTTTCCCTTCTCTCTATTCCTATGCCCCAAAATTATTTTTTTTAACAGGTATTTTTCTCTGCTAATTGAAGGGTGAGGCAAACATTCAACAGCATGATTTAAAAAGCTGGAAAATCTTACCACGGTAATTATTTGAAGGGAGACATCTCTCAGTTCCTGTCTATCTCCACACGTGGTAACTGCCCTGTTTTGTACCCCACGAAGTATATACATCAGACCCCTGCAGAGATTAGGAAATGCGTGTCTTTTGTGAATTTGACAGATTGCAGCTTTAGCTGTTTACTTGCTACGTTAGTCTCATATATGGTTTTGAACCTGAATGACTAAATTATGGTTTTCTGTGTGTTGTGGAAATACCTGTTGAAGAGGTGGGATGCTAACAGGATTGACTACAAACAGACTTTTTACTTTGCTATTGCTGTGACAGCTAAGAGGACCACATAATGGCCATATTCAAGTGCTTGAATCATGGAGGCTGAGCCATGATACCAAGTTGCAACTGAGGCCTTAAGCGTCTTTAATGAGCTTCATTGAAGATTGGTAGGTGGCTTATCCCAGCCTCTGCAAGTGCAGTGTATGTACAGTGGCCGTCTTCCAAACTATACCTGCATGTAGCAGAGCTGGTGGTTATATCTTAGATTGGGTTGGTGAACTGCATCCAGCTTAAGGGGTCACAGTGTGCAAAAGACACCATGGTGCTATACTGCAAACGTATGAGATGAGACTTAAGAGTGGGAAGACATGAGGAGGGAGCCAGCGATGCAAGTCTCACACTTCAGGTCAGAGACTGAGCTGGTTTCTGTATAGTTTAGGTAGACCCTGGAGAAGAGGATGAGCCCATTATAGAAGTATCAGCTCATGAGTTACTTTCTGCTCTACTCGTGGTGCCAGTCAATGTCTTCTAGTCTTATGGCTTATAGAAGGAAATATGTCCATGCTTGAGACTTAAAGACTTAAAACTGTGGTTCCCCTCATCACATTGCCCCCAAAGTAAGTGTCATAAGTAGTTCCCCCTTTTGTTTGTGCTAGTCTTCCCTTTCTTTAGAAGCCACATATTAGACAGCAGTAAATAGCTAGCTTGCAGAGAATCACTGAATAAGCGGAGAAACCTAGAAAGTAAAGGGCTTGATAGCAAAAGGATTTTGAGAGTTCCTGAAAAGGGTTTGCCATTCACAGCTTCTTATCTCAGTTTTATGTATATATTTTGTATGTATATGAAGTGTTGGTGGTTTTTAGATGTGAACTGTTCTCTTGTTGTGTGGATTTGGGATCCATATGCTTGCTGGTCAGTTGCTGATTTTGGTCCTTCTCAGACTGTACAATGTTGGTGAGCATGCCAGTTCGGTCATACTTTGGTCTTGTAAGACCTTTGGTAAGGTCTTACAATGTTTTGTCTGCCTTTCATAGAAGTTGCATGTGTCTGGGATCTTCTTCCTTGTTATGCTGTGAAGAAGACTAGTTGCAGTAACCCTGCTCTCTTTTTTCTTCCTTTTCCATTGAGCTTTCTTGTTATCTTCCCATAATCACGTTTGACACTTCCATCATCTCCTTATGTCCTTCCTTCCTGTACTTTCCAAAATTTTGCTTACAGTAATCATAGGAGGCAGTCTACAAATGCAGTTGTGTTATCCTGTTGGAACACTCTAGATTGCATACTGCTGTCCACATCCTATGTTCAGTATCGTCAGCGTACACTGAAAAACAAATATGACCAATGTATGCATTGAGCTGGTTTGGCTCATGTAAGCACAGCTGCCCATGACAGTTTACCTAAAGCCTGCAGAGATGTTTCACACCCACCCCCCTCAAATTAATTTTGCTTGGTTGCAATACATTTTATCTGACCTGAACTTTCCCCACACATATGCTTTATTTTTTTGCAAGTGAGCTTTGCCTGCAAAAGAAATTACAAACACGACAAATGGAAGTAAAGCTCATTGAAATATTAGCAAGTCATTTTGTCTTCTGCTGGCTTTCATCACAGATAAAAGAACAGCAAAACCACAGCAAAAATAGCAATAAAATTACTATGGAGGCTGCAAACATAATAGCGATAGAGATCACTTAACTGTGGTCGTTTCTCTTATATGATAATGTCAAGGTGTTTTATTTCTCCCTTCCCTGCGAGGTAGATCACTATTATCCATAATTTGTAGTGTGCACCACGTGTAGACTGGGGAGGAGAGGTGGTGTCTCAGAGGTTACACGAGGCCATGGAAGACCCAGCAATAGAATCCAAAGCATCTGGACCACCCAGGGCCTTGCTCATGTACCACAAACCATCAGGGGAAGATTAACTCTAAACCCTTTTGGTTGCTCTGTACAGTATAATCATCTAAATGAAATCAATGAATACTTGATTTGAGAGTCTCCCATTGCTCCATCCCTGCTGTTCCTAGTGTTTGTTAACAGATTGCTTTGTGGTAGAGTGTAAAGGTGCCGCTCTATAAAACTGTAATGACTTCTGGAAAAGAAGTTGCCCTGTGTATTGCAGAAAGCACCATTCGGTTTTGATTGGAACGTGGGGAGCTGAGAAGTTGTTATTACTGTTAGTACAGCCCGTTGGAATAAAAATTTCTGCTCAGTTATGGTTAAGATGACATTTCTTTTCCTTGCTTTCTCTCTCTCCTTGTTTACTGATGGAATAGGAGTGTTCTCATTAGCCCCGGGCAGGGAGCTGGCACGTGGTAAGGTCCTGGCACTCCAAGGAAGAGGATCTCATTTTCTGTCTGCTGTCCTCTTCTGTCTCTCATCCATCCTGTTTACTACTCCCTTGACTTTCTTTTTGCTGTCCTTTCTCGGTCCTTGGGATTTTTCTTGTCAGTCCCAGGTAGCTTTTTTATCCTTTCTTGCTCTCTAAGCAGAAAATGAAGCATTCAGTGGGATGACTGGGGTTTCCCCTTGTGAGGGGGTTTAGTAGTGCCAGATCTCACACTGCTGTTGTGGTTTAGGCTGAACTGGCCAATGATGGACGACAGATGCTCTCCCCCACCTCTTGCTCCAAGGAAAGGAGGAGGAGAGATAAAGAGATTTATGAGTTTAGAAGGAACTAAACTACTTCAATGAAATATTAATAATGAAATAAAAATGAAATAATAAAATAGATACAATATATACAAAACCGTACCAAGCTCCCAGGATGATGTTACTGGCAGGCATTGGGGAAGTCCCAGACTGGACTCAGTGACAGATGGGAACTGGATTCCGGATCTGGAGTCAGGAACGCACAGATCAGGATCAAAGGCAGACGAGCAGACAGGGTCCTCCTCGGACACTGACCATTGAAGAAAGAGGGCTGACCCTTTGAATCCTCAGCTTTTATACTGAGCATGGGGCAGATAGGGTGGGATACCCTGTTGGTCAGTTTTGGATCACCTGTCCTGTCCGTTCCTCCCGACAGGTATGACCCCTCTACGTTTTCCATTTACGACCCTCCAGCGGGGCAAATAACCAAGTTAGCTGACGTTATAAGTATAAGCAAGAGCCTCTCTGCATACCATTCCTTGGCATTATTATAAACGTAGGTCTTATCACTCTGAGAATGAACAGTTTTCTGCACAAGGCTTAGCTAAGAAATAAAATTACTGAACAGAAAGTTGGTTCTGTTCTACCTTAAACCAGGACAACTGCCTGGCTCCAGAAGCCAAGGCACTGAAGGGGAAAAAAGAGGAAGAGATTGTGGCTTTAAATGGGCCCCAGCTGCATGAGTCTGTTTTCACAGCAAGGTGAAACTAATCTGAACAGATGCAATTACTCTGCTGTTGCTGCAAGTTACATTTTGTCTCATTTCTCCCTGGTGAAAGACCACTGGCCTTTGGGCTGGCAACCCACACTGCAGTATGTCTGGTTACTGACAGGGTAGACATGAAGATAATTTACAGCAGATCTATCAGATGTCATGCATTGGACATCAGGTCTGTACAAACAGACCTCTTGCCTCACTTTCCCCAAGGTCTGTAGTTCATGAACTTCCAGGACTGTGTAGTGGCCTCTGTCTGCTCTGACACGCTAGGTGGGGCTGACTGGCACACCAGAGGGTTGGCTAGTGAACTGCAGCTGGGGCATGGCGTAAGGGCAGAGAGAGCACTGTGCAGTGCTACAGGCGCACACGAAACATCCAGTTCCCTCCACAAAACGAGCCCCAGTCCCCAGCACGCTCCTGACTGCTACCTAACCCAGTGTCCTTCCCCTGTCAAGTGTGCCTGTGAGGCAGGTATCTCCCCCATCAGATAATCTTACTGCTGCCTTACAACTGGGAGAAGAAACTCGAGAGAGCTGGTGACAAGAATAATAATTTTCTATTTTTTTAGGTGTTTGTAATAATTCTTAATAGTAATAATAGTAATAATAAAGTGTTTCAAGGCACAGAAACTGTTTGTGTCTTTGTGCTTCTCAGCCAGTTATCCAGAGCTTATAGTAATACTCCACAGGACTCTTCTAGAAAATCAGTTTAACATGTTTGGCACTTCCAGTGAACTGACTCTTCCGTGAAAACCCTGCTTGCTTACAGGACACCTAAGCCTCACCTATTTAGATCCCTTTGTACCATTCTAGTCATAAAAAGTCACCTTTACCCCCCAGGTTTGGCAGTCTCAAAATGTAGAGAGTGAAACAGATCTTACAGAATGTAAGAACGTAATGCTGGTTCTAGCTTGTATTTATTGGATTCCTGATGTTTTTTGGGCCTGAAGCAAAGCCTGGTGAAATCAGCAGGAGTTTTGACAACCGTCTCGACTGTGTCCTGGGTTAGACCTCACGCCTCCAATGAGGACTGGGCTACAGAGGAGAGACCCTTGCAGTTTACAAGTTACAACCAGGGACTGACATGTTCTTGCAAAAATATGGAGAAAGTCTGTGTTTTACAGAGATGATGAAAGTGGAGAATTACTTTCTCTTTTCCCAGCAATTGTTCCACATGCATATGTGTATACATACTTTAGCAAACCAATCTAGTATCCCAAGTCAGTGAATTATTGACAGGCTGATGACATGAACGTTCACAGTTTTAAATCACTTTTTCTTTGAGAACATTTAAATAACTGCATATTTTTGTTCAAGGAAATCTTGACTTTATAACAAAAAGCCTGCAGGAAATCCGTATATTGTCAATTGCAAAAGATGGGTCTGCTGTGGTTTTCCATGCTGCTGATCATATATGGAATCCCAGATGACCAGCAGATCTGATTTTATAATCATGTTGTGTGAGGAGTTTAGACTGAGTATTACTTGTAATTCTGTCATTTATCTCTACTGTTTCTTTATTAATGTCTTCAGCGTTCTTGGTCTGTCCTCAATCTTTCACATTTTGTACTGATGCTTCATTACAGTGTTTTCCAAATTTTTGAAGTAAAAGTCTTTCAAGATGAACAACAGTCCTTCCTTGGGAAGTGACTGAAAGCCAAATGATCTTTATTCATATAGCTATTGCCGTTGCCGTACACATCCCCTCTTTGGAAATCGCTGTTCTGCTGTATGCTATTGCTTCCCTGTCCCTACATGCCTTGATGAGTAGTAAAATACAGTGTTGACACTTAAAATATTGTCACTGGCATGGTTGATGGGTAAATGAATGACTGACAGAGAGTTTTCTCCTCAGAGGTGATTTTTTGGGGGATCTCTGCAAATTCAGGCTCTAGTGATGGTTATTTTTTGTATCAGTTATACTTGCCGTGCATTTTTGAGCTTTGATTTGCAAACATAAATGGGACTGTCCTTTTCATTATAGTTGCTATTGTCCATGCCCATCCAGTGTCTTGTCCTTCAGCTGCCCCAAAAGATTTGTGCAGCACTTTGGAAATAACACTTAACTACATCACAGGAGTTAAATACGAAAAAATGTCATTCAGACCTTGCATGGCCTTTACATGCCAGTCGCAGACTGTCACCTAGGGTGTATTATCAGCTTGGATAAGCTTTCCGTATTTTAGGTTCACAGTTTGTCACTACATGGTTATTTTCATTGCTATGTCTTTGATCTTAGAAAAAGCTTTGCGCTGGTTAAGGAATCTGTTGACACAGTCCCCTTAGCCCATGTGAGCCTTTGAGCTCATTACAGGGTGAAGAAGGGATCATGAAAGCAGAGCTTCGGAAAACATTGTAGTTGCCAAATAACATAGCATTTCTAAAGCTGTTCTGTGTCTTACTGTGGGCTTCTGCTTCAGATCTGAGCTTTCACAGGTTGCTGTCCATACCATTCCTTCATTGAAGTAGCTGTGACAATACAGAAATATTAGCAGTACTTCTGTTGTGGCAATGTAGAGGAATCTATCCCACGTAGGAACTGCAATACAAGCAGAAAACAAATAGACCTTTTGCCCTTGAGGGTCTGAAGGTCTAGACTACAGACGGTAAGTGGATATAGAGAGATGGGGAAGCATAAAGAAATGAAGTTATGAGCGCTTATTGCCTAGCACTACTGCTGACATCTTTAGGTAGGTTTCCCTTCTGAAATCTGCTGTAGTTCCTCCAGCTTGGTCGGCAATCCCTGGTCATTTCCAACTTGTCTTTCCTGGCAGCCGAGGTGCTAGCACAGAAGATCCTGGCCTGTTCTTCAGATCATTTTGTCTAGTGCTAGTGTCAGGAAGCCCTAGCTGTGTGGTGCTAGGCTCTGTACACACATCAGCACAAGACAGTCACTGCCTAAAAGCACGGTCTAATAAAGTACAATGAGGATCACCAAATGCACAGTTTTGAAGTATGTAGCTGCTGTTCAAATGAAGCCTGATAGTAAAATATGCACTGTATCATCGCTGTCTCAAACCACTAGCAGTCTGTTAACACGCGTGCTAGTCAGTCCCATTACAACACAAGAGGGCTGAGATAGTTTTCCCTTCTAGTCCATGTGGTAAGGGAACTTCTGTTACTGATATTTATCAAGAGATATTTTTACAGTAAAAGTTACGGACAGTTAAAAGCACATCACGAAGCAATACCTTGAGATTTCATATGGTTTAGAAATGGTATTTCCAATTCTGTACACAAATTCAGTTGTTTACAAACAAAGTTTTTTGTGGCAATAATGGAAATTTCTGAATCCATACATGTCCTTTTCTCCAAACTGGCATCATTTTAATATGAGAAGAACTATCCATACATCCATGACTTATCATTTATTAGAAAACTCAAAATCTTAATGGTTGACATTGGAGAAAAAGGGTCAAGATACAGGCAAAGTTCCTCTGTATTATCAAAGATAAAAACAGGGAATATATTTGCTTCTGGTTATGCTAATTCATTGCTCCAAGCAGGATGTGATTGCATTCTGCCTAGTAAGCTCTTTTCTTTATGTCTTAAAGAAGAGATATAGCTAAAGTAAAGGGCATTTGGAGATGGACAAGGAAAATAATTGAGTCACAGAGAGTCTTCTGTTCGAGGAGGGATGGGAAAGATAGGGATTGTTTTAATTTAAAGAAGATACAAATAAGAGGGGATGTGACAGTAGTGTACAGAATGATGAATGATACAGAGAAGGTGAATTTTTTGCCCTTTTCTAAGTACAGATACCGAGGGACATTCAATAAAGCTGAAAGGCAAAAATAGTAACAGTGTTTAAAGAGAATTTTTAAACAGTTAACTACCTTGTTTCCACAAGCTCATCTTGTTTCTCCATGATGCTAGAGCATATAATGAGTGGGATGCAGAAGACCTATAGAAAATGAATTCAGGTTGTCCCATTGAAATGTTGTTGCGCACGTACTGCAATAACTACTGACTGGATCAGGTTATATGGCATGTCTGAGGGAGAAGAACTAATCTGAGAGTCTTAATGAACCTTTTTAGCCTTAAAAATAAGTGGAAGTTGCATAAGATATTGGTACATGTAATGAGACTATCCATACATTTGCTAGATAGATAAAAAAAGTAACTACTCAAGGCAGAAATCTATTATTGATAGAAAGAATATTGCTCTGCAGTTGACCCCCATGTGATTTTTTTGCATGTCTCCCTGAATATCTGCTCCTGACCCTTTTATAAAAGGCTGATGTTCTGCTACATTGGCTCAGGGCCCTACTGTCTGGGCCACGCAGACTTCTGTCCTTGAGGAAGTTGTAGGAAATACATTTATTCTTCCAGAATATTTCTTTCTGTTATTCTCTTGCTTTTGGATATTCCATTTATTATTCATCTTTAAGTAATAAGAAGAAAGAAGAAAATAATTTTCAGAAGAAAATTTATTTTGATCAGTAGATTCTAGAGAACTTCAATAAATAGATAAACTGTATATATGTATCTCTCCCCCTCTCCGTTCTTAGATAAAAAGGGGATGACGAGAGATGCAAATAACTTATAAATGAGTGTGATCCCTTTCTGGTTACATTATTACAATATATGTTTAGATCCATTGTTACTTTCAGACTTGATCCCTGACACTTTTTTCTAGATTTTAATTATTTTATAATTCCTCAACTTACTGTGTTATTTCATTTCGTAAATCCTAACCCACCTGTGGTGATCATCACTTCAAAGCCTAATTCCTGCAGTCGCTTTGAGTGCTGTGCCTGCCTCATTTCTAATGTCTGTGTCTAGTCTGTTGTGGTAATATCTGTGTAGTGATTAAGACCTGGGTCTTGTTTGCAAGATAGCCTTTTCTGCCTCAGTTTCCCCCCACCTTCACTTCCCCCACTCCGACGTGAAACACTTCGGAGTTTCTGGATGAAAACCACTCACTATGATATAGGGAAAATTGCATTTTTAGTGGTGTTTCCTCTTGCCTTGTAATTAAGTCTTTGTTTCTCACCAACCTAAAAGACATTATGAATGTGATTTGCTGATATTCTCAGTATTAAACTTCATGCAGCTATCAAGCATTTTAAATATTTACTAGTCAACAAGAACAGATGTGTTTTATGAATCATGTGAAGTATATAATTTGTAAAAGTTTGTAGGAAGAGGTACATATTTGTGTGTTTGTGTGTGTGCACATATATGCTATGTATATAAACTATACAGTTAAGAACGTATTTGCCCACCACTGCAGTCCAGCTGCCTCTGAGATAGTTATGGATGTTATCTTGGCAGCCCTGAAATACCAACCTACAACATAGTGAAGAACAGTTTAGCCATTTGAAATCGCAGAGAAAATTTAATTGTAAATGTATTTACCTATTCAGAGGTGTGCAAATTTTATGGCCAAACTTAAGTGAAAAGAAGCATTCAGTCTAATTTTTTGGCGTTTGTCAAAAGCCCTCCAAAAACCATCCAGGCTGCAGGCTAAGCTGCCTTTCATAAATTTCAGCCGAAGACTTGCTGCTGACTTTTTAAGACTAAATTATTTCTATTGTTCTCAAGTAATTACATTTTTGTTGTTATCTGTGGAAAGAGCCCCACTGGGTTGAGCGTGTAAGTATATGGGGGTGGGGGGAAGGAGAATTTGTGTTAGTTAAGTGGAGATGATAAAGCTGAAAATATAGGAGCAGGACATAAATCAGATTATTTTTTTTCTTTTTCTAGTTGGCTCGTCACAATAAAACATTGCAACAGATGCTGAAGCCAGGGTCAGATCCAGATGAAGGAGATGAAGCCTTGAGGTATTATGCCAATCATACGGCACAGATAGAGGTAAAGAATTGCTCACTAGAAGATTGAATATGAGACAAGTTTGCATCTTATGCATGGTATATAACCTCTTTTTAAGCTTCTGAACAGCAAAGCTTATTCAAATGGTGTAGATTATTTATGAGAAGGAGAAAGTTAAATAATACGTTTTCGGCTATGGGAGGAAAAGGAATGCACCTCTATTAAAAGTGGCTCCAGATAATTATTTTACAGTAGCTTTCCTGTGTGTTACCAAACATGTTTTGTTAGAGAAATAATGACTGTGGATAGTAGCTGTGTCATGAAGTCAAGAATAATCTTGTATGGTACATCACTCAAATAAATAATCATGAGTTTCAAACCAATGATGCTAACCGATCAAATTAAAAGTCTGGCTGCCGTACAAAGAGGTTTTGAAGTGGTGTAGACATTCAGTATGCCTTTTGTTTAAAAGACCAAGGCCTGGCCTGGTTCATCAGATCTGTTCTCTATTTTAAACTTTACCCCTGCCACGGACTGGATTTAGATCAAGATCCACAGAGGTATTTAGGTTCTTAACCCTTATATCAGTTCCTGTGGTCTTACAGATTTCATGGGATTATAGGCATCAAGATAGGAGTTAGTATCCTAGTGTGTAGTGTCTCTAGTCTTTAGTGACTTTGTAAGTAGGAGAATTTCTGTGGTGCAAAGGCAGCTGCTGTGAGAGACTGCAGGAAGAAGAGACACTTAGTTCTCTCTTGGAAATGCTGTATCAAGTCCAAAATTGGCCAAGTATGAAAACTGCACAGTATGGTTGCACACAGGCCCAGCCTGAATCTGAGCCTTCATTTTACCTTCAGTGGGCTCCCAGGTTCCATCAACATTGGACCTGAGCTTGCGTGCATAGAGAGCAGTCTTGGGGCGAGTGCGTCAGGTCCGTATTGTCCTGGCTGCCATCAAGACAGGCCATGGCTGAGTCCTTCTCTGTTTCCCACCATCCTTTTTTCCTGATACTTGTTATGTTATCCCACCACAGGATAGATGGAAGCTCCATGGCTGTAGTTGTCCAGAGAGCAGCTCAGTGCTCCTCTTCACATATTTTAATATTTTGGGTACTGCTGAGGTATCTCTTAGCAATTGTCAGACAAGTTATCTGGGTAGGTTGTAAATTTAGGCATTAAGCAAGCACTGTGGTCTGCTTTTATATGGCCAATAGCTTCTTCCTGGTGCAGTTTCTGAAATCTCCTAAAACCTCATGGTTGCAAAGCCTCTTCCTCAAGGAGATATGGTGGCCTCTGTTCTCGGGGAGAATAAACTGTTTTAAATGTGATTCTGCAGAGCAGCACATGCAGCTTACCTTTTCGTTTTAGTCCCTGACAGAACTGAAGATTTGCTGTCAGCTTCAGTCACTCACCCTACCAGGTTAGCTGCTAGTCACATAGTCCTGTTGCAAAACGGCTGGCCTGAGACACAACTGTTTACCTAGGACACTTCAAAATTGCCTGTTCAAATTTCATGTAATGCACATGCCTAAGAGCAGACATGAGCACAGTTATCTTTCATCTCCAACGCAAATGTACTTGACTATATTAATCTTAACAATGACTTAAGACAGATTTTTGTTTTAGTATGTTCACATAATAAATATGAATTAACAGAGAGAAGGGAGGGTTCTTTACTGCAGGACTATGACTGGGAAAGTGTAACTCAACCCAGGATTCCTGCTGTATCATATGGATGTTCACTGACTTTCCTCTGAAAGTAGTTCTAAACCTGTTTGGCATTTCAGAGATAGCTCCCCTATATGAGGGTATCTCATTTGTTTTATTTGAAAGTCAAATAGAGGATTTTTTTTCACCGGTGGCTGTACAGAGATATGGGTCTAGGAGTCAAGATGAGTTTTCTACCCATTTCCGTATTTTTAGTAATGCAGAGTCCATGATCAAAATGGGGAAGCAATTTTGATGACAGTGTGGTAAGATGGAATGAAATCTAACTCGCTCACTGATAGCTCACTAGGCCCTGAAATACAAACAATGCAAAACCTTGGGTTTTGCCAAGTAGGAAGATGAAGACTGACAGGATATGGGTGCTGTCTGAGTAACAAGGTGCTATTTTTGCATGTTCACCTTCACAACTTATCTCATCATAGAAATAGACTCAAAGTGAGAAAAGAATTTTGTAATCTGAGCAGAAACCCCCTGAACATCTGCACTGTTTACTGGGTTCAATTTATTGCAAAATTGAAGCATTCTGAATTAGAACAGTTTTTATATTTGGGGGAAGTTTGGACCTAGGTTTTGCTTGAGATGTATGTTTGCCACCTTATTTTCAGGCAGGCTTTTGAAGATAGAAAAGCAGTTTTACTGCTTGTTGATTGGTTCAACTCCATTGTAATGTTCAAATAATTTATGCATTAATTTATAAATAAGAGGGGAGCTGTGAACAAGAAAAGGTATGAAAAAATGGTTGGAAAGTCACTGATCCTGAAAAAAATGTGTGTTTTATTTATAGATTGTTCGCCATGATAGAACAATGGAACAGATTGTCTTTCCTGTCCCCAATATTTGTGAATTTCTCACTCGTGAATCGAAAAGTCGGGTATTCAATACAACAGAGAGGGATGAACAAGGGAGCAAAGTCAATGACTTCTTCCAACAGACAGAGGATCTGTACAACGAGATGAAATGGCAAAAGAAAATTAGGAGTAAGTATTGCAATTTCAAAAAATATCTTCATTATGGTAAAACCCTGCTTTTAAGCCTCCAAATGCTTTCATTTTAATAATACACTTTTCTCAGTTCACTCCTATACTGCAACAGGCAAAACTGTTCAGGACTTGAGAGTGTAGGTCAGCAGAGTATAAGTCAGCTGAGACACTTGCATGCCACTATAAGAGAGGCATAATATGGAGCAGCTAGTAATATAAGTAATGTGTTCAAGACGATGTTTTGGACTCCAAAAGTTAAATTGAGGGATGGATGAACTGGGTGTAGTTCTACTAAACTCAATGGAGTTGCACCTAATTAAGCCAAGGCCCTTAATATTTAACAAAAACATGTGTAGCTGCATATTTGAGGTTTGCAGATTCCTAAAAGACCATTAAAAAACTTGTAAATGTCAGTCACTTAAAAACATCTCTCACCAGAACCTCAGCTGCTTTAAATCTGCCTGACTCCCATGGAGTCAGTTCCCTTCTGCCAGTTCACATCAGCCTTGCTTGACTAGGCTGCAGTATGTCCCAGTCTGTAAGCCCATACTGGTATATGTCCCATGGTAGTGGGAGAGGCATACGTACTGCCTTAAGCTGCTTGCAGCTTGCAGATCTGACAGGCACGGTCAAGGTCATGGGGGAGAGATCAAAGGAACCCAAAGAGGAGGTGCAGTGAAGCCAAGCCAGGTACCCCAAGTTTCTTGTTTAGTTCGCTGGTGGGCATTACAGCTGCTGGCCCTCGCCAGGAATGGGGGGTGCTGATGCTGCCGATTTCCCAGTGATGGGAAGCTCGTCTCAGGTCAGCCACTGTCAACTCTGCCCTTTGCTTTTGGAGCAGAGAATCAAGGCTGCAGACTAATTAAGCATCTACAGTATTCTTGAGGGATAAGGAAGAAGGTTATATTTTTTTTATATATATATATATATAAAAATACACAAGAGTGATCACTTCAGGCATTGCTAAAATGCAGATGCTGCTGGGGTGGCAGATATCAGCTGTTAAACAGCTGATGTGTTATGCATTATGCGATTGATCAGGAAGGAAGTGAAGAGTAGGATCTATGATCAGAGCATCAAGGAGTTTGGATAGTCAAAGCAATATGGTTTAATGTAGCATCCTTACTGTGATGGAAACATGAATGTTGGTTGCAGTTTTTATAAATGTCAATTCCCAGGCTATAATTTTCAGAGGCAGTAGTAAGTTTTCAATGTGAATCCTATAGGCCCAGGTCCGCTTCCCTTGGTCGTGGTGAGAACTTTTCCGTACTGACAAACTGACCAGAGTAGAAGTTGAAAAATAAATTATTCCAGAATAGCTCCCTATCTGCACAGTTTATTTGGGAATAAAAGTCACTATATTATAGAAAAATTACTCTAGTAACAAAATCCTATCTGTGGTTTTTGCTTAACAAACACAAATAAAAGAGACCAACCTTACACTTACATAGACCAGACCTGCCTAATGCTATAAGCAAAGAAAATTGGTTTATTTTTATTCAGAACAGAAATTCCTCAATTCCTTTCATCAGTGGAATGGCCCACAAATTTCCATGTGGGTTTTTTTATCTGAAAAGATAATACAGGTTGAGACTCGGTTCATTCTTTAGCCAAGTGTCTGTTAGCGTGCAGTCTGCATTGCTTAAATTGATACATGTAATTTTCAGTGGCTCCAAATGCTTAAATCTCAGCAGCCAACAGCATAAGGTTATCACAATGAAATCTGAATATTTACCTAATCACAATTAAATTCTATTTAGACTAAAGCCTGAGACAGTCATGTGCAGTTGAAGGAGTCTACTGTTTATAAAATTGATCTGGGTGCAGGCAAGTCAAGAATATGTTCTGCATAATTGCAGGAGGCTTTCAGTACTTTAAAATATAATTAACAGGCATACATCGTCTTCAAATAAACCTCTCTGGCTGGAAATTTCTTCACACCATTGCACATAGAATCTTGTTTTAAATGTTCATTTAAACGTATTGTAGTGCAGTCATATATATGAAGTGCTTGCCTGGGTCTTAGTACCCTCTGATCTTGTTCCTAGCCGTTTTGCTGAGTCGTTTTATGTGACTCTAGACACAAAATCTTAACCCTGTTTTGCCCTATTTCCCTTTTTAGTCTTTTCTAACTAGGTTATAGGTTCTTTGGGATATAGACTATTTCTGCATATTTGTACAGCACTTCACGTATGGAGATGCTGGCTTTATTTGAGTCCTTTTAAGCAGGTGTACAGAGCTGTTTGTCAGCGGGTAACCTTGGACATCTGAGGATCATGCAGGAAGTAGTCAGCTTTCATAGGACCAACTCCCAGTCAGACCAAATTTTACTTGTTCTCCAAAGTAGAATAAGATGTTATTTTTAGATATCTATAAATATATACTAATAAGATTCAGTTTGGCAGAGGTGGGGAAAATACCACCATTCTGCAGCCTTGCCTATTCCATCATTCTTTGAATAATGTCTCCAGTGTGCTTGGTCCAAATGGGTCATCTGGTTGACTTGTTCTGGGTCCTCTGGTTAACTGGCATGCAGAGTGCTAAAATCTATTTGTTTGCATGATTTTGTATCTCCATGCACAGACGCTACAGCTCCAGAGGCAGGTGAAAAGATGCCTTCGCAAAAGATCCAGTCCTAAAATCTTAGCAGAGGCAAAACTCTGATATATAATAAACTGTATTGGGATCTTTGGATTAAAAGCTGTGCTTGAAACTATGTTTTATGGCAAACCTATGTTTAATATTTGTCTATTTTAATTAACTTTAAAGATCTATATATTTTCTTCATTAATTTGTGTTTTTTAATTCCATTGAGGCCATTACTGATTGAGTTCCTGTCTGCTTTCATTTCATTGATTGCTGCTTTTCTCCCCTTTCTAGATAATCCACCCCTGTTTTGGTTCTCCAGACACATCTCTCTCTGGGGGAGCATTTCCTTCAACCTTGCTGTATTCATCAATTTAGCAGTTGCTCTCTTCTACCCCTTTGGAGATGATGGAGATGAAGGCAAGTGGAGTTTGGTTTTATTTTTCCTTTTAATTTTAGATGTTTTCAATTCTGAGGTAATAGTTATATAAAACTGCATCTGCAGAAGTCATTTAGTATTTTTAGTATCTTAGGAGGTACCAGATGAAATGTGGTAGTTGATCTTCTGTGTGTCACGTGTCCCATGCAATATGAAGTAAAATGGACAGAACATAGCTGCTAAACTGAAGATTATCTAGATGATCTGAGCTAATTCTTTTTTCTTTTTCTTTTTTTCATATTGCCATATTGTAGTGTACTACTGCACACATTCAGTTACAGCTTCTGAGCTAAGGAAAGATTCTTGGCAGCAGACAGAGATTCCTTATAACTGACCATTTTGAATGGCTTGCAACTTAAAAACATATGGAATGGAATGACTCGAAAATTAGCTTGTTGGGTTTTGACTATTTTGTTTGTTGGGTTAAAAGGACATCATTGTTGCAGAGGATAAATGCATTATATAAAAATATGCTTAAAATCTATGATTCTGTCTCTGCTTCATCACATGTTATGGAAAATATAGCAAATAATAAATTTCATCAAATAAATGCAGCAGACTAGTGGGAGGCCTCTTTGAATCCAAATCAAGCTTAATTGGGATAAAGGAAACTAAATAGTTCAGAATACTGGTAATGGGAGTAGAACCATTCACCTCTAGGTCTTTTGATTCATGTCCAGTCTGGTCAGTAATGTGACTGAAAGTCACCTCTGTCTGATGGCATGTGAACTGGGCCGGTGGAAGCAGTCCAGCTTCTAGTAGATACATGTGCTTTTCACAAACACCAGAGTTGGCACCAGCAAACATTCCTGTTGGCTGGCTAAACAGAAAGGCAGCAGATTAAAGTATATTGGCCTGGAGCCACATTGCCCTTTCACCCTACGGGGTGGTCTCTGCAGGTCATGGCACAGGCATCTCCGCAGTCTTGCGAAGCAAAGTTTGCAGGGCTGCGCCATGTAAAAGGGAAGCATTTGTACTTAGTGCTTTCCTGTCTGTAAACTGAAGAGTCACTTGGAGTGCACACACATTCATACATGCAGGATGAGAGGAGAAATAAAGAGTTAAACCTTTTGAGCTACTAAATTTTAGCTAATCTATACTTGCAGGAATCCTCTGGTCTTCAATCAGTAGGTATTAATGCTTATTTTGAACTGCAGATTTATGTAGTATTAGTTTAAGTGGCCCCAGTAATCCGGTGATTTCAGTGATAGCGCTTTTCAGGATTCCAGTTCCTATTGCTTGTAAAAGCAAAAGTGATTCCTGAGCAATAAACAATAGGTGTGGCCAAATGGGATTAGCAGGTCACGAGGCAGTCTCCTCACTTCCAGCCTCCCCCTCCACCAAAGCCCGATCTCACAGCTGGAGATTTTCTCCCATTTTTCCCCTTTACCTTGTGTAAATCCCCCCATACTCATATGTCTGAGGTGCTTGAGCTGATCTAATCATCACAAGATTGCTGCATTTCAGTAGATTTCTGCAGTTCTTACATCATATCCATAAGCGAAATTGTGCTGCAGATGAGGACTCCTTGCCTCCGGCGTGCATGTCTGCACACGTTACCGGTGTGGGTCCTGCAACGTGAAATAGTTTGACCTGCAGTAAGGAAGAAGGAAAAATGATTTGCTAAAGAAACACTGCGTGCTTTGGCCTCACCGTTCAGATCCACTTGGAAGTTATTTTTTAGGATCCATTAAAAGTTTCCAAATCTTGATGGTTAAGAAACTGACAGAGCTGACCTTGAACCTCCTCCCAAGGATATAAACACTCCTGAACTTTGGAAGAGTTCGGGTGCCATCTGAATGTTGAGGCTATGGCACCATCCCATTGTTTTCTAATCCCGTTGGTGCTGCTCTGCTGTGTATCTGTTGCCAAAGAGAGAGCATGATTTCTATTGTGAGTCTAGCTAAATTTTCTGTTCCCTTCTCCCCCGTCACTGACCTCTCAGTTCATCTGATAACAATAGAAGTCAGTGTACAAGTGTGGCAGTGCCCTGAGATCTGAATGTGCCTTTTTGCATCACAGCAACATGATGTGTTTCCAGGGCTTTAAGCAGAGGAGAGAGGGAAAATAGGGGCATTGCTCAAAACTCAGGGAGGGCCTGGAGCCAGCATGTTGCAGAGCGGCAGAAGAGACTGACACTGAAGGCAGTGAGTGGCTCACATGCCCGCAGGAGCTCAGCAAGACCCGGGACCCGCTGCCTCCCCAGGAGCAAGGCACAGTTATTCAGCTGCTCTCAGCAATGCGGATGCTGCTTGTTCCTGCCGAAGTCCCCGTGGCTGCCTCCCGTGTGGCAAGTGCCTTGCTCCCGTGCAGAGGCGGAGGCTCCTGCTGAACACCCACAGCTGTTCAGAAGAAAGCTGCTTTTCTAAAACTGGGGTGCATCAGTGCTATTGGGGCTCAAAATGTGACACTGCAACGCAGTGCCACTTGCTGCGCCACCCCAAGGGCTGGCTATTTCTGTAGCTAAGCAATCGTGGAATTAGACTGGAGGATCCCTGCACAAGGGAGCTGATTAGTAGCTTGCTCGAGGAGAAGGGTAAACTTTCATCTCTGAGCGCTCCTCAGATTTTAATGGAAATTTCATTAGCTGCTCTTATTATTACCTGTGCAAAAATCAACAATACTATGATAATAATAGTTCTTGCTGCAATTAGGGCAAGTTGTGGCCAGCAGTTGTGATGCACGAATCACGCTTTTTGTTAGCTGTATTGGCAGAGGAATTGACCTTTTGGATTTGTTTCTTGGTGAAAAACGGACTCTCTAAAAATGCCTTTCTCAAATCTTCCCTTCTCTTCTATACAGGCACACTCTCCCCGTTGTTTTCACTCCTGCTTTGGGTAGCAGTGGCGTTTTGTACAGCAATGCTGTTTTTCGTCTCCAAGCCTGTTGGTATTCGACCCTTTTTGGTGTCTGTCATTCTCAGATCTATATATACTATAGGGCTCGGTCCTACCTTGATACTTCTTGGTGCTGCTAATGTAAGTACTCTAAAAAGCAAGCAGAATTTCCCTTTCAGCAGAAGCAGAGATATTAAGCATCTCCTATTAAAAAAGCCCTTGATTAGAGCTGTGCAAAGAACTTATTTTTCTGGTTCACTGGTTAAGCCAAAAAAATAAATCATTTCCAGTCATCCTGAAACAGCAGCATCAGCAAAGTGGGAAGCTAAGAAAAAAGCTGTTTTGGTTTTGTGCATATGCTAATACTTTAAAAATAAAAACAATATGAAATTTAAATAAATATTGCCAATTAAGATGAATCAAATTTACAGTTTCTCATGTTAAAAGAATAATTTTGTCTACCAATATGCTTGGCAAAATTGACACAAATTTCTTTGTCAGCTTAAATCTGTATTTTTAAGAAGCAAAAAGTTTTCAAAATTAAAAATTCTCTCAGCCCTTTTCTAGATTTCTTAACTTACCCATGTCTATGTTTGCATGTTTACTGAGCTTGCTGAAATATACAGTCATGATGGTAAGTCATCTGTGTAGATTTCTGTCTATTTGTTACACTCTAATTCACTTTAGCACCAGGCAGCAAAGTATTGGGCTATTTGGCACCAGTTCTGTGAGAATTTCACACACTTAAAGCTACCCAGTCAAAGGTAAAGGCTGTGTTTGCCTATGTCAAATTTGTGAAAGAAAAAAAACATGTTGAGTCCTCATTGCTTGTCCTGGACTACCAAACAGATGAGGTTAGCCCCTTTTTGTATTTATTTCTGCACTGCTGTTTGCATGCAGGTAAAGCTCAGGAGCAGTGGAGAATCTGATGCTGTTGCTTAAATGCTATACTTCAAAAATGCCCCCAGTATTTCTTTTTGTTTTAGGGATTTTATGTTGAGAAACATGATCCAAAGGAAACAGTAGATCTCACACACACCCCACACACTTTCTGTTGTATTACTATTGTTCTCTTCGTAGCAGCATGCTTAGCTGCTTTTACGTAGTCTTGGGTCTAAACTGAAAATTATTAGGAATCCATTCCCAGTTGGTTTTTTAATGCTTTATGACGTTAATCCCACCCTGCCTACCCACTAATGTTATAGAATAAATCACAATGTAATGAGGCACAGTGCAGTGTTAGAGGGGTGATGCACTTCCACTTACTCTCATGGGCTCTGTTCCCAGTGTGACTTGGTAGTTCAGTTTCTCTCATCTGACTCCAGCTATCTAAAAGTTGATCATTTAGTCAAAGCGACCTATCTAGACTTTCTGCATGCTGCAACAATGCAAACAATAAATAACAGGATTTTTCTGATGGAATAAACCTAGCCTTTGTTTTCCTGCCACAGCTTTGTAACAAAATAGTGTTTCTGGTGAGCTTTGTTGGGAACCGTGGAACTTTTACCCGTGGCTACAGAGCGGTTATCATGGACATGGCTTTTCTCTATCACGTAGCATATGTCCTGGTCTGCATGCTGGGCCTCTGTGTGCACGAATTCTTCTATAGTTTCCTGGTAAGTATGTGCTTCTGTGGAGGGGAAAACTTTGCAAAAATAGAAAATACCGTTACCCATGCAGCTGTCTTCAATTTCTTCCTGACAATCAAGCCAAATCATATGTATTTTTAGCATGCGTTGTGTTGCTGCCCCTTAGGAGCTGCTGTTTTCATTAGAACCTGCTTCTCTTAGGACTTATTTTATCTGTTTTAGAATTGAAAGTTTACTCATTTTTTTTCAGACAATCATCATACAGCCTGCTCCTTTCTGCCGCCCTTCCCCAGCATACATATATTCTGTGTACGTTGTTCCTGTATCTAGTGTTAGTCATAATGTCTTTGGGACAGGAGTTGTCCACTGGTGTGTGCATCGTATTTATACCAAAGGATCCCATTCCTCAGTTCATCTTGCAGCCCTAATAAAAAAAAAAATTACTTGGGAAATAGGGATGGCATGCCTCTGGTGTAGCAGGAAGATTCATCACTTTAAATGTATCCTACTTTCATTTTCTTTTGTTGCCATTATCCAAATGGAAAGCCTTTTTATAATATCATACAGGTGCAATGAAAATGAATCATACAAAATTATGCTAAACTCAGCTAACTGCTCCCTTCATGCTGAATAGCAGTAAAAGGTGTTTCACTGCTCTTGTTTTCTCATCTTTTGCTTTGTACTGGAGCATGTGATACTTGTAGGGAGACTGACTAAACTGTGGTCATTTACATGGGTTCGCTTTCCTGTTGTATTTTTCTCACCTTCCTGAAGAGTGGTGAGCTCCCAGCATTTCACAGAGGTGTGATAAGCACATGAAAATTTTCAGGGGTTCAGTCCTTACTCTGGTAGAGCTCCTGTTGAAGTCAAGTTTTCCAGATCTTGAAATTAAAGTCAGCTTCAAAGTTTGGGCAGATTTCAAATGAGCCAAGATTTTGTGACTGTAGCTGCAGGACACTTTCCAAATGGATGTTACTCTCCTGCTTAAAAAAGGCACAGCAAATTATCTGTTATTCCTTCAGTGAGTAAGGTGATCTCTACCTTAAAATACTTTCTGAAGTGCAAAGTAGTATAAGAAACATTTTATGTACTTATTTATTTCAGTGACTGCTATTGACAAATATCCATGATTCATGGACGTTGTAATTGTCTGTGTTCCAAAGTTACTTCCAGGTGTTCACTTTGTAGTGGAAATATTCTAAACTCTAATATTTTTTCCTCATTTTAAGCTTTGTCTTATACAGAATGAATGATAACTGTCTTTCCTCTTTCTTCCTTTATTATTAATCCTTTCACACAGCTGTGGATTTCAGATCTTGTGGATTGTGACTAATACCTTCTTCTGTAGACCATTTTGATAAATCATCGTGTGTCACTTTGTATCTATAATCTGTGTGTCTTGAAGTAGAAATACATACATTATAGATAAGGTCCAAAGCACTATAAAACATCAATAGAACTGCAAGAGAAAAAAAGCTATAGTTTCCTGAAAAACTCTTAGCACGTATAATTGCTGTTTTAGGCCTTTGACAGTTAAAGCAGTATTGTCTTAACGTATACTTTTCTTTAAAGTTAAGTACCAGGAAAGCATATGGTGCAGGGTAAAGAAGAACAAAGGTTTCTAGTTTTATACACACAGTGCAATGAAATTAACTTTGTCCTGAAAAGAGATGACCCCAATCCTTGTATATGTGAGTCACTTTTAAATGATGCTATGAGCTCAAAGAAACAGTTTACAGACATGTAATTACTTGCATACATGAGTGCATTTTTTAGTTATAGTTTATCAGATGGGAAATAACATGAAAAGTTGATTTGTAGATGTAGATCCACAGTATGAAGACACTGTTTTTTAATTTTAATTTAGGCTGATTTTGAACATGGGTAGACAATGGATCTTGTTGGTAACCATTACCTGCATCTGGATCAGGCTCATATATAATGTATACTTTGTAGCTTTGTATTTTGCTGTAATCTCTCTTAAAATTTAAAGTTCTGTGCTAAATTCCTCTTATAAGCAAGTCTAGCTCCCACTGAAATCAATGTGAATTGTGTGTTTATGAAGCTGAGAATTTAGAACATGGCTAGATGTATGTTTCAGTAGTTCAGATTGTTTTCTTGTGTAGCATCTGTATATTGCCTCATTTGTGTTCATTTTTCCTCTACTCCCAGCTGTTTGATTTGGTGTACAGAGAGGAGACATTGCTAAATGTGATAAAAAGTGTTACCCGGAATGGTCGTTCCATTATCCTCACTGCAGTGCTAGCACTCATCCTAGTTTATCTCTTCTCCATCATTGGGTTCCTCTTCTTGAAAGATGACTTTATCATGGAGGTCGACAGGTTGAAAATCAGGACCCCTGTGGCAGGTATTAAGTTTTATATTAAAATTTGTTTCCGACATGTACCTTTTCCGTCTGCCTAACCTAACTTTCATCTGAGGAAATTGAATTTTTTTATTTGTATCTGTCGGAGCAGAACTAACTCCATATACCTTAGAACACAATTACTCTCTGGGTAAAATTTAACGTGTATAGGGTTGTTTTAGACTAGGCTTATCTGTTGAAATTCTAAAATCTAACACTCACATTCATGAGAGTTTTTCACATTCATGTGTTTTCTTTTCAAACTCATGCTGATATTTAAAAAAAAAAATGCTACATTTCTTAAGTATTTGGAAGCAACTCCAAGTGAATTCTCTTGGTTCTCATCCCACCTTAAAAGCAGCTCATAGTATTTTCTGTGTGCTGCATGAGGCATGTAATCTTAACGTGTTCAGTAGATGTATTTATTTGATTACTTTTTAAGCTTCATCCAGCAGAAATTTTTTACAGAATCCACACTTCTGCTGATAGGAGATTTCCTGGAGCACCTTTTAATTCAGTGTGTATTTCACGAACATCACCATTGGTGTATAATCCTGGCGTTAATAAAATCATTGGGAGGTTTATAACCAGTTTTTAAACGGCCAGGATTTCAGTTTTCTGGAATGAGATCTTTTACCAATATGGACAGAGAGTTACAAACTTGCTCTGCTAGAAAAAAGCCAAGTCTGGTCTGTCGAGACCTTTGTAATATGCTGCCAACCAGCCTGCTGGGAGCATGGGCAGAGAAGTAACTGTCTGCATAGAAATACCTGAGAATAGCTTGTGATTAAATTAAAGAGGCATGATTTTCCTAAATGCTGGGCTCTCAGAGCTGTAGGCAAGCACAGAACTACTCATGGAGTCTGCCCTGGACTGTGTACACTCAATATTTGCTACATTTTTCCTAAATTTGTTATTTCAGGATCTAAAGTGCACAAACAAGGAAAAGGTCATTCAGAACTTGTGGGTATGGTATACCCGTGTAGCTGTTTTGATACCCTATGATAAAAAAGGAACCCAACGGGTCTGTTTTACACAGCTTGCTTTTTTGGCACTGATCATCTTAAACGGGCTGGGCTGGCTTATATTTGACTTACCATTCATTTTTGGGACAGAAGTTACGATGTGAAGTTTCACTTTGGTGAAAGGTAATTGTGACCATCTTAGAAGAATGGATGCAAGGCTACACGTAGCACTGGTCTGGTCCAGTGCAGTAGTTCCTGTCTGTTTGTGTTTCTTCTGTTGGGTTTTTGGCAGATATTTGTGGTGTGGGTATATTCTTGCTGGCTTTATACATTGCCATTCCTGATCAAAAACTCATAAAGAAAATATGCTGATGATATCGAATGGAACATTATGCATTCCAAGACAGTCAGTGCTTTAAATTTTTTCTTTATAAAGTAGCACAAAGAGAAAGTCAGAGTGGATGTTTTCTGTGTTAGGCGGATTGTCTTAGGCTGTTACTTTGGTTGTATGATTTGGCTTCATTTTTTTTTCTCCTTAAACCTTTTTGTATCTCTGATTTGAAATGCAGAAAGTTGTTGCAAGATGCACAAGATAAAATTGGTTTGATGAAATCAAGCTGATGTACACATTTACCCACTTTGGGAATGTTAAATTAGTGTTTTACACAAACCCATACATACTTACAAATGAGTACCAAACTGTGTTATAATCCTTGAAGACTCTTAAATATTCTACATTCAGGATAACTGAACATCAGCTTGGTGTCCTTCTTGTCAGCTTTTGTGAATAATTTATCTAATGGTTTTAAAACTGACATTATTTTCATATCTGACAGTTGTTTCTTGCTTTGAATATATTTTGTTCTAACCAGAAGTAGCAGCATTTGATGTAGATTCATTAATTTCAGGAGATGAAATGGGAATAGCTGTGATATACGGTAAATATAAAACTGTGGTTTTGTTCCTTGTGATTACTTTGAGCTGTTGAGGCAGACTATTTGAGGACGGAGGAATTGGTGGTATAATTTGTTCTGCTTTTTCTTCTCAACTTTTCAACTCATTGATTCGTTTCTAGAAAATAATGATTTAAAACTTAGTATCAATGTAGTATCTGTCTTTTTGTCAATATTCTGCTTTTTCTACAGATATTGGTGAAGTCCCCACTACAACCCTCACATCAATGATGGGAGCCTGTGCAAAAGAGAACTGTTCCACAAGCATCCCAATCATTAATCCAGGTTAGTACAAAAGTTCCCCCAAACCGATGACCAACTAAAACTGAGGGATTTGTGTGTTATTGCAGAGACTTTTCCTAGTGTGAGAAGTGATGATCAGTGTTTTAAGTCGGAAGTGCTCAATTTCATCAAGGCTTCGAACTTAGTTTGCAACTTGCCCAGATCCAGGATCAAGTTACTATGTCTTACTGTGGCTCAGCTAAGCACAGGCAGCAATCCATCTGTGCATTCTTAGCTTGTGGCAAATGCAAGGAAATGCAGACTGTTCCAAGCCTTTCTCGCAATAGATAAGTTGCATTACTTCATGCTTGTGGCAAGTGAAGAGCTCTGGTTCAGCAGATGAGTCCACCTGGTTTTACTTTGATACATGCATTAAGAATCTGACCTATATGTCCGAAGGACCCTGCCAACTTTAAATATGCTCAGTTAAAATAAAAGGTCTGACCAGTGTTTCCTGTTGGGGCAGTTACCAGATACCAGTTACCAGATATTGGGTCAGGAAGGAATTTTTCCTAGATAAAGCTGGCAGAGTGCTTTGCCCTCTTCTGTAGTTTGAGGCTACAGGGTCACTTGGGAGTTTTGTTGGCCAGATGCACTGCTAGACAGAGACCTTTGATGGTGGTGCTGCTCCATCTCTCCTACTCTCTTCCTGTGGCACAGTCCAGTTGTGGTTGATCTTTCACTACAGATGTTGTTTTAGTGTGTTGTGGCCTCTGCAGTGTGGATGTGTGCACAGTGCATGGTCTACAGGCTTCAAACGTTCACTGCCACAGTTGCCTGTGGTTGCTGGGAGCTGAAACCGAGGACATAAGCGGTCCCTTCCTATCCTGTGTTCCAGTATAAGGCTGTTTCACATGCTTTGTTCTTCCACTACTAATTTTTGAGTTTTTACAAGGGTTTCAGGGAGAGGGCTATAAAAGTAGGCTTTTCCCCCACAGCTGGTGCGTAAACAGGCCTCATAAACAACATGGGAAGCTGTCTGACTAGATAGAGAAAACAGTCTAAGAGCTATTGGCAAAGCTGCTGCATTCAAAGAGTAATCAATCAGTCAAAAGAGAAGCAGTGTGGCTTTTGCCAAGCTCTTTAAATGATAAAAAACTCACGTTTCTTATTTTTTGGATACTGTTTCTTTAAAATTAAACAATAATGAAAGGGAGCTGTACAAAACATCTAAGCACACTGTCACTTAATCTTGGAGAAGTGTAATTTATCCAGTAACACTAAAAAAACAACATTCAGCAAGAACAGTTTTGCTCATCTTAGCCAGTGAATCACCTGTCAAAAAGTACTGCTCTGCCTTCTGTCTTCTCCTGGGACAGCTCTCCCTTCTGGCACAAGCGTGAGCATGGTGGAATGCAGAGGCCTGCGATTTGGTGGAATTCACATTGTAGCAGCATGAAGAAGTATGCAGCTGTCTGTACAAAACATAAAATGTTATCAATGGCATCTCAGGTCCAGAGTGGAGACATAAATATGTTGCCTTTTGGATCAGATCACTGCTAATCATTTGTTCTGGTGAGATTGTTCTTGTTCTGGTGGGACTGTGCTTCTACCTTGAGTTTCACTGGTTGAACATGTGCTGAGTCATTGCTCACGTTGGTGAGGGAGTTAACTTGGGAGCCAGTCTGGTCTGCTCAAAGAGCATCCCTTGTGTGCAGCCTGCTTCCTCACTGCTGCATTGAGCTGTCAGCATAAAAATATTTTGTTTCATCTCCCTTGGAGTCTCCCACTCTTCACTCCAGTGACATTTCCATATCACTTAAGTCTTTGCCTGGTGAAGCACTTAATGACTTAAAGGAACTTCACATTCTATAGAATGTGGCTCTTTGTGCCCTGTAGCCCATAAAGGCCTGTGCTAGAAAAGTGTGCAGATATCTGCTTGTGGAAGGGGACATTTTCAAAGACTCATTTCACTCCCAGGTCTGGTACCGCTCTTTGCAAGTTCAGCTAGACCCATGTGGAAACTCGTGTGTCTCCCATGCCTGTGCTTGTGTTGGACATCAGGCCCAGAAGCCACGTAGGTGGGGGCCGTCAGTTGTGGATCTTTGACGTAAATCTTCCTATCATGCCACTTACTGCCCTGTGGTCAACATTGTGGGGTGGTCTTAGTGCTTAACCTGCATTACCTTTGTCTTCTGATTAAGTTTAATTCAGTGTACCTGATGCTGTCTAGCCACTAATGGGCCTCTCACCAGGCTGGAACTAGTTGCAAATAAAACCCCTTGAACCTCAATTAGTGTCAGCATTGGGTCCTTAGCAACATTTTACTCTACAGATCCACTCCTTGTGGTAGCATGGGCATAGACTGTGTCGATGGGCTGTGAGTGCTGCTGAGTACCAGGGCAAAGCAGCTGGGGCAGAACATGCGCCTGCAGGGTTATCTGGCTCCCAGATTGAAGGTAGCACTTGTTGCTCCATGGCTGGGAGTGGAAATAGAGTAAACGCACGGGTGTCTGTACATTACCCACAGCCTACATTACTGCACTGGAGGTTTCTGCCAACTTCACACTGTCTGCTGTCTGATTCTCTGACAAAGAGCAACCTGAGCCTGCTTTTCTGGATGCAGTGTGGGATGCTGATTTTCTGCGTTGTAAGATGTGCCAGTCAGCTGATGAGTGGTATCTTGTGTTTTTCTGAAGCATGGGCTTGCTCTGAATTTACATCTTGGTGGACACGGAGAGTTGTGAGTTAGGGTTTCTAGCAGATAACTCTCTCTGGTGTTGCACCTTCCAGTTTGTAGCCCTGGTTTATCCTTACCATTCACCAGAATCTGACCGTCTGCTGTTTCCAGCATCTGACCCTGGTCTTGTGAGCAGTGAAAATCTTGTTCTTGTATAAAGGTTTTTAATTTGTCTTGTGGATGGTCATCTTCTCAAGCACAGATATTAGCGCCAAAAAAATTGATGGAGTAATGTTTAGGAGGAGGAAATAAAGGCAGGGTACAAAAGCAGAGGAGATGAAGTGGTATGACTAAGATCACAGTGCTAGTAAAAAATTTCCAGATATGACAGAGAAGAAAAGTTTTTATTGTTTCAATCCTTTCAGTTTCAATATTTAAGCATTTTTGTAAAAAATCTGGACTTACTAGTGGTAGTAGTGTCTGTAATGACCATATAGTTAAGAGGGAAGTCTATCCTTATGTCTGCTTTTGCTTTTCTTTTTACTCAGAGTTCCTTAGGAGTTCTTTCTCATTTAATTTGCTTGCATAGCAAAAGCAGTGGTGGCAAAGGCAGCAGATACCAGCTCTGTTCTGCAAATGCCAATTGTGATACATACACCTCAATTTGGGAACCCATGTTTTAAATCCAAATTGCTTGTCTGTAATGTGAGTGCTTTCAGTCAATTCAATTTATCAAAATCTATCTCAGTGCCCCAGATGTAGTGGTTTGGGGCTGTTAAATATTCTATTTCAGTTAACTATCGCAGCAGGATGTTGTTATTTATTAAACTCTGTTACAATAAGTACATGAAGCAAACCAAGTGAGAATTGCTGCCTTTACTGCTTAAGCAAACGTATCCTAAAGAGAAAGGAAGGCAGGAGAAACAGCAGTCACAGTCCTGACCCTTCAGTGCAAGCCAGCAGGACACAGGGAACAACTCAAGCAGGGCTCTTCAAAAGGAGGCTGTTGATGCAGCCACAGCATGGGGGTGAGTGCGTGGTGGGAGGAATTCTGGCCGGGGTGGACGAAGTCCCCCCAGGGACTGGTGTTCCAGCCCAGCTCCTCTGCACGTTCAAATATCTCCTGCACAATAGTACCCTCTGTGGCTCAGCCAAAACCACGCAGAAGCTCTGCAGCAGAGATAAGAATAGAATCCAAGTTTTCAAGCTGAGGTCAGGGACAGTCTTTCATTTAATGTATATCAGACCTGTGTTTGAGCACATGTGCTAGTGGAAAGATCATGGACAGATTTACTCTTATAAAAGCCAGACCCTCCTTAATGATTTTAAATGCTAACATGACTTGGCTTGTACATGAGTAGGTAGAGGAATGATTTCACTGGAAGACAATCCTTTTACCAATGTGCTTCTAATTCTGTGTTTATATTGCTTCTCCTCTATGTGTCAGCTGCACACTTAGGAGGCTCACTGACAACGTCGTACTGAAACCAGTGGGAATACTTGCAAGGAAAAGGGCTACTCCCGTGAATAGAGATGGCAGCTCTGGGTCATTAACAAGAGTTACTGGTGGGAGAACTGCTTGGGATTTTCTCTGTCTCTTTTCTGCCTAAGTATGCCTGATGTGTCTAAGTACGTCACCAGCAGTGATCTGCAAATGGATAGGGATGATCAGTGAAATTCTAGCTGAAGAATATGAGAGGCAGATGTGTATTGCAGTTGCTTTTTCTAACATGGAATTGTGGCTTTGTCTGATGAGTGATCATTAGATTCTGTGATTCCTAAAGCTGCTGCTCTCCTGTTTCCAGGTGAAGAGGAGGAGGATGGAATAGAAAGGACCTGTGACACCCTGCTCATGTGCATTGTGACTGTATTAAACCAAGGCCTGCGAAATGGTGGTGGTGTGGGAGACGTGCTCAGGAAACCTTCCAAAGATGTAAGTATTTTGGCTGAGGCATTACTCCCTGTGCATCTCACGAATGCCAAAGTCAATTTTTGGAGGTTATAGACAGTATTTGTATCTAGCCTGCTCTAATGTCACACAGTTGATTTATTCATCTAATTTTTACATCCGAGATGAAATATTTAATGGGAAGGGCTAAGCTTGGTGTGATGATGATATTTGAAGAAAGGAAGTCAAGGCAGTTAACTTTCCTTCTGGAAAACTGGAGCATATTGTAACCTTCCAAGCACTGCTAAGAAGTGTCGCTGTATTGGATCAGTCTTCTATTACACTAGGAATTATACATGCAACCTTTTCAAAGGGATTGTTTGATAAATATATGTCAAGACTCTCCACTGTAATACACAAGGTGATTTTTAACTGAAATCTGGAATAGGTCCTATTGTTTACTTGTACTCGACCAGTATCAAAGTCAAAACAGAATTTCATATATCGTGGTATATGTCCTCTTCCAGAAGTTTCTTCCAAAATTCAATTCATTTACAGACTACTCGTAATATCTGTGTGGTTTTATGCATTTTTATTTAAATTCTAAAAGAACATCATAAATAAAGGCAATCTAGCAGCCCTTTGCTTGGTGAGCCACACCATAACACAAGGATTAAATTCATAAATAGGATCTCAGCAGGGCTTGCAAGAGTCCAGAGACAAATAACTCAGGTCTGAATGGATGAGCTTCTTGTGCTAGTAGTAAGAATCTAGGTCCTAAGTCATAGACTGGGAGATTCTACAGGAACGATAGTCCATCCCCATTAAGTCTGTAAACACTTACAGACTTTGAAAGTGACCCTTGCCACTTAGCAGTTATTTAATGCTAACTACATTAAAGGACTTCACAAAGGGTAGCACCATTATCCCAATGAATGTGTGAGAAACTGAGAAAGCAGTGGCTTCCAAGTCAGCGTCATGGTGAAGAAAAGGACTCAGGTTTTATGTTCCTCCCCTTAACACTGAGTGTCATCTCCTGTTTGCCACAGATCAACTTTATGTTATTTTTAGAGGTGTCAATGGGAGTCCAGTCCAGCCTTTGCAAGAATGAAAGTAGTAAATGATGTAAATGATGTAAAAACAAGAGTGTGATGAAATGGGGAATATGAGCACTTCATGTGTGTATGTATGTGCTTGTTGTGGTCCTGAAAGACACGAGCTTGGTCTGCCCACTCTGAGCCAGCTTACAGCCATATTGACTGCATTAGCACACTGCTAAAACCATCTACATGCCCTGCTTGGGTGCAGAGTATAGCAGCCTGGCCTTGGCATCACACAAGCATGCTTCCCTGGTTTCCAGTTCTTTGGTGTGAAAACTTGGCATTAGTCTGGAATATTCCACAAGGACGTACTGTAAGCACATCTTTGCGTGCCAAAAGGCCGTATTAAGAAGAGCTATCATTGCTCTCAGTGGGTACTAGAAACTGTATATCCCCGTTTCTGTACTGGCAAGGTAGTTACCTTCAGCTGAGCACTACACTAATGCCATCTGTGCTGTGTCCAGTACACAAGCTACTTTCTTCTTTGTGCTGTGTGAAACAACATAAAGGACAACAGGAGTCACAAAGCAATAAGAGCACGTGAAGTCAAATCTTTGCTTAGTGACATAGGTACTCCCTCTATATTTCTATGAGTAAGGCTAGCAGAATTTGGCATATGAAAAGAAAGATGCATACCTTTGCGTGAGCTAATGTGAAAATGCTGTTTAATATTTTAGAGGTGTGCTATTTTTATATCTTATTGCAACCTTATTATTGTTTTAGGAGCCCTTGTTTGCTGCGCGAGTTGTTTATGATCTTCTGTTTTACTTCATTGTCATAATTATTGTTCTGAACCTCATCTTTGGAGTCATCATTGATACATTTGCTGATCTCAGGAGTGAAAAGCAGAAAAAAGAGGAAATACTAAAGACAACCTGTTTCATCTGTGGTAGGTGTTACTGAGCTATTGGGACATTTGATTGGGAAAGGAGTAAAATGAACTATTCCTCAATAAATAAAGCACGAACCTAAGGGGTGGTTATCTTCTACAAGAAAAGTATGTAAAAATGTTCCAAATTCATTCCCTCTCAGTAGGAAAAAGATTTGGTTTAGGAATCAAAAGCTAGCTTTACTGAGAAGTGGCTTCACAGTCTCCACCCAGGATCTGACGGAGAAGAGCCGTGTCTCACACTCGCATCATCACCACTAATGGAGATGGTGCAGCTGCTGACTTGATTTCACAAAGCGTGATGCAGATGAAAGTACAGCTTGCTATTTCAGAGTGCGGTGCCTTCCAGAAGTGTAACAACAGCAAAATCCGTCTGTTTCAGAAGGTGATATGAAACAAGGAACAAAATAATTAAAGTAAAATCATCCCCACAAAACCCATGGATAAACCCACTTATTTTGAGGTGCGCTCACAAAGAGAGGCAGACCGTCACGCCCCTGGGAGACTTTAGAAATATCTTCTTTTTTGTAGTCTGGGTGTTGTTTCCATGGTTGTACTGACAGGGATGAATGTTGTGCAGAACATCAACGGCTTTAGTGTCTGTGGAGGGTTCTACAAGAGATCCAGGGAGGAAAGCTGTAACACTGAGGAAAATGTTTGTGAATCCTGTCCTTCCTCACTGTGGTATTCTTCTTCAGAGATTTGACTTGTTACAGGAAAAAAATAAAAAATTCTTATGACTACAGCTCTGTGAAGATTGTATGACTGCAAAGCTGCAGAGACTCACCCTCACTGCTAGGCTTAAGCGCCACAAACAATCCCACCGCAGCTTAAGTGAGACTATTCACATGCTTGATGCTAAACATGTGCATAAATCTTTGCAAGATCAGGACCTAGATTGCACGCTGTGTGCTTACCAGTATACATTTAGAAAGAATCAGAGCCAACACTTGTAAAGCACTTTATAGTCCTCAGCGTAGAAGGCACTGTAAAACTGTAACATATTTATTATATTGTTATTGTTATTAAGAGGAAATATCACAAAAGAGAATAAACGCTGCGCTGAAAGAATTCTGTCAGGAATGCCTTCTGGCCTGGTATTTCTTGCCTGGCAGTTACTGTATGCGGTTATAGCTTTTAAATTAAGAGCCTTCACATTTACGGTCCTTTAAATTAAGTTAGGTTCCTTTCTCTAGCATATTTAACAGATTTGGGTATTTTTATGTTGAAGTTTATTTTTTTGCATTATGTTCATGTCTTTTTGCAGGACTGGAGAGAGATAAATTTGATAACAAGACTGTTTCATTTGAGGAGCATATAAAGTCAGAACACAACATGTGGCATTATTTGTACTTTATAGTTCTTGTCAAAGTTAAAGATCCAACTGAATACACTGGCCCAGAGAGCTACGTGGCGCAAATGATTGTGGTAAGTCAATTTGGGCATGTGCTTTATGCAACTGAAAGATGCTCCTTGCAGTTAGAACAGAGAATATCTTTTCTTTTTCACTCTCTCTGAACAATAGGAGGCATTGATCTGTATTTTTAAAGATCTTTTCACATGTCTTAGACAGTCTGCAACAAAGCCCAGTCTTAAACATCATAAAAAAGATGAAGGCACAGTCCACAGTCTCCAGTTTGGCGTTTGTGCTCTCATGCTCTGTGGGTTCTGCTGCCTCATTAGCCAAACCAGGGGCAGAAGAGCATGCATCATAACATCTGCTGCTGCTCCAGCTTTGTCCAGTGTCTCTGGGCTGCTGTCCAGAAAAATAACGTCTCCTGCTGAACAGTGAAACGGAGGGTCAGTGTTGAGGGCTAGTGCTTTTCTCCTATGACTGCTCTGAACAAGCTATTGAAAAGACTGAGAAGAGCTGCTGCTGGGAATTGAAGAGCAAAGAAACTGCCTCATGAAGCAGTGAGAGTATGACTTGGATTCAGAGGGAGAAATTGGATGGCAGAGACATGTTTGATTACATTTCATTTCTAGCCTGCTACCAAAGATTGGGTTTGTTCTGATGAGACAGGGATGGATTATCAAGGCTGTCTGGCTTGGGGCTTCATTTTTGAGTAATTCTTCCTACCTGCTGGGATATTCTGGTGGAGCGTTTTCTTCCCATGGACTTCCTGGCAGGTATTGTACTGCTTAGAGCCTGTGCCAGGGTCTGTGGTTGCAGAGCTGGCATATGAATCCCAGACATATGAATCCCAGAGGAGGGTGTAACTAAATGCGTATGAAGCTTTGCTGTTTATGCATTTCTGGAGCCACATTTCTTATTGAGAGTATCTGCTCTGTTATCCCTTATCGGGCCTTTAATTATACATACTACCCAACCTCACTAGTGAGATGACATGTGCCCTTTTAGTCCTCAGTTTAGCCAAGGGGAAGATTCTTCTCCTTTAACTTCAGCTGTCTTCAAGTCAGCTACCCGGTTTAAATCGATCCCAGCTCCCTGCCCTGTCAGTGCAGAAAACTGTGTTATTTATCCTGCTTTAAGACAGGTATCCAGGATAACTGAGGTGACTCAGCCTGACATTGCTCTTCTCTCTCCGTTGAGAGCCTAAATGCTTAGTTTAGACAACATGCCTAATTGGGAGCTGGCTAAAGTTACAGGAGACGATTTCCACCTACTGTGCAGGCTTATGCAGAGCTTACCTTGAAGAACTTGCATTATTGGAATGGCTCATGTTTAGACGGGAGTGCATGCTTGAATGCTGTGATGAAATAGAGCTTTTCTAAGTGCTGTTACCACTACATGGAAAGATGGTGTGGCAGGTGATGGGAATTCAGTACTCAGGTATAGAGGAACAGCCTGGGTCCATGGAAATTTTGAACCGTCAATCTCATTGCCCAGCTCAGGGCATTTATACTGTTAGGCAGTAATGGATCTACACTTCTACGGTATGGTGGGCAAGAAAAACTAAAACAAATGCTCATATCCTCTGTTCCATTACAAGAAACTGTTCATCGTGGCAAGTTGTCCTCTTACACGTGAAAATATTTTACCTTATCTCAGCAATGCACTTTAATTCATGGAATCAATAACATGTCCAGACTCTAGGGCTTGTCTCATTTGTCTGTTCCTTCTCTACTCCTCTTCCTCTCCTTGCAGTGTTTGTATGATTTTAAACTTTGCAAGTATGTATTTAAGTATTAATGTTTAATTCCAAGGGATGCATTAATATTCATAGTAAGTATATTCATCCTGTGGCAGCAGCGGTTTGACTTTTCTGATATAATTCACTAATGTATTTTACGTTTGCATTAATGGTGGGAACTCCTGTTTGAATATCTAAAATATTAACAGAAAAGCACCAAAACACATGTGACCTCAAGCACTGAAATGATTTCTCAAAGCCCCTGTTCCTCTGTGGCAGAATGTTGGTGGTTTAAGTGGTTAATAGTAATCCATATTTTGGGATTATTAAACCCTCTGAAGGAAGACTTGTTTTTTCCATGGGTACGTATAAAGTTAATGGTTATTCTCAATGATGGGAGAGGTACATACGAACCTAGAAGTGTAAAGGAAAAAGGAACGGAGAAGTGGGGGAAAAAAAGGGAAACAAATGTTTGAACAAACTACAAAGTGCTTGGTGTGGGATTAGTAATTGTATCTTTGTGTAGTTTAAATTCGCCAGTACAAAAGCTAGGGAAGGTGTGCTGCAGAAATACTAGTGCTGCTCAGCAGAAGCAATTGGAACTGCTTAAGTGAACAAAAAAATGGACTCTTTTGCTTGGAGCTGGAGAGTTTACTGTATACCACATGGTACAAGGAATATTAAGAAATGAAAGAAAATAATCTGACTGGAAGAGTGGAGTATTCTGGAAGTATGATATTCAACTGGAAGAAGAGATTTATAGGTACAGCTTTGCTTATGACCAAAGGAAGAGTCAAAAGGAAAACACTTGGACACCAGCTCATAGTGCTGACAGTTTTGCAGCTGTCAGCTGTATGAGTTGATGTAGCGTATGTGTTTGGTGTGTTTCAAACCCAGCATGATAGTAATGAAATTACATGACAAGCATGTGAGATGCATTCCATGCAGAAATTAAGCCTGAGGTATGTTTTTTGTCCTGAAGATGGAGAGAGAAGCTGATTCAGACTTTGTGATGGACTGAAAGCTGAGCAGCCACTTTTGTGATGCTGGGAGAGGTGGCCAAGTCCCTGGTGAGAGACCAAGTTCTGGTTAGGATCTGACAAGAGAGGCAGACTTCAAATTAACCTTTCACAAGGGAACTGGGGCTTGCCAGTGGAACCAACTCATTGCTGGAGCATGCAAGTGCGACAAATATTTATAAAAATAGGATGGTTGGAAGAACAGGGCAGTCTCAGGACCTCTTTGAAGGGGACAAGGTGGAATGAGGTTTTATATTTTAGGTGATACAGAATATGGCTGAAAAAACTCCATGAATCATACTCCTGGAAAAGCTCTCTTAGCTCTACTAGTTTTTATTATGCTTAGGTGTGTCTTTATGGCTGCTTCTGTAGCTTTAATGGATCAAACCCAAATTCTGTGTTTTCACAGCCAGATTACTTAGACAGAATTTCTACCCAAATCCAATCTTTAAGGCTCAAATCCATCCTTAAATACACATAGGTCAAAATTTTGGAGTATGCTGCAGTAACTTCTGTAATAGAAAGTAGAGTTTAGTTCCAAGTATCATCCTTGCTACCCCTACAACTGTAGTTAGGAACCAATTATTATTTGTACTTGTCTACTACTGTCTTGCAAAGGATTGCAAAAAGTAACATTGAAATGGTTGTCAGTATTAACCATGCACAAAAATCTACAATTTCTGATTGTCTCTTTTCTCTATTGCCCCGACCCATCAGGACCCAAAAATATGATTGTCTATATTATGACTCTCAGTCTTTTTTACGTATCATTTGTCCAGCAAACAGTGAAGCATCTGGTTTGAAGGCTTACTGATAGCACAACTGGAAAAAAAAAAAAACAAAACAAACAAGGAATACAATGGTTTTCTTGTTTTGGAATATTATTTATATTATTTGAAAGGCTGGGTGCCAAAAGGGATGGAAATTATTTACGCATCTAACTTCGTTTTCCCAGTTTTCCAGTTCAAGACAGGGAAGGAAACTTGTAGGTGATGTTGTACACACCCCTCACGCAAAGGCAATATTTTTACAGGTTTTGAAGTTCACTTATATTTCCACTCCAGGAGTGGCTTGTTTCAAGGCATTCCCATTATCTTGCATGTCTCTGGCCTCAAAAGACCTTGCAGCAGAGGACTTCTTTTGCTTTCTTCCTCTGGACTGTGGACATCGGCTGCAAACTCTTAATGTTGCCTGTGATTTTGATTTTCACAGCAGTTCTGTATTTGCTTCAGGGCTTAGCATACTGCTCTGAGCAGTGACAGAAGTAATCAGTAGCTATCTGGCTTTCATAAAGCAAGGTATTTTTTGGGGTTTTTGTCTTTCTAGAAAAAAGGATCAAGCATAAAATGTATTGTAAAACAACACACAGTTTATACACCTCTGGCTTTTTGGACACTTACTTTATGGAGATGTTAGTGGGAATGAAGCACTTCAGATCTTCCAGTGATGCCCATTCTTCTTGCACACTATCTTATATCAGTTATCAGGTGAAATTTTAATAAATATTAAATCAGGACAGTAGGTTTTATTATTTGTTTGTTATCCAGGCCTCTTTTATTAAGTCAGACAGGCATTATACAATATCCAAAAGGACAGAAACTTTGAAAAGCTGGCTACATGCCTTGCATTTGCACTGAGAACCTGCACGAATGATTCCCCTATTGAATTTTCATTCCTGCAGAAAAAAACTTCTGATCTGACCCATTTGACCAGAAACACCATCCCTAGCAAACCCAGAGAGATGCACATAACTTGTATTACATCGATACAGCAATCTTTGAATGTTCCGTGTGTCCATTTGTCAGAGGAGACAGTTTAATGCGATAACTGGAACAGTGGAGGTTAATGTCAATTTGTACACGCAGATTTCACTTAAGCTTTGGTAGCTGTAAATAGATAAATGGAGGCAAAAAATGTAGATGATTAGCTACTGAATTTTTTGCAGGAAAACAAAGAGATATGAATTAGCCTATGATTTTTGCCTCCATTGATTTGCAAAAATAAAAGGCTATTGGCATAGTAATTAAATTAATAATTTTGCCCATTGGAAGAATGAAAGACTTTAGCAAATTAAGCGCTAAAAGTTTTGTTCTCGTGTGCCCTGTCCACAGTTCTTAGCAAGTTTCATAATGGATTTTATCAGCATTAGTGCTACCTGTCATAACTACATAATCACAGCACCTAATTATATTATTACTTATTTACTCTAATTATGTAATTGGATGTAATTGGTGCAATTACATAACTCCTCAATCAGCTGAAAACTGCTCTAAAACCAGCCTGTGTTTGTAAGAGTAAAGGATACTGCCATGTGTTAGACCATCTCCCTAAAACAAGGCAATCTGTGGTAGGAAATTAAAGGTTCTGTTCTCCTGCCATTGCAGTCATTTGGACCATGAGCCTTTTATACTGTGATAGTATCTTAAAAGTATTTCTTTACATCTTGTTTCACCTGTAAATGTATCCCTCCTGAAAGGCAAATTCCTAATCTTAAGTGTCTTCAGGCTACTCAGGATCCCAATATTTCCACTGAAATCAAAAGCAAAATTCCCATCAACATTATAGGGACGAAGTAGAAGAAACAGGTTGAGCAACACCAGCCTGAAATTCTGAACAGTGATTTTCTTATTCAGTTCTTTCAAAACCACTTTTGTGTCACAGCAATGACCTGTCATTGGTAACGTGACCAAATATTTTAACTACTTCATTTTAAATATTTTGAAGGTGCCGGCTTTTTTTCATTATTTTTTGTTTTAAATTATTAAATAAAAGAAGAATTTACCAAATATTATGGCCGTTTCCGTGTCATGAGGAAAAATGCATTCCCCATTTTGAAAAATTCTAGTTGTTTTGTTGGTTTTTTTTAAATACTGACGTTTCAAAAGTGATCTGAATTTAGTGCTCCCTTGAGCTGGTGCTGTTGTCTGTCTTCTTCCTACCTCCAGCCTCATGGTTTTGCCTGCTTTTTCTATTAGATACCCAGAAGTGGGTATTAAATTCAAAAGCAGCACTGGGAATAATGCCAAATGAGCCACTGAGAAGTCTCGCAGTAGTTATCGTTCTGCCCATGCTGTGTGGTGGGCAGTGCAAGGCTTTTTCCCGCGACATCCTTCTGTCTCCTGCCTCACTGCTCTGCGTTTTGCTGTGCTCCCACCTTGGGAGCAGAAGTGTGATGTGAGCCATGGCAGCATGTAGCTGCTCCCCAGGTTCAGGTCTCAGCGGTGATGCTGCGAAGTCCTGGCCAGAGTCGCTCCATGAGGCTGTGACCCCACAGTGTAGCAGCAGGGACAGGGGACAAGCTCCCTCCTGAGCCAGAGTTGCTCGTGTATAGTCCCCGGCACACCCGTGTGTGGCCTGCAGAGGGATTTTTTTCATTTTAACCAACCTCAGCACAAGTAGCTGACTGTCAAAACAGCAAAAGTGTGAGCCAAGCAGAGCCTGCAGAGCCCGACAGCTGTGGGTCGACAGCCTGGCTGCCTATCCTTTCACTCCTTGGGGCAGTGAAAGGTTGTCCCAGGGTTAGTTAGTGAACATAAAATCATTTCACTGATGACAAATCCTGGTGCGCACCCCCAGCCTGATGTTCAATCTATTCAGTGGCCATCCCCCAGCAAACCATGTGGAGCTTCTAGAGGAGGTGGGTCCAAAGGAAATACAGGCATGCAAGGTGAAAGCAGTGAAAAAGTGCCATACAGAAAGAGGAAGAGCATGCTGACAGCAGGCAGGCGAGGAGTAGCGGGGTTTGTGGAACAAGGTGTTCTTTACTGCTGTCAATTTTTGTCAAAGAATGTAATAAAATAATATGTACTAAGAGGGCGGTTGACCTCAGCTCTGAAAATGTAACTTCTTTGGAGAAGAACAAAAGTTCTGATACACAGGATTTTTCTATTATGTTATCTGTCGTCTTTTTGAATTTTGGAGGCAAAAGTTTTCCCTGATAATTTTTATCTCTAGTCTATAGATACTTTTATTGCATCTGAGGATCACTGAACACTGTACAGGTAGAGAGAATGACCTAAACCAGAGAAATGTCAATCCAAGATAACACGAATGCTGCAGAAGGGACGCTTGGGTTGCCAGGAAGACGCTCTGGGTGTTTTTCACATGCACCCTGGTGATTCATCCTAGACAATTTAAGAAGTTTCCTCCCCCAGATGTCCACCATACCCTTCTGTTGTAATTAACCACAACAATAGCAGAGGGGTGAGGACAAGCAATGTGTTTGTTCGCTCCTGAGCTTCTGTAGTTCACAGCCCAGAGCACTAATGTGAAAATTGATGGCCACTGAAGTCACGCCAGTCTGAACTGCACTGGTTGAGGAGAGGACACAGTACTGATTCTGCTGTGTCTTTATAGGTAGGATAATACCAGCAGGGAGAAAGGGCACACAGCTGATAGGGGTAACCCCTTCAGCTGCTACAGCTAAATCTGCTGGGGACGGTGAGCTGCGGTTCTTAAACTGGCTTACTATAAATAAACTGTATTTTTAAGGCTTCTTCATTATCATAAATTTTAGTTCAACATGAAGTTTCTGATCTGGCAAGTCACAGACTTTAAAATGCTTACAGGACTTGCGCACGCAAATGCTCTGCTGGAATGGGGCATGGAGTTTATAACTTTTGGGAAACTAATAATGTTCCCATTGTTAGGACTAATTTATTTTACTTTTTAAAACTGGCCTTCCTCCAAAAACTAGCAGATGTTATCAAAGCAAAACTTGCAAGGATGAGATGTATGTATGTATCATTAAGCTATGCAACTTTTTCTTAATTACTTTTGAAAGGCTGATATGATGCATGTCACATTATGAGTAATTACTTACCATGGCAGTAATACCAAGAGCACAAAAGCCGGCTGCTAAATAAGACCTGAGGTCTCTCTGACAGGCTAATTTCCTAGGAAATACAACATCGGTTTTGTCTGCAGTTGGATTTTCATAAAATAAGCAATTAAAGAAATATGCCTAAGTACATTATTTACTGCTTCCATTTTTCTGTTGTGCTCAAAATAGAAGAGCGAGCAAGCACACAACTCTGCATCCTTTCACATAGACGCAGGCCCTGTGGGAAGTTCAGAGCTTCAATTTAGGTGCACCAGGTCCTGGAGAAAGTCCTTTTCCTGCATCAAGGCCTGTCTCGAATTCACAGAGGATTTCAGAGCTATGGAGTGTTGATAGCGAGTCACTAAATTAGAGCTGGAATTGTGCTTCTCACAGGTTCAGCCACTGCTTTTGCCCCTCTCATCTCATATACATAAGTGTTATCCAGTTTTACATTTACAGAATATATTGAGGCATTGTTTGTTTTCCTTCTGCTAGGTATTGAATTATTTTTTCTATTGTTGCTTTTCCTGTTGTTCAAAAATAACGTTCATTTCTGTAGGCAGTCCATTGCTATTTTTACTTCTATGTACTATTTTGCCTCTACATTATTATCTTGTAGAAGTGCTGAACACCTCCCTCTCCACTTCATAAAATAAGCAATTACAGTAACGTGCCTAATTAGCTGATCTCCTGCTCATTTGTGTGTTGCTCAAAGCATGAAAAGTTAGCATCACGTGAGGACTTTGCATCTTTGCACAAAGCTCCTATTCTACAAGAGAACTGAGCATCTTCTTTTCTACTTCAAAGGCTTTGCATCTTCCAGAAATGGGCTCTTTAGTCCACCATAAATAATCTAGTTTGCCTGCTTGGCTAGGTGATGTGTGAGGTATGGGTATATAAAGGGAAGGGTGGGCTTCATTTGGTACTTCATTGTAAAAGCTTGAGGTTTTAGTGGCTTCAAGTTTATATACATTCTTTCCAGACAGGCAAAAGTAATGATCCTATTGCTGCTTGAATGGGAAACCATGGATCTGGTCCTGCCCCCTTAGAAATTATACCATTAGCTGGAGCAGGAGAAAGATTGAAATCAACATCAGGTGCTGCAGCACAGGCAGATTTGCTGTCTGTAGTGATGTTATGGTGATTAACCTTCATACCTCTAGCGGACTCCATGAGGCAATGGCCATGCCATTGTGCTATGCCCTCGTCCCTGCTGCCTCTGTGTCACGTTCTTGTTAACTCCTAAAGGGACAGGTCCCAGCACCAACACAATCCTGTCTTTTTTCCTCTTTCCTTTGAAATCACTTCTGAATACAAAGCTATAATGAAATTGCAAGTTACAGAGTGGAGCCTAAAACTCCCCAAAAGTATATTCATAGAGATTTGGGTTTTTTCCCCCCTGAGATCTGGAATCAGTGTTTTGATACTACCCAGCACTAGTCTTTTTGGACCCTGTGGTGTTGTGGCTCAGCTGTAAGCTTAGCTTGGTTTCCTCTGTGTTTGAAAGACTTGGCCACCTGTCTGTTGAGCAGTATTTAGGCTTCAAAGACTAATTTTGCTATAAAGATGGGTTCTGCCTTGATAATACAATGTAGTCACAGCCTCCTTGTCCTCCCTCCAACTTCATTCAATTTGCAAATTAAAATAAATGAGATGAGTTGGGTTCCTGTTTGCTTGTCTGCTGCTGGACTTAAGAACTCGAGGAGGGGTCTGGGCATGAGGCTGTGTTCCTTGAAACTTGCATATCCCCACGAACACAGAGTGGAGGTGTTCCAGCTGGAGCACCCTCAAGCCGAGCAGTGCTGCTGGCAGGACACGGGCTGCGGTTCCTTGCTGGACTCCACTCCTGCGTTGACCTGCCAGAGACTAGAGCTGTTAACTTTCCAGGCAGCTTGCAAAAGCCATCTTTTATCCCTTTGTTAAGGAAGCATGTGGCCTGAGATGGATCTGTGTGTGGGCAGACCTTTATTCAAGTGGTGGAAAGGCTCTCCAAGGCGCTGGATAGGCACCTTCTGTTGTGCCGTTGTGTTTAAAATGCTGGCAGTAACAGAGCCTCGATTCTCCTGGGACTGTCTGCGTATGGCTTTGCCTAATGAAAACTGGACCTTAACTGGGGTCACGGATAGCGATAAGAAGTTCAGCTCCAGAGGAACAATGTGATGAGCAGATCCCAAAGTGTGTAAACTGAATTAATTTGATTTTGCACTGTTGGAGAAGCAACAAACAAACACAGAACACTTCAGTGCTGCTTGAGAATATTATTGCAACATTTGAAAACAATTACTGTTCTTTGTATTACAGTGGTACTAAGCTTCTGGCTTCTTGAATGGGAAAGAGACTACAAAATTGTCCACAGCCAAGGCAGATAACTGCAGATGCTGAGGAAAGGAAGGACTATGGATTAGCCCAAAGACATACGGGCAATTAGTAGAAGAACAGAGAGATGAGTCTGAGGCCGTTGCCTTATCAGGAATGACATTTAAAAGTAAATAAGTGTAACTTTGGTTGGATACAAAACATAGCAGTGAGATTCTGTGAGAAGTAAAACAGGGAAAGGCTACAAAAAACATAGTTCTGCTTCTGAGTTCTTACAGCTCAGAGACAGCAAGATTTGGGGGAGTAACATTAGTGTGAGCTTGTTTTACAAGGTGTTACAGATAGGATGAAGTTACTTGTTTTCTATATCTGTCATGGGAAGAAAAATCCACCTACCCGTATTACTATACATGGATAAGTTTCTCAATTTGTGTAACTTTGGTCTTATTGTGCCATTTATCTTTTGGGACCAGCTTCATGAGATTTGTGTCAGGATTTTCTATTCGGTTGCAAGGCTAGTTCACGGCATCTTCTCTCTTTTTAGCACGATGGATGTCTGTATGATAAAAAGCTAAGATTGCATCATCTTTAATAAAAGAGAAGATATATAGCCCAAAGAAATCAGATTAGTTGTAGAGAAAGAAATCAATCAGGTTAGCAAATTATATCTGTGGGACAAAGTGCAAAATGTTTGTTTCATACAGTATTTATTGAACAAATTTGTTGAGAAGATGGTTAAAAATGCTCTATGGGAAAAAAAAAGGGGAACCATTTTGTTCAATTTAAATGACATTGATGTATTTTTTACATCATGAAATCTTGCAATATTACCAACAACAATCCCTGATAAAGTACTTTACACAATTGCCTCACAGGGCATTTTTGAGATAAAAGTATATATCGGAGATTGTAAATTGGCTGCATCCAATTTATATATAATGGAACCCACTACAGCCATCCTACGAAATTCAATAGATCAGGAATCACATTACACTTCTGTGAGTTTGGGGTAGTAAGAGCTTTAAAGAGTCTCCAAAACAAACAGGCAACTTTAAATCATATTTAATGAACCCTGTGTATTTTATACACATGTGATTAAAATGTTTTGTCTCTGTTTTTCATTTTGCTGGGTGCTGCTGAAGGAAAATTGTAACTCCGGGTTTTTGAAACCGATTATCTGCTTGTTCTCAAGAGAAAATGCATTTTAATTGAACAGAGCAAACCATATTTAAATGCTGGCCTGAAAAAATGAAGAAAAAGAAACAGCAGAGGATCCATTTCAATATTCTCCTAGCAATGCGAGCAAGAGTACTAAATCAAAATGTAGTATAGGCAGCTAAAGGTTCACAAAGTACTGTGTTTTTTTTTTTCTTTTATTGATTTATGCTTGCAGCCTCTGAAAACAGTGCACAGTAGACACGAACCTGAACAAATAGACATTTCACATTGAGGGCACAGTTTTGCTGGTTTCTGCCTGTTTCCCAACGGGAATACAAGTGTTCTGTGCTTCCCCATAGGCAGGTGGCATCTTGTGGGATCTGCCTCTCACACAGCCACAGCCAGACCTGCTAAGGGGCCTCTCCTTGGCCATCGTGTCTACGCAGGCAAGGAGTTGTGCTCACTGTGCAGAGGAATGTACAAAACCCATGGGCAAGCATTTGAACAGCAGGGCTTTTTTTGAGAGCAGGTTGGTAGCATTCAGACCCGTGAGAGTGAAAGCTGGCCATTGCTTGGTGGTGTTTTCTCAAGAGACGCTTCAAAGAGAAACCTAGATCTTTTTCCTCTTCTCTGACTGATGCTCGAGTATGTGCATTTATGCATGTGTATGGTATATGCATGATCGCATCATTGCTTAAAACAACAGTTCTGCAGAGCCCATTGGTGATAGGTTATTCTTATTAATCTTAAAAGAAAATGTTGTACCTTAAATTGTCCTGTCATACTGCACCATGTGCAAAATACATCAGAGTCAAAATGGGCCCAAAGCAGGAACATTTAGATCAGGATTCAAAATGCCTCGACTCTGCAGTATCCTAAACCAGAACAATTGCACTGCAATCAGCCACGTTTTGCCTGTGTAAAGCTGAGAACAAGGTCAAGTCCTGAGCCACTGAAAAACGAGTCTCCAGCCGAGTCTTTGTATTTCCCAAAGATTCTGTTACACCAAATTGAAGCTAATGCTAGGAAATGGACAGTACTTGCAAAATACAGGGTGACAGCACCAGAGAAGGTGAATGTGACAGGTAAATGTGACAAAACCCCATAAATTTCAACTATGCGCCTGAATCCTGTGCTACAAAAGATACAAGTTAGAGGTCGTGGTTTGGAGTTTAACCATGGAGTTAGACCCTGATCCACTGGTTCAAACCAGCACTTAAATTGACAAAAATGGGTCAAAATTTGTGATGTCCTTATCAGCTGAATGGTAAGTATCTCTCTAAGGAGCAGACAACATCTCTGTCCCCAGCAGTGGCATGATACTGTAGGGTATGTTTACCTTGCAGTGGGTTTAGTGCCATTGGCTTTTGTCGAGTTCAGTATCTGGAGTGTGCCTGATTGATAGAATGTTTTGCAGAAGAAAATCAATATTAAAAGAAGAAGGGGGACTTCAGCGTGCTGGTGCAAGCAGTTTGATAGGAATGGTGAGGGGCTGGAGAAGCATCGTAATTCTGTTCACTCTAAATGCAGTCAATGGGAAGCAGAAATACCATTACCATTCATCTAGGCATGAGCCAGTCCAACAAACGAATGGTAAATTTGCTGAAATGATGTTGGGGGCAGTGAAGGAAGGAGAGGGAGAAAGAGGTTAGAGCTGCGGGCATTTTGGTGGCGGTGGTGGGGCTGCGTGAGCAGCTCAGCCCCTCTCCTGTGACAGGGGTGCCCTACATGGTGTGTCACTAAGAGGGGCTGCTGTCGGCATTGGGGGAGCCGAGCCTCTGGGATTCAATAGCAGCACCACAATGAGCTGTGAAGGAGGAGACGGAGAACTGCCAGGTGCCTCTGCGCAGAGGCTGCCATTGCATTACGCTGTGCTTCCCCCACCGAGACAGCTGGAACTAAACCAGAGCCTCCCATGCTGCCATTAAAAGGTTCTTTTTTTTTAAGGACATGTGCACTTAATGTCAGAATATTGAAACCATACCCACGTGAATAAAGTTAGTAAGCCAGTGATTCATTGCTGTTTCAAATCGCTATCTAGCCACAGTAAATTTCTGCTCAGTAGTGACAGTCTGTGTCCACATGCAGGCTATGATTTACAGTTCTGTGTTTTGTATCAACAACATCTGTTTAACAAAAGAAAAAAAAATAAGCCAAGAACATTTATTTTCTAATCTCTGTACCAGATGTTGTTTCGTTATGCACAAGATCCAGGGATTATATCAGAAATAATTTAATTATTTTAAATTAATAATCTGAAGTGTTTTTCCTAAAGCATGTCCTGTAACCACTAACAACATGAAAACATAGGAATGTGGAAAAATAAACTTGTGTTTTGCACAAATCTATAATTATATCTATTTTAAGGGCACTAATACTAAGCACCAAATCCTAGCTTCAGATGGTAGTGTTGGGATGCTTGAAGATTTGCAGAGGACAGTATCAATTCTCAGGGTTATGATAGAGATAAGGTGGCAGAGAGCGACTGAAACAGCAGAAGAAATCAACGGTTGAGAAATGAACATGTGCCACAGTGAAGAGAAGACCCGAGATGCAAATGTGGCTTCAAGGAGAGTAGTGCTGGGGTGGGATGCAAGTTTAGGCCCTCCAAGCGCACAAAAGTTGTGCCATGCAGCTCTCATGAGTCCCCGGCCGGCCGCTGTCTGTGCACACCTGCGGGTCCCCCGGGTTCCCACCTGCAGGGTGGTTGGAAGGTGCAGTCTCACTGCAGTGGTGACAAAGCTGCTTAGTTGGGTTTCTGCTTTCCACCTTCAGGGGTAAAGTCGCTCTGGGCTGAAGCAGGATCGCTTCCCTCAATGTGTCAGCTGTGCTCTTGCTGGTGCAGCCCAGGTCACGGTTGGACTTTTTCACTGTAAGGGCACACTGCTGACTCATGTGTTTAGCATTTGCATATGGTTTTGCCCACAACAATAGTGCGAGATCACATTCAGGCTTACGGTCTTGACAGTAAAAGATTATTTTCACGATCATTTCTATCGCTTGGAGGGACATGCCAAGTCCTTTAGGTGTGTTTGATAAGCAGAAATTTTGGGGTGTTTGTTCTTGGAAAAGCAGGGTCCTTTACAGAGTTTCAGGCCGAGTATTGAAACTGCCACAGAGAAACATCTTCACAATTTGAGGTTTATTATCATTCCTTGCCATAATTTTTGCAGGGATATCGCAAGCAGGAAGGCTGATACTGAAACACTGAAACATTTATAACTGACTGGCCTGGATATCGGTCTTGAAGAACTCACAATTATTCAGTATTACGGTGATAGATTCTGTTGCAGACCTCAAAAACATTCAGCCAAGTTAAAATGAAAGTAAATGCATCAATGACGCTGCTAAAGCAGACGGTGGGTCTGTGTTATGGTTCCAACCTTCTTTCAGGGGGAAACAGATTTCTATATTTTTCCATGAGCTGTGGAAGCTGTAGCATTTATCAATCCAGTATAGGCACAGCCAGACCTATGAGTTTTCTTCTTGCATAAAGATTTATCTGTAATTGCCAAGGTTTATTTTTATTTTACTTGAATTACTGTTGTGGATGCATATAGATGCATAACAATTCCTAATTTCCCTCCCTATATTCTTGTACAGCACAGATTGCTTATCAAATACAGTCTTAACATTAAAGTGTCAAACAGGATTTGCAGAAAGCTATTTGGGTTTGTAGTTTAGGATGAACGTTTATCAAATTGTGGATTAGCTGAATCATGCACTGAACCAAATTATTATTGTCTGTGATTAAATCACAAAGTGGTTATTGCCTTGTGTCATCTAAAGCACAAGATAGTTTAAATCTTAAAAATCCCTTTTTAAGGTGGCTGTAGGAGCTACATAACTACACTCTTTTAGGACTCTGTCCTTTGGCAGAGAAATAATAGCTTTCAAAAGGTCATTTGGACTGATTGCTCTCTGCTTATACAGGCAACAGATCTGGGAAGGGAATGGATGGACTTATTTACGTTTCAGACATACAGAATAATTTCTCAGTAAACAGATCTCTCTGTACTCGTCACTAAAGTATTTTTTCAAGGTGCTAGCTCAAAAAAGGGGATTAAACAGCCTGTTGGTTCTTGTCCCTGGAAGGGCACGAGCTGCCTGCCGAAGAGCAGCAGTGCTGATGGTTTGTTTGCCTTCATGCTGAGGCACGGGTCCTAGGGTGCAACTGAGTCACTGAGGAAGTTGTGGATGCCCCATCCCTGGAAGTGTTCAAGGCCAGGCTGGATGGGGCTTTGAGCAACCTGGTCTCGTGGAGGGTGTCCCTGCCCTTGGCAGGGGGGTTGGAACTAGATGATCTTTAAAGTCTCTTCCAACTCTAAACATTCTGTGATTCTATGAATGTGTGTTGCAGGGTGGGATACCACAAACTGCCCAGTGCAGCACACTGAGGCAGCAAACCTTCATGGCAATGTCCATGCTCCTTTTCTGCATGCTTTAGTGAATGTCTAGCTGAGGAGCTCAGAGGGCTTTAAGCATACTTGTTTTTTCAGCCTTATTAGGCAACAAATAACTCTCCTGATGGCCGTCTCACTCACCTCACTGAGTCACCAAGGAGTGAATGGTCTGTGCCAGATGGGGGAACTGTGGGCTGGGGGACACAGAGGCCTGTCTCCTGCTCTGGTGCGTGCAGCTGGAGAGGTCACAACCCAGGAGGAGTCATGAACAGTCATCGGCCGCTTTTCTTTTTGAATAGATAGGAGGGAAGTCCTGAAATGGCTTGTTTTCATGTTGCAACACGGGGTCACGGGGTAGAAGGGGCTAAGAGTCACTGGATTAGAGTCTGCTGGAGAAATTAAAGTCTGGTACAGCTGATGGTGGCGTGGCACTCTGACCCCATGGCAGTGGCACTGGCAGAAAGCATGCATAAGGCTGCCTTCACTCCTCTACTTCATCCCCCTTGTCCTAGTCTTTGACCTATTTTCTGTCATTGTTATCTAGTAATCTATTTTTTAAAGGCTCAGCCCAGTCTTTCCTGGTGGTTGCAGCTGATCCATCTCACTGCTAGCCTCTGAAAGCAGCACCTCCTAAAGAAACGTCCCTCTGCCAATTACTCCAGAGGCATGGAGTCAGCTCAGCATGAGAGCTTGATTGAAGCCAGTTGGCTGTGCCAACAGGACAGGGATGGCTCGAGAGAGACTTTGTACAAAGAGTAGAAACTCTAAACAAATTTCTTCAGTCTTTTCTCCATCCATGCTCAACCGGAGCTAGCAAAGTCAGAAAAATGCTAATGTTTTACTGAAGGGAGTACTTATCCCGTTGCTCTGCCCTCCTCTGGAAAGCCCACAGAAGGGAAGGACAAAGCTGCATAGAAAACTCCAGGAGGCAAACACAGACTTTTGCTTTGAACATGCCTCTCTGAGAAGAAGGGTTCGAGGTTTCTCAGAAAACATGAGTAGCAAATCCTTTAAGCCCTGTGATTTCTCAGGCACGTGCCCTCGCCATCGGCACCTCACAGCTACGTGTCCCCAGAGTACCTTGCAGAGAGAGGTGTTCACCGCGGGTGAGCTGTGATTCCCGCTGGAGTCCTGTGAGCCGAAGGGGGAGGACAGAGGCAGTGCGCATGCTGGATTGCCACATGAAATGTCTGCTCTGCTCGTGTGCAGTCTCTTTTTCTGGCAGCCTTTTGGCTAGCCCCACCTGTCTTTTTTCCCTTTTTTTTTTCCCCCAGCTGAACTGACGGTGAGGAGGCTGCGGCTCCTTTCTGTCCCTGCAGCCTTCCTGTCTGGCTGATTCTCTGCCCTGGACACAGATGTATACTTAAATATGAATTCTGCAAGGCACAAGTTATGCTTGCGGAGGGAGTGTGGAGCAGGAAGATGCTGTGTTCCGTAGGTGGGCTGCTGCGGTTGGGCTGCAGATATCTACTATCCTGTGCAAGAATGAAATAACAGTAACAATATACTGCGTTCAGCCCCGGATGTTTAGAAAGATTTCAGTACATTTCAACAAGTAATTCTGTGTCCAGGCAGCTACTTAGTTTTAAAGCATCCCATCCACCTACCTCACCCTCTGTGAGCTAATTTATGCTTGAGTTATGTCACCTCACACTAACCTGGTGGCTGTTGATTGAGTCCTGTGACAGTTTTGCAGAGGTTTGCCCTACTGCCTGCCAGCAGCCTACCTCCCTCCTCCAAATTACCGCTTGGTTCCAGACAGGGTTCAAAATGTCTGAGTGAATGCTACCGTGGGCGAAATGGTTGGATTTCTAAGAGTAATAGCTAAGGCGTGACAGATAACACTCCGCAAAATCCCATCCCCGCAGCAGTCAAAGAAGGTGAAGCAGGAGTGCACCTGCAGCATAGAGGAGGCATGTTACAGCTTTAACATGTGTTTATTGGTCAAGGTGAACCCTGGACCGAGCCCATGAACATTTAAGTCCCAGAACAAATGTTTGGGTTGTACAAACATGTTAACTACCTCCAGTTAATTGACAAGCAATTACCTTGAAGTAAAAATAGCTTTCCCATAGCTGAGCAGTCACAGAGTGCCTGTCCCTCCATGAACACTTACAGATCACTAAAATTTTTGGCAGAGGAGCCTTGTCCTATTTGCGTTCTGGATCCTGGCAGGTTTGTGATCAAAAGTTTTTTGTCCCCAGCAGCAATTGCTGTTTGTGGTATAGACTTAGCAAATAAGGCTGTGCGCTGCAGTTCATAATGCAATGAAAATATAAGATAATATGGACCAGCAAAAGCATGCAGTTCATCAAGGGAATATACCTAGTGTGTGCACTCTAGTGGAACTATCAGTGAAAGCTAGGTAAGTATTTTTAACTTAAAGACAGGTTGGCAGGCTGGAATGTGTTTCCTACTGTCCTATTGAATTTTGAATCTTTCTGATTCCTTGCATGACAAAGATACACAGCTGGACTGGATTCCATTAGATGTATATGCAGTTGCGAACCAAGAAGCAAAGTCCTGCCTGCATCCAACACAGCACTTGGGACTACCAAGTGAGAGACCTGTGGCCAGCTGTTTCACCTGTTGCTTCTCTGCTGCCAGGAAAAGCTGTAGAAGTCGGTAGCATCTTTTCATGAGGTCTCCGGTCCATGCAAACCCATCAGCTTCTCTTAGAACTTGGATCAAGTCCTTGCTTGATCCTGCACAACATTTTGGCAAAAAAATGCCCAGATCTTCTTGGTCTGTAACTAAACCACAGCTGGGTTTCTTTCTTGGGAGAGATTATCACGGCATTGCTGGGAAGGCAAAGCTGGGCACACGCAAATGAGTGGAGTCTGTCATTGAGCTCCCATGACTCTGGGGCTCATGGTGGCCGAGATGAGCTGACATGTGGTTCAGAGCAGCACAACAGGGTTGCGTGGCAGTGGGCAAGGTGCTGTGTGCTCTGTCCCTGTCTTCACCTGCTCCTGGTCATCCCTTTTCCGAGGAAGTATAATGTTGTGCCGATAAAGAGGGAAGCAGGTGGCACTGGGAGCCTCAAGAAATGCAAGCCCACTGAACTGGGATGTCTGGCATCCACATGGATATGTGTGGTGTTCCTCTGGACGCTGCAGTGCGGTGGAGGGTCAGTCCACAAAAATCTTTCCAAGGCAGTCAGCAGTCTCTGCCTTGCGTCCTGGAGGAGCAAGGGAGTGGCAGACGGAAAACAAAACTAGCAAAGTGCATTGCACAATCCTGGCAGCAGAACTCAGCAAACACAAAAATCACAATGATGGAGTCTCAGATTGCTCTCCCTGTGCAGCTTGGCTTTAGAAACTTTGGCATTATGGTAAGCCTTGCCAAAAAGGGCTCCTGGCCCCTCAGCTGGCTCCTATGGCCATGCGGCCTTGCATTTGGTATCTTAAAGTGCTTCATGCAAGAGAAGCTGTAATGGGTGCAGATACCAGAGCTTTCCAGGAAACATTCAGATACAAGTGCAGCTCTGTTTGCTGTAGCTCCTTTGAATTAACTTTCTGTGCCTGTAGCGGCAGACAAATTTGCTGGCAAACATTTTGAAAA
>VYZM01023239.1:145642-229557 GCA_013398915.1 Dromas ardeola
AGGCATTGGTCCAGAAAGGCACTGTGCACAAACTAAGCTTAGTATAAATGGGTACACCTGTCCTTAATGCTAGGCACGTGATGAATGCTCTGCTAGATCCCAGCCAAAATAAATTTAAAATAAATATCAGAGCATACTTGTGGAAAATGAATGCTGGTCTTGTAAGCAGAAACGCATGCAGCAGAAATAGGAATCTACGGCTCCGTGTGTCCGCTGGGGATATCCAGCAGGGAGGGTCACATGTGCTTCTTTCGAGCTCACCAGCGGAGCTGGTGAAAACAGGTTTTGATTTGAATGAGTTATGACCCATTGAAAATGGCATCATGCGTAACCACAGTAAATTGTCATAATGAGATCACGAGGTTCAAAAAGTGGGCAGCAAGGAAAAAGGCCTCATTCCACCAGCGCACACGGCTGACTGAGCCCTGGCTGCAAAATGCAACGGAGGGGCATGGTCTTATTCCCTGAACATCTTGTCAGTTTAGCAACAGGACCAGAGGTTGCACAGTCAGACAAAAACTCATTAGAAGTTTTGAGCTAAAGAGAAGAAAACAAGCCAAAATTCTTATGGCTTTGCATTTAGTCATATCCAGGGTAGCAGAGGGGACTGGGCTAACAAAAATAGTGGGAAAACATGAATACTGTAAGTGCTTTGATGCTTACCGAGGGTTAGCTTGGTTGTTTCTGAATCATGTTGTTGTAGGAGGGGAGGGTTTGGTGATCAGGGCAGAGCACTACATAGCTGAAAGCAACTCTCTGGAAGCACGATGAAGCTGTATTCACTTGGCGCATCCCTGGGCTCACAGCTCTAGCAGGCCAGCCCGTGTGGACCCTGCTCATGTACAGCTGCCCTGGGCTGTCCAGCTGTAAATACTGCAGAATCATCGCTAGCTTTTCTATTTTCATGGTGAGGAAAAGTCTGAGACTACAGTAAGTTCAATGCAGTTAAAATTTTACCAAATACCAAGCCCAGACAACATAAGTAGCACAGCTGTTGCCTGCCAGGAGTCTTCTGGAGAAAAAACTCCTTTCTTTCTTTTCTTTTCAATATAGTGCTGTTTCTGTGGTGCCATTCACAGGGCAGAAGACTGGAAGAAACACACTTCAACTCATTCTGTTTCTCTTCTAAACTTAACAAGTGCACGTGTCCATAGAGGCCCGTTGCAAAACACCATGCATATGATCTAACCACATCCTCCCCAAGGTGGAGGGCAGAGGTGCGTTAATGTAATGCATCGCCAGCTACAGGACCTGTTTCCTTTGTCTCGTGCCTTAAGGCAAACTGGGTTGCTTGCCACATGGTTGCCACTCCTCCTAGGCCTGCACCCTTCAGTCTCCTCCATCTGTTACGCTTAGCCCCCAAGCCATGGAGACAATTCAGGCTCCTGCTGATATGCAACACCTTCCTGACTCGTATCATCTATTTACAGTATGTTTATTATGATTAAATTCATAGCCTGAGTCCATGAATAGAGAAACAGCCAATTCAGTGCTTTTCTATGTAGTGCTCGGTCCTTAGCAGGTTAGCCCTTGGCCATGGGGTTGTGCTTACATTTACCTAAGGTATACAATCTGAATGGCGTAATGAAACCTAAGCCATTCCCAGGACCCCGAATCTTCTGTTGTGGGCAGCTGAATCTAAGGTCCCTCTGCTTTTGCAGTAGGGCACGCTCCAGGCCAGTCTGGAGAGGACTCTGGCTTGTCTTGTTTTCCTGACATTGCTGCAAGGACAGCCGAAATAGATGGAGGCCAGCCAAGCTGAAGAGACAGTGGGGAATGTGTCCCTGCATACACTTAAGAGCAAAGCACGGGGAGCACACGGACTTTTCTGTGCTAGTGTACCAGAGAAGTCTCCCCAGAGCTCAACAGCGGGCGTTTCTGCATGCCAGAGACGTGGGTGAATGTGCCAGCACTGCCCACGCTGCAGTACGGGTGCAGCTGGGGGAAACCAAGATTTTCCAGTTGGTGCCTTCCTTGTAGCTAAGGAGAACTAAGAATAAAAATGCTTGTGTAAAATACTTTCTGAATTTACTAGTTCATAGGCTCGCTTGCTGTGTGTCATCCACTGACTAGAAGTCCTTCTGAGTTTTCATTCTCTAGTCTCAGCTTAGTAGCACTGCATAAATCCCTTCTAACATTACTAATTTTTTTAATACCCATGTAGGAGAAGAATTTGGATTGGTTCCCTCGGATGAGAGCCATGTCCCTGGTTAGCAATGAAGGCGACAGTGAGCAAAATGAAATCAGGAACCTACAAGAGAGACTGGAGTCAACCATGAGCCTTGTAAAACAGCTTTCCAGTCAGCTTGCTGAGCTCAAGGAACAGGTAAGTGCCCTGCAGTGGGTAGCAACATGAGCACGTGTGGGTGAACGCACTAGCTTTCATTGGGTCACAGTCAGGACAGTGTTACAAAAGAGACTTTTGTCTTAGAAAGGTTTTCTCTTTCCCTCCAGTAAGCTTTCTGAGTAGATACACTGATACGGGTTTGGAATGAAATTGTACTCTATTGGAAACGGCAGAGAACAGGTAAGGAGAAAAGCCGAGGTGGAATTAGTTATGAAATCTTCCTAGTGAGTGTGTGAGGACAGAGGGAAAACTGCAGAAGCAATGATGGGCTTTGCATATGTGGATACTGCATAACCTGGCAATAAAAAAGGCATAGCATCAGAAATAGCTGTGTACTGATGGGAATCAGTAGAAATGCTTTCTGAATTTGACACTTGGATTTTTTACCCCACTGAGAATATCAACAGTGCTGTTGCGAAAATATTTTGCCGAGCCTGTTGCTTTGTTTGTGCCACCCTTTGTCTTTGTTCTCCTCCCGCGGCACCCCCTTCTCTCCTGTACGGAGCACAAGCTGCTGGCATCTCTTAAAGCTCTGCTCCTGTCAAAACCACCTTACATGTTTTCTCTCACTTCAGGATCAAAAGGCCAGCTCCTTTTTTACTAAAGATGCTGGTCACCTCTGGTTTGCTCATTACAGTTTCAGAAAAGCATCTTTGTGTTTTCTTTATGGGAAGCATCTCAGTGGCATCAACAGAGTTATCTAATTATCCCCCTTCAAAACCCTCCTTAAAACTCTTTTTCCCTGTGAAAAACTCAAAAAGTTTTAGGCTGGATGTGCTGAGACTGTTGCTTATTGTGCTTACCCATACCGACCTGGTGGGATTTTTTCATCCCCCTCTGACTGAATCTGTTCTCTCCTGGCTTAAATTTAAACTCTCTGGGTATGGGACCGTCTTTTAATTCTGTGATTGTACAGCACCAAGTGCAAATGCTGATCCTCTGCAGGGCTACACAACACGATAGCAGCGCAAATAATACACTGTAAGACCTGCCGCTGGATAAGAATAATGTACAAATGAGAATAAAATGTCCATACTTTGCAGGAAACAGATCTCCCACTTCAAAGGCATCTCTTACTTGTAATTTTCAATGCTGAAGAAAAGAATTCCACTCCCTGTTGTTTTGCTTATATGTATCTTGCTCTGTGACTGCCAAATTATAGTAAAAAGAAAAAAAAAAAAGGAAAAAATTCTCAACTTGTCTCTCTCTGCCTTTCCACCTTAGATGACAGAACAAAGGAAGAATAAGCAGAGGCTGGGCTTTCTTGGATCAAACACACCCCATGTGAATCATCACATGCCACCACCCTGATACCACGGGGAGAAGCCGTGACTAGCCTTTCATCAGTATTCCTGCTTTATTATAGAATAAAAAGCTGAGATTGAGAGGAGTGAACAGTGCCTATTGTTACAAAGTTAAAAACAACCAAGTGCCAAGATGTTAAGTGGTTTAGCTCTGGGAACAATTTGTAGTTGTTTTTCATGGTTGAAAAGGACCACAACCTAGAATGCGAGAGATACAAGGGAGCTCGTTTGTATTCGCTCACGGGGGCCCGACTCAGCTGCATTTGCGCTCTGCAACTCAATGGCTTTGGTGGTAGCTGCCGTGTGTGACAGAGGTTGGGGCAGCATTTGGCCACGTCCTTAGAGCTGCCTTGAGACTTCTCCCTGAAGCGCTGGAATAGCCAAGATGAGCAGAAGAAGGAGAAATGTTTTATTAACGCAAATACGACACCCTGGTTCGCAATGAATAGAAGTCGTTTCTGGCTTATTTGCCAAATAGCAACATTAGTCATATTTGCTTGGCATTTACTATTTTTTAATTACCGTAAATATGTCAGTTGGGTAAGCAATAATGTTGCATCAAGAAACTTCCACTAGGAGGAAAAGGGGAGAAACCTCAAAAGACTAGGGGGAAAAAAAAGAAAAAAGTAGAAAAAGAGTTGCAAAGAGAAACATTAACGCTTTTGAATTTTAGCTGTCACCATGCAATTTCTTATTTATAACATGGAGCACAATGGATCTACAGCTGTGGGAATGTTATGCACATAACACTGACAACATAACTGGAAGTGATTTCTTTCTCCTGGCTTCAGATGTTCTCGATTAATGTGGCCGTGAGATTTCACATACTGAGGAGTTAAACTGTGTTTTAAATTCAAGTTCCAATGGAGGATTCAGGGAAAAAAAAAATTATACCTGTAGTTTGAAGCGTGTATGGGTTTTTACTTTTTTAAAAAAGCTTAGAAATTTCTTTCTCTGTGGAGCTGTAATGGTGTCATTACCTTCCGTAAGCTCATCTTCAGCGACAGTTGCCTCGAGTAAATAAGCACCGTATTTTGCCAGCCTTCTTCTGAGCTAAAGCTCATGGGCTTAGCCTGCCTTTTCCCACCCTTCCTCTTTCAGGTGCTTGGAGGGGTGGCCTCTCTCCACAGGTCTGGCTGATGGGGGACGGGGACAAAGCCGGAGGAGCTCCTTCCAGCTCTAGGCTCTACAAAGGGCGGCAGCCAAGTCAGCTTTGCAGGTTTCTGCTGTATTCTGTATTTCTTAAAAAAAAAAGTTACGGGGTTTCCACATAGCCCAAGAGGGCTCTTCTCGCTTTTGGGAGAAGATTTTGGGGGCACACATGGGAGTTGTGGTCCCAGTTCACTTTCATGTTAGGTGGGTTTTGGGTACTTAATTGTCCTTGGTGCATTTGAAAATGTGTCTCCATTATGTGGAGTCACTTCTTAAACCAAAATATTTTTGCAATGATTTTCCCCCATAGCATTTCCATTTTGTTATTAAAACCATTTTGATCAAAGGTGAAAATGTTATTGGCTCCACTATTTCTAGTTTCTCCCTGAAGAAATTATGTTGTTTTATTTAATGCACAATTCAAACCAATATACCTAGAGTAAAGGGAAGGAAGGGGCATTTCTCTTTCTTCATCCTAAACTCAAACCTATTCTTGGAAGCCATCTCTTTTTTTTGTGCCAGTGATGTGTCTGAGATAAAAATAATGTACTTTAGGGTCTGATTCTTCTACCATTAAAACATTTCCCATTGGCATCACTTCCGTCCTTCAAAAATACTGCGTGGAAAGCAGGGATTTGTGTATTTCACGGAAAGAAAATATCTTTCTGTTAACTGTCCTTTAGTCATGGAGCATCCTGGTTGTGAGAGGTGATGGCCATTTCCAGCTTTAGGGTCTATTTTTCCTGCAAGAAATTCTCCCACATCCAGCCATCGCTGTGCTTCCTAGTGCTAAGGTGAAGAGAAAGTGATGGTTATCAGGAGTGGCACAAGGCCAATGTAAGTGAGCAGAGGGAGACTAAATTGTCTGCAACTCCTCTGCTGGTGTCAGGCTCCCAGCCTTGCTGCAGCCAGACGTCAGCTGCTTCCTAGGCAGGGGGAGTGCGTGGAGGCAACGGGAGCTGGGTTGAGCTGGTCAGTGCTGCATGTTTGCTTCCGAGGCTGGAGTAACCTTTTCCAATCCAGAGCAGATGTGGCTGTAGCATGGAGAGATGATGGTAGGAAAGCTGCTAGTCAAAGCAGAATACAGAAAAGCAGTTGTCTTCAATGAATGACTGAGATATTTTAGGAATAAAGCTTGGAGTGTGCCTTTCCTACACGCTTACTGTGTATGAGGTCTTGATGGTACTGCTCCAGCATCGCCGTGGTGGTGAAAAACCCTTCCTTAAGTGAGGATGGGGCTTCATGTACCAATTGGCATTCAGCGCTGAGAAACTTACCATGAACTGATTCTGGGATTTTGCATCAGCCACACGCTGTGCAGTAACCAGCCACCAGTGTAACATAAAGCCAGATTTGCCTTTCTGACTGTTGTACACCATGAAGCCAAAGGAGTTGCATGCAAATGTAAAGTCAGTGGTAAGTTGGTAGAGGATCGGACCCTGCAGCTGTATTAATTCAAATTAGTTTATGCAGTTCATCATCTAGTCACAGCTTCCGTTTCAACAGCAATTTCCTCCTACTCACACATATGCTTATTAGAGGCATAAAGCATGGTTTAATGGAACAAAGATAAATTAAACGATCACTATTTATTGGAGGGTGGGTGGTTGGCTAATACCGGAAGTGGTTGACATTTTTCTTGTTTACACTCGGAAAAAGCACATGGACCACTGCACATCAAGGGAGGTTTCTGCTGTTGGAGCTGGAAGAACAGACTGGATGCATTTGTGCCCTGTGCTCAGGCCTGCAGTTGCATGCTGCTGTTGCTTTCTCTGTCTCGCACCCCAAATGATGTCCCCAAGGCTCAAGAGCCCAAATACTGCTCTTCGTAAGGGAGAGCTACAACGTCAAAAACTAAGGGTAACAGATGCTGATTAGCTTTTGCCATGGTGCCTTTCTGTGCCTTTCTGCTGTTGATAGCTTCCGAGAGGGACTTCCGTAATCAATAACAGTAGGCGATGCTACTTGCACAGATTGTAAATATATTTCACTGAGTGTTTTGACATTTTTGCTGATTCTGCCAAAGCTTAGGCCCTGCCCTGCCGCTCTCATCTGTGTGAGCAATCTGTACACTCACACATGATAACTTAAACAGGAGACTTCTGTCGTGAATAATAGTTGCAGGGTCACAGCCCAAGCCTTAAAGATCGTGAAATATCCCCATCAATGAGTTTATAACAAAAAATCCCATTGTTTTATACATATATGTATATCTTTGTTTAATGCAGCTGGGGTATCCTCTTCTTAGGCAAGCATCATTTACCTTACCTATTTATATGAAATGATTGCAAAGACGTTAAAACATCTAAGAGCTTTTAACGCCTTAGAGGGATTTGTAATTATAAGCTCCTTGACAGTTAAAATCTACTTAAGTAAATATGCCCATTGCTGCTGAATGTAACTTTTAATAAAGTGTGTCATTTTATATATGTCTGTCTCACTTATTCTTGGTGTTAGAGGTGCGGGGAAATGTGTGTCGCTGAACTGAAGACTGCTGGGAAACCCAGGCTGGTTGTCTTGCATGGGAGACCAGGCTGTGGGTATGCATCCTTTTCCTTCGAAGCGAGAAAGCAGATGGCATCAGTACAGTCCTGAATGGACGGAAGCTGAATCTGGCAAGGAAAGCGAGGATTTATTTTATTTCAGGCACAAATTGTTCCGTTCAGGAGAGTGGGTCGGATTGCCACCTTTCCTGAAGGTTGGGTGGCAGTTAGGTGTATAATTTACACAAGCGCTTTTTGTTTAGTCCGCAACTGGCAGGCCAGGGGCAGCTCTTGCTGAAGGTGGGTAGACGCAGGGATCGTGATGGATGTGAGTGTCACCGATAGGGAGGAACAGGCTCAAGCCGAACAGCCTCAGGGTTTTCTGCTGGTGCCTGAGACACATTAGCTTGGCGCCAGGGGAATCTCTTGTTTGGAGGGAAGCTGCTGGCACCAGGAAGTTCCTCCTGACGTGAGGAGTCCACGACTCACTGCGAGGCTTTGAGCATCCTGAGCATGGCGAATTGCAGTCAGCAGGAACGAGGTGACATCTCATCCTCGTGTGCCTCAGGGGAGCAGCAGGGGAGTCCCCCCAGGGCTGTCAGCCATGCTTGCGAGCATCAGGGAGCACGTGATAGGCACACTGGTGTGCGTGCCCATGTAGGGGATCTGGTCTCCACCAGGCAATGGCCTTTCAAGACAGAACTGGTGGTGGTGGTGGTTAGGAACCTCTCGCTGCCCACCATGCATTCCTGGTGCCAGCCCAAGACTTTAATTTTGGAAATCCAGCCCTCCAATGATACAAATGCAGAGGTTAAAGGCTTGAAGGCTTGTTGTGGCTTCTCTTATTAGGGTGGGGGCTTTTGTGTGTGTGAGGTTTTTGGTGCTTTTTTTTTTTTTGCCTTTTTTTTTTCATGTAGGTCCTTCAAGTAGCATGTTGAAAGAGAGAAGGGGGGGGTTTCCCCTCTCTTCTAGGTGAAGGGATTGAGGAAGACAAACAGCCGACAACCACTGTCTCTCTCAACTGAGACAACTCGGGCTGAGGAAATCCGTGGTCTTGTGAAAAAAGGAAGTGCCCTACAAACCTATCACAGGAGAACTATGACATACAAGTGTTTGGTTTTTTTTTCCAGCTGTGTTTATTACAGAAAGTCAGTATTTATGAGGAAAAGAATGAGGCCTCATCTTAGTGAGAAAAATCCTGCTAATTAATTAATAAGAAAAATCCCATTAAATAGAGCATGCTGTTGTTTTTGTGCACTTGTTATACCAACCTGCTGAGTTTCTGAGTAGAATCAACTTTATATTCTGTGGTATGAGTTTAAAGTTAAATAGAAAGGGACTTGTTTGCTAATAGGTTTCTTAGATCGTTCTGCAAAAAGTATGTCCTAAGAGAAAAGGGATTTTCATACAGTAAACTTGCAACCTAAGGTGACAGTCATATTTTTTTAAAAAAGCCCCCAAACCAGAACTAAGCTCCTAAGCCCAAATGGGAGCAGTTTCACATGCAGAACTGAGAACCTAATGTTGAGGCTTCTCTTTTTTAAAATGTTGTCCCCAAAGGTACATTTTAATTCAAAAGGCGTTTCAGGGAGCAAATGTCTCCCTCGGCATCAGCTGCGCAGATGTCAGTGGGCTCATGCCAGTGTGGCTGATGAGCAAATTAGGCTCCTCTGGTTCCACCGTCGCTGCTGCTGTGACAAAAGCATCTGCAGGCGAGGATGTTTTCTTTGGGAAGAATGTGCTTGTTTTCTGGGGAGGGTCGCCAAGTTTATTTTTAAGTGAAGAAAACTGAGATTTAAAGCTGCTAACCTCTCTGATGTCCCAGGATGCCCGCAGGAGTGACCAGCAGCATGACTCCTGTTTGCAGGCGCCTGTAACTGAATGTCCCTTATTTGCACAAAATCATCCCAAATGAACCCAAAGAAACTTGAGCTCTAGGGATTTTAAATGTGGAGTAGTGTATTGCTATCATAGGTTCACACTTGCCCACTCTATTTATATGCTGTACTTTTTTAGTCTGAAGCAGGAAGCTGCAAGGCACAAGAAGAATAGCCTTTATAACATCGCTATTTCAACATGTTTCTCTTGCTGCAAACAGCCAACAGTTACCTTTTTTTTTGTACAGTAGGTTTTTTACTCTGTGACCACCACATCTCACCGTGTCTCTGCCTTCGTCCACTGTTGCTCAGGTAAGGTGAGACCTGGGAATGTTCAGAACCGCCAGCCGTTACCTGAGAAGCCAAACCAATAAGATAAATCCGTAGGACCGCGGTCAAACTGGCAGTGTCTTGTCCTTATGACTTCAATAATTCTGTTTAAATGTCGTAGATCATGTTGTAAACTAGCACATTCAGTAGCTGACTTGCTACAAGCAGGAGGTTTTTTTTAAAAGCCCTTCTTGTGGTAAATTATTGCACAATCTTCAACCCCTTGGCTGGAGTTTGAAGCCATCTATAGCCTGCTAAACAAACTGCGGAGATGGCAAAGTTGATATGAAGAGATGAACGTCTTCTGTTCCAAATTTTAACCTAATCCGCTGAAAGAAAACTGTGTCCCAGTGGTAGGAACCAGCTGAGATCTACTGCCTGAGCAAGGCTGAGACCTGGCCCCAGCCCTGCAGTGGCTTGCAGCGGAGGAGGGGACCGTCGCAGCCGTGCCATTACCTTGGGAAGCGGGGAGGAAGGCTGCTGCTACGGCCGGCAGAGCCGCGTGGCCTTTGCCAAGGCAACACTCACACCCATGTGCAAGGCTGTGGGGTCAGTAGAGACATTGCCTTATGTGGGCCCTGTCATCCCCCCCATTCACAACCCTGCAATTTCATCCAGATGGCAACAGGGGGGTGGGGATCCAGTTACTCCCCAAAGGTTCCAGGTTTTGTTATCCCAAAGCGGGGTCGTTTAGCCAGTGTGCAGACACCAACATACACACAGAGTAGAGGTATTCTCTATTTATTTCATTTCTGCAGAGGTAGGTGCTAGGTGGTAATCCACAAAGCCTAAAAACTAGGTGGAAATCCACAGGCGTAAAAACTCTTAGGACTATTTATATGGTTCAAAACAAAGAAATACGCACCCTTAGTTATAATTATTGATTAGTATCTTATCTTAACAATTTCTTTTGGTTAGTACAGTCTCTCGCTTTCATTTAAAGTTACAAGGTCCTTTAATTAATGTGCACATACTCCAGCACCATGGGCGGGTAGTCCAGTTCAGTCTCCAGTTGAGTTGGTGGTCACGATCTTCCACTGCCACCTTTACCTTTCCCCCAGTTACTGCAAATTTTTGTTAGCTTTATGCCTTATCCAGCAGCTGTCTGGTTTTCAGCCGGTTTCGGCGCCTGCTGTGATGGGGATGTTCCGTATTATCAGCCTTCTGTTCTTCAAGGGTATATTCATTAGTTAGGCATTTATTGTTTATACCAACTGTTTGGTTTCACAGGGCCTTGTGACCCTTTTTACAGCTCTTTATTCTTACTTAATGAGAGATTCTACCTTCTAAAATATATTTTACCTTTTTAAAAGTATATTCTACCTTCTTAAAGTACATCACTTTTATAAAATATTCCCTTCTGGCCCCCAAAGTCTGCACCGTGCTCTATAGGCTTTGTTCCCAACAGCACCAAGTTGCCACATAAATTGTGGACTCTGGCTCGTCTTCATCATTTTGTCAACTGTGATATGTCAACCTGAATTTCACAATCCTCTCCTAGGAGCATTTGCTCTCTTAACAAAGATATAAGGGTATATTCACTTGCTCTTTCTTCCCCATCCTGCCAGCATTATGGCATGAAACACCCGGAAACTGTGTTAATGCTGGCACTGTTGCAGAGACCCACAGTTGTGTTCAGCAGAGCACAGGGCAACTTTGAAACAGGGTTCAAAAAACCCCATTTTCAGTCTTGAGTTGGTGTTGAACAATAGCAGTTGGCTCAGTTTGTTTGGTTTTTTTTCAAGTCAGCTTTTGCTGTCTTTGAGGTTGGTTCAGGCCCATTTGTATCTCACCAGGGAGCTGTAACAGTGGCTTTATCTGGCATGAAAGTTTTCACCCTAATTTGATAAAGACAGAAGAATTCTTGGTGCCTCCAAAAAACCCTCCCAACCCTTCATCTTTCAGTTTTAAGAGTTGAGGGTGTATGTGTTATGTATGAGCGTGTGTGGTTTGCACACATGCAATTTAATCTGAGGGTATTTGGGAACACTGGCATGCAGAAATAAGGATGGGTTGGCTGTAGACCTAAACTAGCAGAACAGCTGGTGTTGTGAGTGCTGCCATCCCATGGGAAATGCAGATTTTTCTGCCTGTGGCAGGACTTTGCTGCTGAAGGAGAAGAGGAGTCAAGAGAGGAGAGTTCGGTCCCTGGAGCTGTTGTGTGCTTCCCATGCAAGTGTAAACATCTGACCTGCTTAGCTGGGACATGGGAAGATGCTAGCGGGGGTATCATGCACCTAGCCAAAGACTGAGAGAGTTGTAAATGCGATGTGTTACAGATACAATTTATCATGCATAAAAAGAAAGGAAGGAAGGAAAGTCAAAGGGAAGGAAGGTCTCAAGGGTACAGGAAAATGTTGCCAGAAATGGTGATTTTACGGGTGGGATTTACTAAAAGTTTACTTTTGAGTAAAGAGTTAATGTTATCAGAAGTTGACTGTCCATGTCTTTGTCAATCTTTTCAGATGTCTTTTCATATGAGAGAACTTAACCAGAAGCTACCAGTCCAGTGAAAAGCCTGTTGCTCAGGGTCCTTGGTCTATGAAATCTGTTTTTTTGAAAGTCTGTCCGCAGCACCTCACTTGGGATGAGCGCTCTTTTACATGGTTAGCACAAATCTAAATAAATACAGAAATATAAACTGAGCTGGAAATTTACTGAGTACAGGCTGTCTTGCAAAATTGCCCGTGTTTCCTGGCTCTGGATGGGATGGAAATACCACAAAACTAGCTTCTCTCATAGTAATGTGATACTTCTGCTTCCGGGCTCAGCTGAAAGTGGGAGGTGGAAGCATGAACAAAGAAGCAAGCAAAAAGAAAAGCAAAAGCAAATTATAATCAAGCTTATTTTTAGCTATTAATAATTAACTATTAATTAGAAAGATCGAAGTGGCCATTGTGATCATCTTGTACAGTGCAGGCCATAGAGTTTTATCCATCTGCTTCTCTGTAAGCTATAGTACATAGCTGGTAAAGGTAGTTAACCTAGCTTGGAAGTCTTCGTGTGAGTAAAGCATGGGGTGTACCAGCTAGCCGGTTCTCATTTGGCTCAAACTTCAGCCCAAGTGCCACTTGGGTCAAACGAACACGGTTCCCCATGGGCTATGCTTGTTCCCATCTCTCCAGGAGAGGGGAATCCAGTCTAGTGCAATCTCTGGATGGGAAGCTTATTCTGCAGCATGGACATAGTAATAGCAGGTCGCATGTCTAAGCACCTGGCCTTGCATGGTGGCTGGGGCGTTTGGCCACTGAGTCTGTGGAGGCAGACCCATGCCCACCTCTCCACCAGGCCTATCACCTCCAAGGTGAGGAGGACATGCACAAAGTTGTCTCATGGGCTGAATGAGGCTCAGCTGCACTGACACTGAATCTAGGCAGGTATTGTGGTGCGAGCTCCCTTTCCAATGACCTTCCCTCTGTCAGAGGGTCATAGCTGCAGTTTCCCCAGTCAAGTTACAAATTATCTTAAGGGGTACCTGTAATTTTTCCCATCCGGCCAAATTTTTGGAGGCAGAAGTTATATCAGCTAAGGTGGCAGGGAAGGGAACAAGGCGCTGTCACTGCTGGTGGTAGGTATCCACAGCAATAATATCCACGGTGTGAGCAGCCACATTGTCAGGAGGAGATGGTTGAGAACTCAGGACACTGCGCAGCTCCTCTCCCCTGATCCGACCTCCAGCACAGCATTTCACCTTCTTTGGGGTGAAACAGGGACATCGATCCAACATGCCTTTGTCACTGCTCACCCAACAGCCTTCAGCTACCCCCTTAAAAGAGAGGAGCGAAAGTCTGTGTCCTCAGGACTGCCCAAGTCCTGCACCTCCCTCCTGCCTTTGACAGAAAATATCATTTTAGCAGCATCTTCTGAGAACTGATTGAGACGACACCATGTCCTTTTAGCCAGGCCAGCAAATAACCTTCACCTAAGTCTGCCCAGGGCTGTTTTGGATCTGGTGATCTGCATTTAGAAATAGTCTTGGTATTTTTAAATGTTGCCTGGAGCCATCTGGTCCCCTCTTCATTTTATGTTTTAATTGTCATTTATAACTTATTATACAAGCTATTCAAAAGCCAGACAGACGCTGGAGGGCAGTGAGCGAGTTCTGATCTGAAGCGCAGTGAAATCTCTGAAAGTCTTTCCCTGGCTTTCAAAGGGCTTGAGGCTGACACCCTCACCAAGGGAGCCTGAACGGTTGCAGCTCTGTGGGGTCCTGGCTCTGGGACACCCAGGCTGTGCATTGCACATTGCCGCCGGGGCCAGGGGCTTGCTTTTGGCCAGAGCCAGGCAAGTCCCTGACTTCTGCTGGGGAGCTGGCTCCTCATGGCCGGTCTCACAGCCGGAGGCACAAGGAGGTCAACTGATTTGCTCAGGTCACCAGTGCATGAGCAAATGACTCATCCCAGATTTTCCTGGCTCCTAAACCTTTGCTCAAACCACAAGGCTGCTTAATGACTTAGCAGGGCTCTAAGGGAGTAAGCTATAAATTGCAAATACGCTATGGCTAAATGACTGGCTAAGGTGTTTTCCACGTGCCATTTTTGAAGCTGGAAGAGCTAACTGGCACCTGGAAATTACTGACAAGTTGGGGATAGTAATTTGTTTGATGAAGCAATGTCTTCAGAAAAAAAACCCAACAACATTTGCTTTGCCCCCCGCTCCATAGCAAAGTGTTTCCACCTCCAGCTTTTCTGCCCGACTCCATGCAGGGCCCTGCGCTGTGACCCTGAAGGTAAGTCACCTCTTGTTAGAAATAGGACTAGTTTGTACTGCTTCAGCTCAAACCATCCCAGGTCGTAAAGGCATCACCTGAGTCCTGCACATCTGCCATGAGTCCAGCAGGGCAGGGTGGCCCAAGGGGAGCAAGGTGCCCTGATGCCAAAGTACATCCCAATGCACCTCAAGGCTGAGACTGACATCTCACAGGAAGACAGACATCCTACATCAGGCTCAAACACACCTGCACACACCTCAGCAGCATGCCATTCGTGAGAGGCTGGGCATATATTAACCAGCTCGCCCCTGTGGGATGGCTTAAACCCCAGCAAAGCCCCCCATCATTCAGGATTCATGGCTAAACAAGCTAATTTGTGCTGAGAAATGTGCTGCTGCTGTTTGGTGACATCCCAGACAGCTTACTCTGGTGGCACCCTGACTCTGGCAAGCATCTGAAACCCAAAAGTGTTTACTTGGAGGAGATGCCTCTTGATTTTCTCCTGCCAGTTGTGCTGGACTCGGAAAGCAGCCATGGGACCCGTAACTGCACAGGGGCAAGAGGGCTGCAAATCACCCAAGCCAGGCTCCTCTGGCTCCTCATCATCCTCATAGTATGGGGAGTTATTACCACATTGCTATATTTTAATAATAATCTATTATATTTCAAACATATGAAATAAAACAGGGCACTGAACATCAATCTGTCTGAATAAGGATTTATGTTTTTTTAAAGAAATCCCTGGACATCAAGGGGCAGACTCGGGGAGTAAGATGCTGCGCAGAGAAAACAAGCGAGGGAGGCCAGGTCCAGGCCCCCTCTCGGCCCTGCAACAAGCAGCCCAGCACAGCTGGCACTAATTGGCACTTTCCTTGGCAGCGGATGAAGTGCGGAGGAGACAATGGGGCCTGGGCTGGTTTCTCGTGCCTGGAGGTGATCCCCAGCGCTGAGACCAAAGCCCATTGAGAGCGCAGTAAGGAGAAGCTGTGTCAGTTGCTGCTGCTGCTGCGCTCAGAGAAGAAAAGACTTCTGGAGCGTAAGCGCACATCCATAGGATGTACGCCCAGCACCAAGGGGACACCACCGTGTGCCTACCGGTACAAGTGAAGAGAAAGCAGGACACAGAGCACGCTGTGCTGCTGGCCACCGAGCACCAGCAGTGCTGTGGCTGTGGCGTGGTAAAGCTTGTGGTCACGTTGGCTGGTTGTGGGCAGCTGGTCAAATCCATGACTCCCATTGAATCCCTTAGCATCAGGCTTTCCTCAGTGTCCCATGCTGGAAACTCAAAGCAGGAGGGTAAAGACCTTATGAAAAGCTGTTGCTATGTGCAATCATGGCATTGCCTCATGCAGAGCTGGAAACAAATATAAGCGTGAAGCTGTGACACCTGGAACACAAACAGGCAGCTAGAAAGGAAAGACAAGGGCAAGAAACTTCTTCATAACTGAACATAACTTGGCAAGGAGGGATAAAGGAAAGATACCTTTCTTTTTTAAGAAAGAAAATTAACATGTAATTTCTGAATTGCATTATATATATTTTTGGTGTGTGGGCAGTAATTCTATCGGTACCAGATTTTTTTTGTGAAAAATACATTAATTATCTCAGATTTATGTATTGGTAGCTTAGAGGCACCGTTTTCTTTTGAACTTCATGAACAAATTCAAATGGGGAAAAAAATGCATCCCTAGTTTCCAACAAGAAGCGCACCATGGCCAAAGGCACCCTGAGCTCAGTCTGCACTGAGGTTTCAAGCCGGTTACGGTTGCTACACCCTCCCAGCAGCATGCCGTCTGAACCCCTGTGTTTAGGATTACCACCCATGTTCTCCAAAACTTAAGATATTTTTTAAAATTATTTCATGAAACACAAGCCAAATAAATGTGATGATACTCTTCCTGTTTGTCCCCTGGAGTGGGAACCCACAGTTTAGGCTTTGGTTCCTTTTCTCTTCCTTCAGTACAAACAGGAGAAGCAGCTGAAGGACTTGGAAGCCACAAGGATGAAGTGCAGCTCTCGGGCAGTAACTAGAGATGAGCCGAGGGAAAACAGCTGCAAGACAGACACCAGCAGATGTGTCCGACCCTGTCCTTGGGGAGCAATGGGGAGGGGTGGTCCTTCACCCCGGGAGGCCCTCAGCCCTGCCAGTGATGGTGCTGGGGATTTGCCTCCCTCCGCCCCTCCAGCACAGCCCGGCACGGCTGTGCGCTTCTGCTGCAGCTGGAGAAACCCTCCTCCCAGAGAGAGGAGAGGTGCTCGGCAACCCGTCAGGCTAATAATCTAATAGCGTGCAAGTGCACGTTCATGCTGGAGTTTCCACCTGCAGCTACAGCCGCCTGGCAGCGCCTAGCCATGCTTCGGCATGGCAAAGGGTGGCCTGGTAAGGGCACAACCCAGAGATGTAGCGGGGAGCAGTGTCTGCTCCAGCCCCAGAAGCTGATGTCCACCTTACATGGATTTTCTCAGGGCTAACACCTCTTGCATGCAGCTTTGCACCTCCCTTTGCAGGGAGGAGACATGATTTTTTTGGCAATTGCCTGACTGATGCTTGATGAATGCCTCGAGGGGGGCAGCCCAAGACGAGCAGAGCCTGGCAGCAAGACCCAGCCAGTGCTGCATTCAGCTTTATAGCACAGCCATAAAAGCCCACACTGAACTCTCCCTTCCACCTCTCTGTACCAGTCTTGACATCCCTGGGGATTTTCCTGTAATAATCCTGTCTATGCCATTGACTTATACAATAGTAACTGAGCTTTAAATTTAATTACAGTATGGGAATGAGCTGTCACTTGATTGAAGATACTTCCTTGACTATTTATTAAAATAAATAGTCTTACTGACTTTGTAATTTGAAATGAAGGGACTAGACGTTGGGATCTCTTTTATGGCTGTGTTTATATCCTTTCTGTCAGGTGCAGCACTTCAATGAAATACCAAGCCCTGGCTTCCAAAATGCTCCCACAGACTCTTCTTTCTTTAAACCTCCTTTGGTGGTGGCTCATGCAGATTTTCCCATCCATTGCCTCATACCCACAGCCATGAAAAATAGTGATGCTCAGGACCTATAAAGACTCAAGTGCTTTTTGCAGGTTTGTATCACATGCGAATGTCAAGAGAAGGGACACAGGTTGGAAAAACACCCATGGTTGTTTTATCCCATGGTTGAATGGAGCCAAGATAGGTGGAGGAGCATGTGCTCTTGGACATCACCTTTCCCAGGGGCTGTCTGTGGGCCCAAGGGGAACTGGGGCACCCCTGGCCCCATGTGTCCCAGAGCTGGGAGTGGGACCTGCATCCCCATGGGTGCTGAGGCTCCTGACAGGCATCCATGTCTCAGAGGGGATGGACGAACAAGAGCAATGCAGCTGTGATGAAGCATTTCTGTGATGCGTGATTTTTATGTAGGCACTTTCCTTTAGCGATAATAAGGCGCTCAAATTACCCCCTGATGTTGGTGATTTGGAAGCAACACAGAGACAATATTTCCAGTTGTGAGAGCATACAGAAACGTGACCGTCGGCAGCAGCTTGCTGCCCCTTGCTGCCTGCCCACAGCTGCGGAAACATCAATGTTCACACTCATTGGCTAAGGGAGAGAAAACAAAACCCTCAGCACCACTTTGGTCCAAATTCCTTTTTCTCACAACCAGTTGTACATCCAAATGAGAGCAAGCATTCTCCAAATACAGACTAACATTCATTTTGTGCTTTGCAGAATCCCTCTGACCCCTCATTTCAAGTCCTTCCTAATTCCCACCCAGCTCAACCCACTGCCAGGCTGCCCCTCTCCCACCCAGACCAGGGGACACCAGGCACGCTGGCAGGAAGGATTTGCTGTATCTATAGAGTCAGGCTGTCTCTTCCATGCAAGAGACAACTGGAAGAGTAAAAGTGAGAGCAAACTCGTGGGTTGGGATAAAGACAGTTTAATAAGTAAAACAAAAGCTGCACACACGAGCAAAGCAAAACAAGGAATTCATTTGCTGCTTCCCATCGGCAGGCAGGTGTTCAGCCATATCGAGGAAAGCAGGGCTCCATCACATGTAATGGCTACTCAGTAAGACAAAACACCATAACTCTGAATGTCCTCCCCTTCCTTCTTCTTCCCCCAGCTTTATATACTGAGCATGACATCACATGGTATCAAATATCCCTTTGGTCAGTTGGGGTCAGCTGTCCCAGCTGTGTCCCTTTCCAGCTTCTTGTGCACTCCCACTTTACTTGCTGGATGGGGAGTGTGAGGAGCAGAAAAGGCCTTGAGTGCTCAGCAGCAACCAAAAACACCAGCGTGCTACCAACACTATTCTCATCCCAAATCCAAAACATGCCACTAGACCACTGCTAGCAAGAAAGTCAATCCCATTCCAGACGAAACCACGACACATGCCCTGGGCAAGAAAAGTCTTGAATTGTGAAGGATTGGTAGGAGGAGGTAGGGGGTTTAACTGTTGCTTTTACAGGGAAATTTTGGGTTCTCCAAACAGCCATCGTGTCCACAGGTGCCATCCCAGGAAGCCTGACTGCCCGATGCTGGGGCTGATGATTATCTGAGGGTCAGCCCATAGTTAAGGAGACTTGGCGTCTTCTCTGAAAAGTGCTGAGCGGCATCATTTATACGAGAACCTCTCACCTGGAATTTTTCTGTGTGACTATATAACTCCTAATAAGAGATTAATTCCCTCCAGCCTTTACAGTTGCCTTCCATAACGATCAATGTGTTGGGCATTTAGTTTTAGAATAATAGTTTTTAGAGAGTAGTTCTCCCCCGCTGTGACTTGATGTCTACTTGATGTCATGGAGGTAGCTCCATGACGTCATACTCTGAAATTCGTCCTTTGCCAGGCCTGCCATGAACCCAAAAGGTGCGTGAGCCAAAGGCTGATACCCAAATGCACCTGGACACACAGAAAGTTTAGTTCTGGGTTCAAAACACAAAGGTGGTTCTCACGTGCCAGGCGGTTGAGCTACCTGGGCCAGACCACCTCAGACTTAGGAGAAATTTGAACTTCTGGCAAAATTCATAACCAAGGCCGATTTTTACTTTGCTCTGGTTGTTTCCAACCAGAAATTCTTGGTTTGTGAGTAGAGACTTCAAAGCTGATGCTTATTTTATAATCCTAGTCTAGTCATTTTTTGTACCCACTTCATTGTGGGTAAATCATACACCTTTCCTGATGCTATCTCAGATCATCATTCTTACAGGTATATCAGGTGTACCTGTGTCAGGGGGAAAGGGTTTTTTTGCTGATACCTGAGCCTAAAGCGCAGTACATTTCAGTTCTCTTTCTTGTATTTCAGTGAATTTCATTGTCAAAATGTAAATGTGGGAGTCCTGGTACCTGACTGCCCTGTTATGATGTGCAGAAAATTATGAGCATGTGTGACATATGGCCTGGAAATGCTGCAGTGACCATCGGTCCTCACACTGCTCCTGTCCACCAAAGCAAACAAGCATATGAGCAAAGCCATATCCATCCAGGGATGACAATGTGGGGCAGCCGTCTCTTCTTTCTACAAATCCAAAAATGAACTGCGATACCAGCTTTTCTCCTGCTGCCCTCTGTTTTATTTTCTTTTGGGCCTGAGTAAGTGTTTGGAGAATGTCCCCTCATGTTCTTTCAAGGGGTCAAACATTTTTAAGCCTTATGCAGACGGAGTTTTCAAGCCGAATAAATAAACCAAGACAAAGAGACAAACCTCATGAAGAAGGGCCAGGATGGTTTCTGTCCCATTAAGGGAATTTATGAGAACTCAATACAGTTTTGGGGGAAAAAAGTGTTTACTTAGATGATGGACGTCTCTTTAATATTAATCTTTTCCAGGTATATTGCAGGCTTTCTTAAAGAAAGCCTAAATTATTCAGCAGTATTTGCATGCCGAGATACAGCAAATTCACAGGCAATAAAAATCAGACTTTTGCATCTTAATATTGAAGGAAACCAAGTGCCAAATCTGGCTTCTTAATACTTTATTGGCTATCATCTGCTAAGTAAAGTAATTAAGCTGCTCGTTAAGATACAACATACATCATTCTGAAACAACGGCTACCTTAATCCTTATACACAGCATCAGCAAAATAACCGTGAGATGCCACAAATTCATATTTTAGACTGGTTATTCTTTTTACCCATTTGCAGTATTACAGGACAGCAGGGATGGGGGGCACCGCTGATGAATAGCACAGAGGTAGCAGACTCTGCCCTGGGGAGGTGATGGTCTGTGACGGATGGCATGACATGGAGGGGAGGTTGGTGGTGACTGAGGCTGCCCTGAAGGTTGTTCCCCGCTTTGTCACCCTCCATCCGGGGCAGGGACGTCATCCCCCCGGGCTGTGCTGGCCCCGCTCCCTGCTGCCATCACAGCACTTGCAGGGGAAGCGTCAGCCTTATTTATATAACAGCTACTGTTTTTAGGTGCTGTCACTCAGATGTACGCTGGAAAACACAGTACTTGAAGAGCTGCTATGCTAGTACAGCATATGCCGGAGGCAAAACTATATATATATATATANNNAAAAAAAATATATATATATAAATCCTTATAAAAAAAGAATTAGAGCAGGATTATCACAGCATGTCAGCTTTCCATCCACAGCCCAGCCAGTGCAGCACTTCACTGGGGCCACCTTTTAGAAACTGCTGGAATTGATTTTATTTTATTTTTCCAATCAGGATCCTAAGAGGTGTTCTCAGGTGAACCAAATTCCTGCTTTTATTAACAGCTACAGGCTGGGCAGGGGACAAGATGGTGTCGGTGAACTGGTGTGGAGGAAGGAGCCAGGTCTCACTCGTTAGGCAAGAGCAGCCCCTGTCAGTCTGGGGCTGTGGGCACCTCGCCTTCCTGGGGGTCACTGGTTTCTCTTCACGTCTAGCACAAGGAAAATATGATCTCAGGTGTCCACACGCAAGTTTTAAACGCATGTGATGCAGATTGAAAAGCAACAGTGTGTTCTGAATGGAGACATCTACCATGATTTCCATCAAAAGTCCTGTCCATACAATTACAGACTGCGATACAAAATCGTAGCTGCTGCTGGAAACAGTCCCCTCGGACAGGGCAGCACCCGTGACCTCCACAGGTCTGAAGTCTTTCAGTGGCACTGGCTTATAAGCAGAGCTCATCTATTAGATTTCCATTGTTTTTTTTTCAAAAGCACATCTCTGCTATATTTTAAGGTTATTCTAAAGCCAACACATATATTTTCCTCCGTCCTCCAGTTTATAGAGTTGAATGTGTGTGGGAACTCTGTGTCTGCTGCAGTCAATGGAAACCTTCCCTACTGGCTCAAATGTTTGGCTCTCAGTAAATTGTCCTACATGTCCTAAACAGCACCTCATATTCCCTACCATTGCGTTTTGCTTGCCCCAGCCATCATGCACATTTAATGCAGGCCTGTTAGTAACTGAGCGTGGAAGAGCACGGAGGCCTGAGAAAGATCAGGCAAAACTCTTGCAGGGGAGAAGATGCTAGATGGTTTGCCGTGTACCTGGGTAATGGCCACATTTTCTCTCCTTTTAGCTATGCCTGTCACAGGTCTCTGTGTGTGCAGATGTGGGAGAAGGAGAAGAGAAAGAGTGCAATGGATGGACAAGATGTCAAGAATTTGCTGTGTGTCCCGCTACCTGCCTGGACCAGAGGAGCTAGGAGGGAATTCAGGGCTGGTCCCACCTAATGAACCACTGCAGCTATTGCAAGGAGCAACCAAGAACCCATCACCTCAGCCCCAAACCTGTACTATATGCTTCAGTCCCTCCTCAACTTGTCTGGCCAGGTCCTCAGCTGGTGTAAATCAGAGTCGCTCCTTTGAAACCAGTGTGATGACCTGACAGCAGCTGTGAATTTGACACAGCACGCCGTCTTGCAGCTCACCCAGCTGTGTTTGATTTACATCTGGATCTACTTGGAAGTTCATGTCAAAGGCGTTGCCACAGTAGGAAGGGGTAGAAGTGGTGCAGGAGGGACAGCTTGCAAAATGCCCTCTGCTGGAGAAGCCAAGACCCACAGAAGGCATATGGCTGGGAGATGAGTTGGGCATTGATTTTCTCCCCCTCACCTTGCCCCACTGATGCCAAGCTTCCTGCAATTACTGGTTATGATGATTATAATGTTTCTGGTGTGTATGTGTTTGTGCACACGTGTGCAGTGGTTTCTTCCTAAAACCGATTCAGTTGGACATTGCCAGATGGTACAAAAGCTTACCGGAATTTCATTTTCAAATAAACCACAGACTTGGATGAGCTAATGTTGTTCCACATAAAAAGCCACAAAATTCAACAAAGTGATGTTGTTTCAAGAAGAGAACATGTCAAGTGAGAGAACCATCCGGTCGTCTCTGAAAGAGCTACACACTCCCCCTCATACTTTTAGAAGCTGTTTACGTACAAACACCAGGCATACAGCACTGCAGCTTGGTTTTAACATTTCTCCACAGCTGATGTCTGTGGGGCAGAGCCTTGGCAGAAGCGGCACAGGAACGACATCTGCTTATAAGCCTTCCTGCATTATTTTAACTGCTCCTGAAATGCTGACGGCCTCAGAGGAACTGCAGCCTCCTTCTCCATAAGGATAGGTACACCAGCACCACTGGGGGACGTGGCTCCAGGTAGATGTCCTCGCCATTCATCACCGATGCAGGGGAGGTGACTTCCTGCAATGCTCCAGAGCTCAGCTTCTCACAGCCCAGAAGCTTGAGGGCATCCTGGGAATCAAACTGGGACCGCTTGCTCATTTTTTATGTAGCTCTCCACTGTTGCAGCTTTGTCAGAAGTGGTTGCTCTAGGCAAGGCGAGGACAAGCGATTTGGACACCAAGGGATAAAGCAGCAAAAGGACTTCAGCGTTGCAGTGGTTCCTGCTCTGCCAGATCCAAAAGTGCAGCTCCAGAGGCCTTCTCTCCCTCCAGTACATGCAGGGTGGGAGCCATAAAGCTGTCAGCCATAGAGGCTGAGCAGGGTGAGGATGGAAGTCAGCCACGAGAAGAGAGCCCTGCCCAAAGACCCACCTCTCCCTGCACCACCATCCCAAGCTGTCTGGCAGAACCCAGGTACGTAATGTCTTCTGTGCATTTAGCCCCAGACAGCCTAATGCTGGCATAAACAGCACTGTGATTTAATAACAAAATGGCAAAAGCTTTCTCTCCCCGGCAAGCGCCACCACCAGTCTGTGGCCAGTGAATTAGGTCTTGGCCTGGCTGAAGATGTGTGGAGCTGCTAGAGAAAGTGAGCCCAGTGCTCGTGGCCAACAGCCGCATCACAGCCTCTGGCAGAGCTGCAAGGGCTACGTCTGCAGAAGGGCTTGAATGTTGCAAAGGTGAGAATTGCGGTACCCAAAATCATGGCCAGGTGTCCAGCCAGGGAGAGGCAAGCGGGGCCAGTGCTACTGCCCAGAGGACTCTCACTGGTGGTGGTGGCATTTCACTGTGTCCCAGCACTTCAAGAAGTACCAACAGCCACATTTGCAGTAGTAAGGGTTTGGATTCCATTTTAAAATGCATCTTACTATTGATGTCTCGCTGCAGATGGTTGAGCAAGCACCGACTCGGGCTGATAGACATTGCACCAGACCTCTCTGCCTTGCGTTGAGTATGTCTTTCTCTGGCTGCTTTTCATGCCTATTTTCAGCTCTTGCCATGCTAGCTATTTATTTCAGCCTAGAGCAGGCCCAAGACATGTTGCTTATAAAGCATCCATGGCTCTATAGACCAATCAGATCTCCCCTTTAAAAGTTGCTCCTGTGGCTTTCCTGGCATGCACAGTCACAACCCCCTGCCTGCTGCCTGCACTGTCCCCCATCTGTGCCCCATGCCATGATGGCAGGGATGCAGAGTAGTCATCCCTCCTGATTAGGAGATGGGAGGAGCAAAGAAGGCTTGCTGGAAACGCGCTCCCAGGTTTCACCAGGAAGCAGTTAACAAAAATGAGGGGAAATTAAATCAGTATCAAAATAAATCAACCTTGTGCTTCAGAAGAATAATAAATGACCTCAGCACCAAGAAGATGATCTGCTTTCACATTGGAAATAGGATGTGGGGGACGGCTCTGTTGACCCAGGCCCCTTGTAGCCCCTGTCCTGGTACCCATGTGAGGACATGGCACCAGTTGTTTTCAGGGAGGTGGCCTTCCTGCTCTGAAGGAAGCATCCAAACACCGCAGAGACAGCAAAGACACACCAGCAAAAGCATTTTTTTTCCCCTTAAACTCTCAAGCCTGCAGGATAGATTTTGTTTCAATTACATCTTTATAAATAACTTTCTATTTCACACTCACCTGTTCATTTTCTGCCCTAGTTAGAATCAATATCACAGATAATTATCTGTCAAAGCGTTTATACATCACTGGAAGGTGACTAACAAGAAAAAGTCTTTTTCTTTATATATATTTTTTTCAGACCACTTTAAGTGAATTAACCAAAAACAAGAGATGGCAGATTGATGGTGGCTAGAAACTAGATACTAATTTTTTACCCACAAATAAATGTGTTCTCGCAAGGAGAGGCAATCAAAGTCTTCCCAACAGCTCTGGCAGCCCCAGCAGGATGGTCACCCCATGGGGCTCCACCATCTCTTCCTGAGCCATCCTGCCCAATGGACATCTGCGATGCACCAAGGCAGCTGCCGCAGCCCTGGCTGCCCCTCAGATGCCTGCTTGTGCCTCCCACAGCAGCCTTGCCTGCAGCAACCTGCCTCCCCAAGGGTCGTCTTCTTTTTCCCTCCTCATCCTCCACCCAGCATGAGTTTTTCCCTGTCTGATCTTCATATTTGACACCTAATCTATGTTTGGAAAGTTTAGTCAAAGCGCCTATTGCTGGACCTGCTGCTAGAAGGATGAATGAATACCTTGGGTCAAAATGTATGTTTTACTGGTGAGCTGCCCTCCCTCCCCTTTTATTTCTTCTACCTTCCTCTTGCTCTGGTGTAAAACCACCTTGTGAGCTTCTTCTTAGCTAGAAGAAGCAAACTTATTCCTCATTCGTACAGTACCATGTGCTCTGGAGCCACCATCCACTGTAGGGATGTTCTCTTTTTTGGCACATGAGCTATAGACACCTCAAATACCAACATACGAAAAAACCTGGATATTCCTTTTTGCTGAAGCTTCTCCAAACTGCTTCACATGATTGCCCAAGGAAGAAAAAGAGAGCCAAGATGCCCAGCTTGCTTTGAAGGCTGAAGAGCAGCAGCTAATGGACTGCACCACACAGCAGCCCTCTCCCTGCTTACCCAGAGGGCAGAGTAGTGCTTCTGGCCACCACCTGCCCTGCTCTCCCATGTGGCCTCTCCCAGGAAGCTCCAGACATGTCTTTTGTCCAGCCCTGCCTTGCTGGGATCCTGGAGCAGGAGGTGGGACTCCATTTGTGCCATGCCTAGGTCACAGTAATAGGCAATTGGACAAAATGGGCTGCAGGTCGCTCATGTCCTCTGTCATCCTTTGTGTGGACCACAAGCCTTGCGTAAGTGAAGTGGTTGCATGATAGCCGGTGGTAAATAAATCTCAAGAAGTCCATCTATGAAGAACTTCTCTCACTCTCTTGTTTGCGGAGTTACTGGGACCACATCCAACATAATAACAACATTTTTTAAAGCAGAGGCAATCATTTACACTGGTGTAAATCAGAAATGCTGCTCCGATCCCAGTGGGTCTACCCCACATGATTCGCACTCTTGTTTGCAAATGTGAAACCAGAATCCCCGGCCAAAAGGTCTGTAGTTCAGGGAGGGAAACGTCTGGAAGCAGGAGCACAGAGATGGCATGGCTTGCCAGGGCCATACGGGAGGTCAGCAGTGGTGCCAGGATTTTTGTTTCCCGGGCTCGTGCTCTGCTATTGTCCCAAGCGGCATTGAGCTGCTGGCTTGTTAACAACCCAAATGTCGGCTGGTGGTCCTGAGCTGTGACAGCCTGCTCAGGGTCTGGATCCCAGCATGGACATTTGTCAGGTCTGAGAGCTTGGTCCACGATGGGCAAAGTCATCCCCCTTCTTTTCTGTCCTCTTTCACAGTGTCTTGGGTCTTGTTTTCCCATGTGAGTTTTGCCCTGGTGCTCAGAGCCACACAGGTCATTTGGTCTACATGTGGCACAGCAGGGGTATTTTGGATGTAGCATGTCTTAGAGAAGAAGAGGAGGAAGAAGGAAAGCATTTCCACTTTTTTTCACTTTTCTTGCAGATTTTTTGTTTTATTTGCTCAGGTTTCTTATGAGAGAGAATCACAACGTGTGTGGCCCACTAAATCTGGAAAAAACACCACCAGTTTCAAGCAGGTATGTCTGGGAGAAAGGCTGTGAGACTGAGGCCATCCCGCTCCTTGCAGGTGGCATGGCCATGCTCAGTCATTCACTCGTGCAGAAGATGGGCTTGTGCTACTTGTTGCACCTGGGTTTCTGATACACCAAGGCACAGGACAGGTACGCTCAGGTACTTGTAGAGGCAGAGAGTGAAATTCAGAGCAGGGCTGGATTTCATACCCCAGAGTGTACAGCTTGGGGTTGTGCTGCCACAGCTTGCTCCAGAAGAGACAGGTTTGCCTGTGTGATGCCTGCTGCAAATGCCGGAGTGCCCAGAAGCCACCCATTCCCCCTGCTTGCACAATATCTTGGCAGTGTGTTTGCATAATGAAGTCTCTGTTCCTGCAGCACTGCTTTGCACAAGCACTTGTACCCTTGTGTGGAGGAGCCTGAAGCCGGGGGTGTCCTGGGTCCCCTGGTGCCTCCGGGGGTGAGGAACGGGCTGCTCCTGAGTGCCACGCACACAAGAAGTCACTCTGGTCACCCGGAGGCCAATCTCATGATTTAAGGCAGGAGGGGCTGATTCACGATTTTCGGCTGTGCTTCTGCATCTAGCACATTGTGGGCGGTTTGGTGTTTCTTTACTCCCCCTGCCCAGCGAGGGCATCCCTGGGACGACAAGGTGCTGCTGACAGTGACAGGGGCTTGCAGGAGGATGACTGCTCCTGGGAATCATAGACTAGTTAGAGTTGGAAGGGACCTTAAAGATCATCTAGTTCCAACCCCCCCTGCCATGGGCAGGACACCTTCCACTAAACCAGGTTGCTCAAAGCCCCATCCAGCCTGGCCTTAGACACTTCCAGTGTTCCAGTACCTCACCACCCTCACTGACCACAAGGTGAGGGGAAGCCCTCCACCTGGCCAAGTCCACCACCAGCCGGGATGCCCAGGTGCAAGGGGAACTGCCGGGTACAGAAGAAAGACCTCTGCCAGCTGCCCCCACCACCTCCCACAGCCTTTGGCCATCTCCAGTAAAAATAGCCACTGGCCTCTGTGCCGTGCGTGCAGACAGGAGGCTGCCTGCACCAGCTGGGCAGCGAGGCTTGCTTTTTCGGTTTATCGTGTGGCGTCTATTTTAGCAAGTAGCTGCTCTCGAGAGGTTTTGCTTCTGGAAACACCTGCCTGCTGCTCTGCTCACCCGAGCCAGCCCCCAGACTCGGTGGGCAGACAGTGCTCCCACCCCCCTGGCCCTGTCTGATGGGGCTCGTGCCTACCCATGAATCTGCAGCCCTTGCTGCAGTTGCTAAATTTGTCCTGCCTTGAAACTTGGTCTTCCTCCATCACTGCAGGGGGTCAGCTGGGCCCTCTGCCTTTTTTACAGACATTTCAAGTGAAACTTGTAAAATCCTGTAAAATGAAGGGGTTCAAACTGCAAGTCCCAGGGTGGGCTTATGTCTTGCTTGAACTGCCTCAGAGCTGTTATAAAGTAGGTCCAGATACTTCATGAAGAGGCCTTCAAGATGTAGGTGTGTTGTGAAGAGAAATAACAACACACCCTCACAGCCCACTTCTTGGCTGCAGAAGCAGCAAGCATGCTGCGGGGACACTTGTTCTAGCTTGAAAAAAGTTCATGTCCAGCCTCCTTTGTCCATTGCGCTCCAGCCTGTGGCCCTGCACAGCATCCATTTTTCCCGAAACAAATACTGATCGTGGGAATGAAGGAGCACAGCAGGGCCTTCAGTGGGGTTCTGCATCACACCATACACTGCAAGCCCTTGATATACCTCAGTATAGGTAAGAAATGAGATCCAGGAGTTAAGGGTCTCTGATGCTTTCATTTTCAAGATTGATCAGCAATTCTAGCTGCCTTCATTTTGGAGTATTCACCTCAGGACAGCTTCAGCAGAGCTGGCTTGCAGGGGCTGCAGAGCTCTCCTTCTCTGAAGTCAAGGCCTCTGAAGGCTTTTCAGGTGGGAAAAGTGAAAGAGCGGGTTGCTTTGCCGTTGCTGAAAAATGCAGTCCAGGAACGCAGCCGTGCGTGATCCCCAGAGGCACTCCCCGCTGCAGCTGGCCTCATCCTCCCACCGCCAGCGCAGCAGCATCCCCCGAAACCAAGGGTCACCATGCTCCATGAGCAGCGTCAGGACACAGCTTTCATGCAATGCAGCTGTCCCCATCCTCTGCGGGATGCGTTCAGGCCAGGGTTGGGATGGGCGGCTGTGGCATGAAACCCGGTCCGGGGAGGGCAGGGAGCCAACTGCGCAGCTGACGCTTCCCTTTCCTCCTGCTGCACGCTGCAGGAAACTCTCTGCAAAGAGACTTTGGTGTCTGAAAAAAATAATCAAGTTTCTCCTGCTCCCGCTGCCTTTGGGTGTGGAGTCTGTTTGACGGGAAGAGTGAAAGGGGAGAGCAGATGAACACCTCTGGTACTTCCCATGGTCAGTTGTTTTCTCACACCTTCTTAACAAATTCTCTCAAATCCTCCCTCATTAGCACCCAGATTGAGGTTGGCAGACATCAGCTATCCCTTTGGCGGAGACAGCAGCCTCCCTGTGGATGGCAGGTCCTGCCTCTCAGGTAACTGCATGAGCATCGCTTTCCTCCTGGCAGCCTGCCCCGTGCTCGGGGGTGGCTCTGAGCTCCAGGGGTCTAGGCGCAGATGCCCACCCCAGTGCACCCCCAGGTCTCTGGCATCCACCAGCCCCACCGTAACCCTGTGCCACCCGTGCATTGCCACCCGATGTGCCACTTGCCCGAGAGATGCTTGCAGTAACTGGTCTGCGCTCTTGTGCATCTGGAAATAATGCCATAGGTGATGGTGAAACGCAGTAAAATGGAGGGAAGGAGTGCAGGACTTCAATTTACCTCTCGCTGAATATCTCGCTGCCGGGCCGAGCTGTTTGCTTATGCCACTGCAGCCAGCCCCTGGGATGGTGTAAACCAGCCGACTGCCAATTGACGTCAAAGGAGCCCTGGTGGTTTGTGCGAGCTGAGGGACTGCTTCTACTCAAGGTGGGTTTCCAACACCACAGAGAAATGTTTAAATCCTCCCCCCCTTCCCCTCCTTCTGCTACAGGAAACAAATGCCTTATTTCATTCATTGGCTGGTTTGGTTATGGCAAGAATCCTGCCCATATTTTGGCTACTTTGGATGTTTGCTGAGGACCAAGAAACCCAGATAATGCTAGCAAAGAGCAGAGCAGCAAAAAGAGAGGGGAAAGGTGGGGTGAAGCCAAGTTTAATCTCCTCTGCCCCAGTTTGTGCCACATGTTTCCAGACACGACTAAAGCCATGTATTTTTTTCTGCTCACATTGCCTGTGATGTTTTTGAGGCTTGCGATAAAGTGAGATGCTGAGTTCCTGCCATCCTTCTTCTCTTCCTCTTCAAATCACTGCGTGTGCTGTGAAATTTGTCTGGGCCAAGGGAGTTAATTTGAACTGGGTGCATTTCCCCTTGACTGCTCAAGTTTTCTTTCAGACACTTTATTTTTATTTTGTGTTATACCTATTAGCTGCAACCCCCATATTTTCGCTTGTCTCCATGTGGATTTGACGGTGATGATGTCAGTACATTTTCCCTAAGCAAGTACTGTAAGATCTAATTTATATCTAGCCCAGACCAATGTATTTAACTGCAACATATCCTTCCAAACACAGAGTGATTCCTATGGGATGTGCTCAGGGAAGTCAACACGTTGACATCCATCGGCTTTGGGTTGGGCCTGAGCTCTTGAGTCGGTCTGTGTATATTGCTGCCAATACATGAGGCTGTACTATTTAAGATCGTCCAAACCAAACATGCTTCGGGTGAGACCAGGGCACAGACCATCACGTGAAAACTTTTGTGATAATAACTGAATGCTTGTTTGCTTTCATATGGCATTGAATCTTATTTCCCTGATTATTTTTAGTCTTCAAGGCTGTCCCTTAATCAACCCACTTTCTTTAATAGCTAGTGTTGCCTCTAGTGTGATGCAGCAGGTCTAATGATGCTTTCTATTAAGGATGGGAAATATTAGTTAGCCCACAGCTAGAAGCAAGTGAGAATGAATTTCCTACATGGGCTGATCCAAGGCTGCTGAACTGAACACAAAGTTTTGCATCCATTTCAGTGGCCTTGAATCAGGTCCTTACAGCCACCAAAAGAAAAAAACTCATGAAACTCCAAACCAGCCAAAATCGCCACGTTTCTTTTAGTGGGAAAAACCTTACAGTAAGATGGGCCATGCTCAGACAAAGACAAATCAAACAAATTTTTATTCCTCTTCTACTCCACCTGCTTTTTTCTTCCTGAGTGAGGATTTGCAGTCACGATGCAGTGTGGAGGTAAGGAGCGAAGTAAGCCTGGTGCGAAGCCCTGGACGGAGCAAAGTGCATTCCCGTGCTTGAGAGGGAAGGCGAGGGAGGGGATGAAGCCCACGCAGGTTGCTTTAAAGAGTAGACAAGGCTTAGAAGCTGTTTGGAAACATGGGATATTGCAATAAATTCTGGAGGAAGTGAGTGTTAAATGGAGCATGCTACCAGGCTTGGTATTTTGACACACAGCTGCTCAGGTCAAGCCCTGCCATGATACAGGCCTTTTTTGCACTCACACATGGTCATGCACCTACACAAAACTGTGGCTTTCTCATCCACAGCAGGTTTTGGTGTAGTTTTATGTACATCCTCGCATAGACTTCATGTTATGTAGTGCCTTCCTATCGCCGTCTCTGCAAGGGCACATGTGTACACATGCCAACATGGGCACATGTACAGCCTTGCCATCCATGCACAAACAGCATGGATTCACCCATGGATCAGTACGGTACATTGTTACCTGCAGACCCCTTCAAACTGGATCCTCCTTGGGAATGTGTGTCAGCCTTGATGCTCAGCGATCCTGCAGTGCTCATGGGATCCAGCCAGGGCAGCAGCCCCCATTATCATAGAATCATAAAATGGTTAGAATTGGAAGCGACCTTAAAGACCATCTAGTTCCAACCCCCCTGCCATGGGCAGGGCCACCTCCCACTGGACCAGGTTGCTCAAAGCCCCATCCAGCCTGGCCTTGAACACTTCCAGGGATGGGGCAACCACAACTTCTCTGGGCAACCTGTTCCTGTGTCTCACCACCCTCACAGTAAAGAATTTCTTCCTAATATCTAATCTAAATCTACCCTCTTTCAGTTTAAAACCACTACCCCTCGTCTATCACTACACTTCCTGATAGAGTCCCTCCCCATCTTTCCGGTAGGCCCCCTTTAGGTACTGAAAGGCTACTATAATTTCCCCCCATTGCTTGGTGCAACACCTCCCAAGCACAGTCATGTTCCCAGTGGCTGCCCACAGGTCCTGAATTTTCCCTTATTCAGGTGAAATTTCCAGGGACTTTGGTGGCATCAGGGCCTACCTGTTCCCATCGTGCGATAGCCGCACATGCCACTTTGGCTAGTGAAATCCACTTGTCGCCTACTATCAGGCAATTAGCCTGTGTGATATTCAAGCAGTGGTTCTCTGTAATTTTTTGACAATTTGCTATGAACAATAGCATAATCAGTGTTTGGAGCACATTTGGAGGAGAACTCAGGAGAAATCTCTTGAGCCACTTTGCAAATCATGCCTCCCCTGCCCTGGCTAGGCAGGGGCTGCTCACACGCATCCTGCAAAGCTGGTGCCTTTTTCAGGGCTGGTGGGGATGCACAAGGAAAAGTCCTGCCACTTTGGAAAATGGAGAAGCAAGAGAAACACTGAAACCCGGGTGGAGTGAATGAGAAAAGTTTTATTAGAAATAAAGTGGAGATGTAGCTCCTGTTAATTCAGAAGCGTCAGCTTTTGCAAGCTGAGATCCTAGTATTTCCTTTTGTACACAAGAAAAAATGCTGAATCTGAAAAGAGTAGCCTTAACAGAATATATATAGATGAGTGCAGCCTGTAAACCGCCCTTCCCGGTCCCCCCAGCCCAGTTATGTTACAAAATTTAATTCCTGTGGTGACAGCAAAGTCTATCAGCAAAAACCCTGGCTGACTGAGTCCCCATTTGGTGCAGCGCTCTGGTGTTTGGGAGACTCGGACCAGCAGGGAAGAGCCCATACAAATATACTCTTTTTCATGTTCCTGACCTAACAACACCTTGGATCACGAAAACCCAAAGCGTTTAAAGTGATCAGTCTATGGTGGTTTATCTCTGTACTGTATCACTTTTTCTCAGCACGTTGGCAGGTTCGGGTAGTGAATCAGGATGGGAGGATTTCACTTTTCCATCAGCTCCCCTTGGTTCCCCTTGTGTGCGTGCTGCTCGATCTCGCAAGGTGTAAGAGAAAGTGTAAATGTCTGTTTTCTATTATTTTCATGGTGATTGTTCCCTAAACTATCCCACCAAATCCCTGTATAAAAATCAGTATAAATGGGAATAGCTACAGGGCTTGGTTGACGCGGGTGGAATACGGATCTGGGCCACTGGCTGCCCCTACCCTCCCTGTGCCAGCACTGGCAGTCGTGGGGCTGGAAGAAAATGTCCCAAAATAAAGATGTGAGAGTGACTTCCACATCCCTTGGCATGCGTATGGCTCCAGGTCCAGGAGCCATGCTCCCAGACAGCCCAATGGAGGGCAGATCAGGCAAAGGCTTCCTCTCGTCATAGTTTTGGTGAAAGAGAAATCTCACACTGAAGTAAGAAGCAATCCCTTTTCACCTCATTTCCAGGACAATCAGGGCTCTTAATGCTAAAGGCTGCCTTAATCAGTGTCACTCTCTATGTCTCCCGTAACTTGCGGTCAGCCCAGAGCTTGTCATTCATAATACATCTGACTGAAGGAGAGGCGTGTATTCAAATCACCCTCTGCAGATTATTCTCCCCACTCAGGCTGGGTCCAGCTTGCATTCGGCAGCTGGCTCTCAGGCGCCCGTGCCAGGCAGGAGTACCTGGGTGCACCCAGGTGAAACAAGGAGTCATTTGTGGGCTTTGGTGGGTCTCAGCTCCACAGTCTCTCTGCAGTTAGTCACTGTAAGCGGGCCTTAATGGCTACACTCTAATGCAAAGATGGCTTTCTGGAGTGGGAAAGCATTATGATAACAAATGAAATATGCCTTGCCCATATCTTCATTAAAAAAAAATACATAAAAGAAAAAATAAATTCCCAGTCCCCCTCAATAAGTTTGAAATTTAGATGAGCCTTTCAACTGTTTGCTTGGACAAAGGCATGGAAACCGGGTACCAAAACCAAAAGAAAAATGTCTTTGTAGATGCAATCAAAAATATTTGACTACAGAGCCAATTTGACAGTGGATAAATGCTACTGATTAGTGACTACAGGAGGCAGCAGTGGAGAAGAGAGCAAAAATCCCTTGCGGGGGGGGAATTGCAGAGACCTGAGACGAGCTAGCACCACAATGCATCTTCTTGAAGCCTTTGCTACAGGTCCTACAGTCCGTGTGCAGCCACCTACAAATGAGCTCAAGAAGACGCTGTCGGCTGAGGGTACAGCACTGCCTGACATGGCATGGCACAGGGCTTCCATATATCTCAGAAAAACTTGGCCCTGCTTTGGGATTTATGTTACAGACCAACAATGAGAGAGATCCTCCACTTCAGCCGCCTGAGTCTGGCCAGGAGCGGTGGGTCCCCGCTGCCTGCCGTGCTGCCCGGTGCCTTAAGGAGGCTTCGAGCTTTGGGCTCGGGACGGAGCTGCTGTTGTTCCTCTGCACCTCCCTTGAATCCCCCTAAGCCAACACCCTTTGCTAAGACCGAAAAACATTTTCCAGACGTAAGCATGTGTACGTGTGTGGGTGGGTGGGGTGCAGGGGACTATGAAAATTTCAAGGGGAGGTATGACATCCTGGCTTTCTAAATATAGAGGACCTGAACTGCGGCTTCTTTCACACGCTAGCAGCGCGCTTTCTGTTTCAAAAGGCCCCCAAAGCAAATATCGTGCTGGCTACCAGCATGAAAAAAGAAAAAAAAGGAAAAAAAAATAGTCCTGTGAGTTGATTACAATTTCCAGTGCTCTTGCGCAGAGCTGTTTTTTAGGCAAAGCTCCAAGTGGTGCCCACGCAGAGCCAGCCAGGCTGGCGAGGCGCAGATGGCCGTCACGTAAAGGTGGTGGCAGAAGGAGTGGGCTGGTGGCAACCCCGTCATGGAGCCAGGACCCAGCATGGCACTTCCCTGTTGCCCACCGGAGGTGCTTCCCTGTCGCCTACCAGTCCCTGTCCTTCCAGCAGCAGCAGGGGAGGGAGAGGGGCACAACGTGCAGCCCTCCCCCTACTTTGGGAGTGGGTGCCACCTCGGTGCCTGGTTGGGTTGAGAATGTGACATTTTGGCTCCATGTAAGGCACCGCGTCTCAGTTCCCTTTTCACTGCCGTTATTGTCGCTCTGGCATTTGCATAGCACGACATCAACGTGCCTCAGAGCCAGAGGAAAGTGGTAGCTGCTGCTGCTTCTCCTTTTAAAAAACAAGCAGTTATCCATGCAACACCATCACTGCCTGAGTGTGCTCACAGTCATGTCACTGAGGGGGTTTACAGCCTTTGGAAAAGTTTTTCAGAACTGAATTTAATCGAGACTGATGATCTTTAAGCCAACCTATAAAATCCAGCAGAGAGTTATATCCCAGTAATAGACCCTATTAGAGGGTCTAGCACAGTCTATAGAAAGGATCTCCTCTCTATTAAGTTCTCTAGGGCATGAGTTCTCATTTACACAAAGGGCCCTTTTAGCTGTGTAAAATGGCCATAAAGTAGGTGTAAAAATGATTGATGCCATCTTTAGAACCCCTTTACACTGTGAAAACAGTGTAAAGTGGCCAGGGTGCAAATGAGAATCACACCTGAGTTTGTGAGAGTAAATTACATAGAACCCTTCACAATTTCTGTGTGTCCATAGCAGTTTCCTACCCCTTTCTGCGGAATTCAACCAGAGAATAAATTTCCAGGACTTAAAAAAAAAAAAAAAGTTATTTTCTTCAGCACCTCTGTCCTTTCTGAGCCTTTTAGTCCCATTCTTTCTCCTGGTGCAGTCCAGGTGCAGACTCTGACACCAGGAAATGGCTGGAAGCTGTCTGAATATGCTGTGGTACCTGAAAATCCTTTAATTAGTACTTTCCGAAATTCTTGATCCAAGCAAAATACTTGTTGTAAAACCATACCCAGGGGGAAATCAGTTCCAAACGCTACCCTGTCCATTCCCCTATCTCTCCTCTTTTGATTTTATGTTCTTGGTATATATAAAGAAGAAATACAGAAGTTACACTTTGCTAGATCAAAATGCCCCATATTTATTCATTAAGCATTAAAACGTCAACAGAATATATGATGAATATTTCTTTCTTCCAGAGGAAAGGGTTAAGCTGCAATGTGCTGATTAGTGAACCGAACTTGGCGGCAGTGGCTAGAAGCAGTGACTGTGCTGTTATAGAATCACAGAATGGTTAGAGTTGGAAAGGACCTTAAAGATCATCTAGTTCCAACCCCCCTGCCATGTGCAGGGACACCTTCCACTAGACCAGGTTGCTCAAAGCCCCATCCAACCTTGAACACTTCCAAGGATGGGGCATCCACAACTTCCCTGGGCAACCTGTTCCAGTGTCTCACCACCCCCACAGTAAAGAATTTACGGAGGTGCACAGCTTGCTAAGCAATGCAGGCTCTCTTAGCCACATCTCCTTTTTCTTCCCTGTCACTGCACTGAAGGCATTTGTAGCAACTCTGTGATCATCACTTCCATGTCTTTCATGCTTTAGAGGAGTCCCGGCAAATTTACGCCTGGGGTGAGTAGGCAGAGGCCGGGCAACGTGAGCCCAGCTGCATCTAACAGGGTCTGGCCTCTGGGAGCCCAGCGCCTGGGAGGTGATGGGAGACAGGGAGCGAAAACATGTGGATGAGATGGAGATCAAAGGATTAAGGAGACAAAAGCCCAGCTCTGGTGGAAATGCTGCTTGGATGGGGCCAACCAGCCCTCTTCTGCACCAGCTCGCTGCCGCCAGACCACACGCAGCGCGGCCTAAGCTAGAGCGCTGCAGACCAAGTTATCTTCTGAACAACGGGAATTTGGGAAAGGGCAGGGTGGGAAGCATGCCTTGCTCTGCCAGCAGAGCCTTCCCCTTGCTTTACCAGTGGTCAGGGCACAGCACCTGGTGGCGATGGCAGGAGGAACCCCCAAAGCTCAGCTGTTGTTCAGCCTCCCCTGATCCCTCTCCTGCTTCTTGTTATCTTATTCGTGGAGAGGAGAGCCCACATTTTGGGTGCAGAGAGGGTCATGTGGGCAGGAGGCAGGTATATCCTCTGCCCTACCCTTCCACAGCTGGAGTCGTGCAAGGGATGCAGGGGCAAACCAATGTCTGAGTAGAAGCAGCAGATGAGAGGCACCCCTGCACATCCACCTCATACCGGAGGCTGGCCCTGGCACCGATCCTTGAGCGCTGCTTGCAGCATGATCCACCAAAGTTGGGGGAGACACGCTGGTTCCTGCCACTACACGGATGGACCCCTGATACCGGTGGCCAGGTCTCACGTTGCCAACCCACCCGCACACTCCACCGCTGTCTCGGCTCACTCCAAGCATGCCTGGGAGCCAGGCTTAGGACATCAGATGGGTGGAGACATCTGGGCAAGTGAATGGGCACCCTTGCAAATGTGCCCTGCAGCCACACTTACTAGTGACTGTCATTTTTAGGTGCATAAAAAAGGCCATTTGGAAGCTGGTCTCAAAGACCTTCATTTTCTGAAGCTCCTCATTTTGCAGCTTGGCAGAGAGCACCTTGGTGACGCTACGTCTACTCTAGAAGCACTTTCCATGACAAGAACTCGAGCATGTACATGGAGCAGTGCTCTAGGCGGACCACAGAAGATTTAAATATGTTGTGATCTTCTGACCCTGGAGGTACGCTTGTCAAGCCCTAGGATAATGTGTGATCATCATATGGAAGGCAGTTTTTGGGTAGCATTAGAGCTACTTAGACAACTAGCTTTTGCCAGACAGGAGTTTTGCTGCAGAAATTTTTTCTTCTTTGAAGCCTTATAAAAATTTTATTTTCTTCCTCCTTGCTAATGATTATGGCACAGCTTTCTGGTATGTGATTGCTCCACCCCACCTCAGAAACACCCTTGCTCTGGTGGAGATTGGGAAATCCCTACTCATCGCAGGGTGTGAGCACCAGCTGCCTTGCCCTTGCACAGCTATCAGCAGGCAGTGCAAAATGCGGCCAACTCAAAATTGCTCCTACGTTTAGAAGTCCATGCTGTGCAAGTGGAAATGACAGATTGAGGGACAAACCAATATACTTGGCTCGGTATAAGGCTTGGTATAAGGCAAATAAGACATAAAGCACTTCTAGAGCCACTTTCAGGGTGAAAAAGCGCTGTTTGAACGTGGTTTGTTACTCTATTCTGCTTATTAAGAAATCTCTTGCCCTCATTATTATAAACGATGTCTTTGGGAGACTGGCAGTCTCTTCTTGCTTCCCTCCCTCCACCCCATTTTAAAAACATTCATTGTTGCAGGGATATATCTTTCAGGGCTGTTGGCCCAACTCCACTGCTGGTGTGTAAGGCTGATTGTCTTCAGAGGAATTACACCAAAAATGCATTTGGCCTTTTGTGCTTGGAGTATAATTGGTGGAACTGGCTAGATGCCGGGTTTGGGAGACTGCAATTACAGCAATGTCAACATGGTTTTCAATGTGACTAGTGATTTAGAGTCCCCCACTTCAGGAGCACAACTCAAGGTTTCTTAAACTGATCTTTTCTCATAAAGTGCTGAGCACTCATACTTCAGAAAACTGTCTGGAGTCTCAAGCAGGGCCCACCAAATCGCCATTAGTAAACCCGCTCATATTGTTGTTTATTAGTAATTGGCTTAGGTAACCTATATCATTAGTCACTCTGAAAAGTGTTATGTATATTTTATATGGCAGTTGTCAATATGTCAGTATTTGCTGTTGGTCTCAGCCTGCATTTGAAGAGGTCTTGACCTCCCTTATTACTTTTCCGTATCTAAATCCCCATCATGTTAGCGTGGATTATACCCAGAGCATCCGAGAGACAATGTATTCCCTAAGCATGATCAGCATAATTATAATTAAGCAGTTTGGACCAGATCCTTATCTGGTAGAAACTGGCATAGCTTCTCTGAAGGCAAGAACAGATATCTACCAGCAAGGGAAATGGACCCTATTTCTTAACGGCTGTAGCCCTGCAGATGAGTTCCCAATGATTTTTTAAGCTCTCATTTTGTCTATGGCTATTAAAGAACCTCTTTGGTGAATATTTGTACAGCTGCATCTTTAGGACTTTGTGACCTCTAGATAGTCTCACAAGGGATGTTTTGCAAGAGCAGCCATATGAAATGCTCTTCAAATGATTGAAAAAGGTATTCATTAAAACTGTGTAAATGTTCTTCCTTGTCAAAAACCTTATAAACACTCATCCATCCGAGGTGTCTATGGTGGCAGTATGCTAGCATTTTCCATTCCCTGGCTACAACCCCCCGCCAGCCCAGACCCTACACTTTCTGTTGCTGGCCTTCAGTAGCAGTTAAAGGGTAGAACCGAACGCCCACATAAAAGACCTGGTATCTGTGTTTCCACATCATGAAGCATGCCGACAGACACACCAGGGCTGCGATCAGATTGAGAACCATCTGCAGAAGTAAGTACAGGTTGAGCATGCTGGTGAGGCTGCCACAGTCAGCTGCGTCCTGGTAGACGAAGGTCCTACCGAGGGGGTCTTCAGTGTCCAGTTTGCATTGGCAGGACTCGAGGATGGTATCACAGGTAAATTTTGTCATCTGCAAATAATGGTGTGCAGCAAAAGCCACTGCCAAAACACAGGCAACCAGACCCAGGGCGCTCAGGAGAAAATACATCAGCTGAAAGAAGGCAAAATAAGAAAAAAAAAAAGAAAAAAAACAAAAAAGAAAAAAACCTCTTTTTTGCAGCTACACAAAGAATGAAGAACACAGAACGAATGCATGCACATGTACTTCACAGGGAAGTGTGGACTATCTGGACACTGTGTGCTTCAAAAATTGCAAGACAGCTATAACTCCCCGGTGGTACAAAGTTCAGCCGGTCATCTCAAGAACTAGTAATTCTGCCTTGCATATTTTATATGAGCATTGCCTTGCAATTTTGAGACCTGATAAGAGCACCAAGAAATCTGTGCCTCTATACAGCCAGAAGCTTTATAGAGAGGGAGGGAGTATCTTCCTCTACCATTGTACCTGCATTGGCTAGACTTATAGTCATCAGCTGAGATAATTAGTGCAGTTGCCTTGAAGCAGAGCTGAGCAGAATGAGGCTTGGGCTGACATCTTACCCCAGGCTGTGCTGAGAAGTAGGTGTTTTTGAAACTTTGCTCAGGTGTTATTCCCAGCTCTTGGTTTGCATGCCCAAACAAATCTGATTTATACTTGCAAATCATGCAGGGAGGGGGCTGATCTCCTGCTTGTGGCCCAGTGAATGCAGCCAGCCTGCTTGCTTCCCAGGTCCTACTGTGGGGTGGGAATGCAAATCTCCATGAGAAAGTGCATGTTGTGCTCAATCTCCTTCCAAAACTCGCCCCATAAATGCGAAGGAGAAGTCTTTCAAAGGCGTGAAAGAGCAGTGAGCGCCTTTCATTCCCCAGTGCTGCCCCTGCTATGGCATGAGAAGGACAAGGGTCTGCTTGTCACCCCTCCTCCTCCTTACACCAGTGGCAGCTTTAAAAGAGGGTGGCTTTTGTCACGGGTAGCTACGCAGAGTCCACCCCCACAAACGCACGGAAACCCATGGCGGCTCAGAGGCTTTGTCACTCCGGGTAACACCTGAGACCTTTGGATACCAGAGCATATGGACTTCCTTTGCTTTTCGTAGCTGAAACTGGCAGTTGCTGTGCTGCATGCAAAATATGTGTGAATGTATATTAAAGTCATATTCTGTGTTTAGCCAAAATAGCATTTTTGGTTCTGTTCAGTACTGTAAAAACATTTATTTTTCTTGGCGTCTTATCTGTCAGACACATGGCATGGTTGGAAATCTGTTATTTTAAACAGCAGCTTCTCTCTTTCTCTCTCTCTCTCTCTTAACCTCAATACCGCAAGCAAACTATCAATATAAAAGCATTTTTATGACCTTGAAACTCCAAGTATGTATCTCTTGATAAAATTCACACTCCTGGTGTATTTGTCTTGTATCAACAGTGTGAATCAATCTTCCTATTCAGTTGCCAGCTTGAAAAAAAATATTTGGGCTTACTGCGATTCTTAAAGCACTATATACATTTTCTCCCGCATATCACCGAATTATTACAGCAAGATCTTAGTTTTCAAGAGTTGGCTACTATTAAATTTAATGACTTCCCCTGCAGCTTTAAACCAAGGGCAGCTTCAAAACGAGGTCCACAGTAACGGTGAAGTTGGAAAATGGGGACATCTCCCCATATAGAGCACTACTGACTGATGGACTCCCTCCAAACAAAGACGTGGTAATTCATATGCCAATGGCATTACTTTAAAAGATGGTGCAAATGCGTTTGATGGGGAAAACGGAAAATGGGCAAACATTGATGATTGTTCCTCGTCTCTGAGGGATGAAAGTTGTTCTGCGATGTAGAAGTCCCAGTGGACTGTCTGGAAGTCCCTGGATTCAGACCAGCAGGAGACAGAACCTGGCCTCCCTAATAAATGAGATATTAAGCCAAGACTACAAGATGTGCCTGATTCTCCCTGGCAGGTATTTTATTTAGCTGCCAATTTCTATCCAAAGTTGGGACAAAATAGCATTAAATCCACAGTGTAAGCTACACTCCAGGTACAGTAAGCAAGAATTTGCCTGTTGTGTACCTGAAGGGAAGGAAATCTCAGAATTCCTTTGAAATGCACCAAATACACGGGCAGCTCTTACAGCAAGCCTCAGAGACGAACAGAGACGCGTGGGGACATAGGGCAATTTCCAAATGGCTTATTATTCTCACAAGATGTTTGCAGAGGAATCTCTCTGTGAGCTGCTGAAAATGAACACATTTCCAAATATCAGAGGTAAGGCAAATGCAAATACTGCCTGTGAGGGAGCACAAGGCAGTGAGCGCTGAGATCCCATCAACAGATTAATCACATGCCAGACCTGGAGGCAACTGCAGCATCGCAAATACAACCATGTAGTGAGCTCTGCCCAGGAACCAGAACTTGCCACTGGAAAACTGTTTTTTAACAGCCTCAGAGAGATAGTCACTGCAATTGCTGGTTAAATAGGAGAAAAGGGAAGTGGGGGAGACACAACATACAATGAGGTCAGAGCATGGCAGCTCATCCTCCTTCGGGTTCCTCATATGAGGAAGAAACATTTTAGCAATATTTACTGGCAATAGTTTTGCTCCATGCCAAAAAGAAAATAACTTAACATGGATTTCCTCATGGAAAAGGCTTCTCATAATTATCAGAGGTGAAACCAGAAGGGTTTGCAGACATGGATCCCTTTTGAAGGTGGTGATGGCTCAGGCATGAGCCCGTGCAGGGAACAGGAACCGTGATGCATGTCACAGTGTGGGCTGCTGGGGCTGGGTGGGTAGGAGTAGAGGGTGTCACGCTACCATGGGAGATGCCGTGATCAGCACTGCAGTGATCTGTCAAATGTTAGCAGATAGCCCAGGAAGTCCACAGGAGATCTCAAGATTTTCCTATGTGGTCTTTTTTTTTTTTTTTTGACAAGGGAGAGGATCTCCCCTTTTAAATAGACACAACATGCTGCTTTGCTGTACTGCAGAGCATGCTTCCTGCAGATACAGACATGGGGAGGGGCAAAAATTCAGCCTGGGACTTGCCATTGTCACCCCACAGGGCAAAGCCACCTGCCCAGAGGTGGTGGTCTCCCATTCTCACAGATGCACAGGGTGCTGCAGACACCTGCGGTAGTCTCAGGAAGGGATTTCTCCTGAAAGTGGTTCTAACACCTCCTTTTTTAACAGGATCCAGAGCTCATGCACGTGTGAAATGAATGAAGCAGCTGTTGAGAGGGAGGAAAGCAGAGAGGACTGCATGGGTCTCCCCCCCATTTCCCACCCCAAGGGAGTCACTCACAGGGGTGATAGGGTCACCTCGGGGGTTGACTAAAATCCCCCAGGCCTGTGTGCGTGTGTGTGTGCTCCTCCTCCCAAAATGACCCTTGGGCTATGCAAGGGATCCTGCGGTGCTTACTGCACTCCAGGGAAGCCTGGACAAGATTTTCTTGTAGGATGATGCTCAGCAGCCTCAGTGGGCACCAGCCACCAGTGTGAAGGCAGGGCCTGGGCTGGGAAGCAAGTCTCCAGGAGGACAGTCAGGGCAGATAGGGCTGAACCCAACCATGGTGCTGGATAAAGCATCAGGGCCCCGAGGAGGAGAGAACGACCCGAGTTGCTTGGCTTTGTCTCATGATTGTAATTTTGCATCCTCAGCCTCGTCGCCAAATAGCTAATGATCTTTTTTTTTTTCAGAGACAGACTTTAACTTGCATTTGAATATCTGAGAAGTGATACTGGAGATTTAGATGATTGCTGTGGGATCAACGCCCTGGGGGAGCCTCTTAGTTCCTACTTTGTTTAAAATAGGTACCCTGCAGCCAGAATCTGTTTGTCTGGACAGGCAGTGAGGAGGGACAACGGGGGATAGGAGGGACAACGGGGGATAACGACTCCCCGTGGGGACATGGGACAGGAGAGGTGAACAGCCTGGGAATGATCAAGTTTTGTGGCATGCTGCAAAAGGAAATGCTGGGAAGATGGCTTTTGGGGAGGAGGATTCTTTGGGTAGCCAACAGTCCATGGGCTATTGACTGAACCAAAAGTCTTTCAAGGGAGACTTTAGCTCTAATTCTGCCAGGTTATGAGGAATAACCCATTTTACATTGCCTGGGGAGCACTTTCAAAATGTTTATTTTCTTGCAGGAGTGATGGCTCATGTTCCTCACTGCCAGGGTGGGTGGTGTTGCTAAGAGTGGCAGAAGCATCTGAGCTGCCCAGCCCGACATGCCGTTCCCACCATGAGGGATGACTCCCTTCCTGCTTGGATGCCAAGTTCAATTTAATGCTGCAGGACAAGCAATAAAAAGCCTGGCGTGGCAGCTCCCGCCCAGCCCAGCAGCTCCCTGGGCAGCCATAACCCTTACTTGAGGGTGTAAAGGTGACAGGGCGAGAATGTAAAGGCAATCAAAGGGCAGAAACAATTGTTCTTCTTCTCCCTTTCTTTAAGTAAGTACGGGAGAAGCTTGAGAGAGACACAAAAGACACACCGGGGTCTAATTTCTAAGGGAGGATGAATGCCAGGTTTCGAAAAGCCGCTCCTTGCATTTGATTTCCTTCTGCCTTTCTCAGTTAATAATCACTGTTATTTTGTGTTGCTTGCATCGGTATTTTTCTTGGTTATTATGTGTCTGCAAAATATTAAGAGCCCTGAAAATTACAATAATAAGGAAAAACAGCCCGGAAAAATGGTGTTAAAAATGCCCCATCTGGAACAAGCATCCTCAGCCTTTCTTTTCTAGTCATTTACCAGTGTCAACGAAGCACAGTTTTGGGGATGGAGGCGTGGCGTGGGGCACGGTTTCTGCATCTCTCTTGCAATGCTCAGACGGGAATTTGCTTTGTGGAAGAACGCTTGTCCCCATGGTTTGCTTTCCCATGTTCGCTAACCCTGACACAAGGCACCATCCACTGAGACACAGCTGCCAGTGCTCAGGTACAGCCTCCCTCTCCCCAGCTATAAAGGCAGGCAGGTGGAGATTTCTAGCTACACTTTTTAATTTGCCTGTGCCCATGCAGTTTATTTTTTCATGGTGAGGAGCAAACCCGCGGGGAAGATGTTGAGGTGCTTCTTAGATCACATTAAAAATTAAAATTTGATTTAAGTGGACCCAGTTTATGCCACCTTACTTCTTACCCAGCTCTCTATGAATATCTCTACTTAATAGTAACCCTCGGTCTTTCACTGAACACTTCCAAAATTATTTCATCTTTGTTGGTCTGAATCGCTTTGATATTCTTAAAACATGGAAAATAAAACGGTATCGTGTTCTGATTGAAATATTTGTTATTAGAGTTCCCCCTTTATAGGCTACAGTTTCTTCCTTAGCTGCCTGGAAAATACCAGAAAACCATTCTTGCATTTCAGGTGCATTTTCACTTCTTTTCATGTGGTCTTAAAAATATCCCCAGTATCAACTTTTCTGATTATATTTAACGACATGAGAAGAAAAAGAAATTTAAAAAAAGTCAAGGTACCTTTACTGTGAACTGTACACACGTCTTCTCATCAGGTTGGTACGAAATACAAAGCATAACAAATCCCACTAATGACGCCACGCAGACCTGCAAGGGAAGAGATGTATAATGTGTCAAAGTTTGAAAAAAAAAGACACAAAAATAAATTCTTTTCAAGCCAAAACACCTTGCTGTGTTTGCAGGATCGTAACTCAAGGGGCTGTGTAGAAGTGAAGTCCTTTGAGTAGGGGCTACAGCCATGCGTGTAAGATCCTCGCATGTGTGGAAGCACTTGTGAGGAGGGAAGAGCTTCAAGCTTCACTTTACAGACACTGAGGCACAAAAAACTTAACTCAGAGGGACTTTTTGAATCAGACCTACAAAGACACAGCCCAGTAATAGCCTCTAGAATGTGTTTCAAGTTTTTGTCCATGTAACTAACTATGAAAAAGGAGCAGAAGGCTTATGAAGTTGGGCTTGTGAGCCCGAAAAGCACCATCCTATGTACCACTGAGTGCTGACAGAATTTTTATGTCACCAGTGCAGGTTGTAAATCAGTAACCATAGCTGCCACTGGAGAAGAAGCAGCACAGTTTATAGCAGAGGCTTTCAGCCTCTCCTAGAGTGAACACCTTACCAAAGAAGACATCTCCTCTGCAATCTGAGACTGCATTTTAGCCCTTTGGCAGTAATTGCTGAAGGTTAACACTAATGGAAAAGTATTTATGCATTTTATTATTCATTTAGCTGTCTATATTATTAATTATGAAGATTGAGATTTATTTACAGGACCAGATATTCACTGGTAGGCATTTTCCAAACATGTAAGGAGGGAAGATCCTGCTCTGAGGAGCTAGCCCAATAAATACGATTTCCCTTTTTAAGCAGTGTTTTCTGGGTCCCTGCATGGTGCTAGGCACTCAAGTGACACGTTTTTGGAGGACCAGCGAGCAGACCTTACAGGAGGACACAGGAGCTGCAGCTCTGCAACCAGACTGCTGCTTTTTGGCAGCTTCTCTCCTGCCTGGACAAGAGGAGCTGGGTCCTCAGGTGCGTGGTGAGGGCTCCCTGTGCTGCTGTGGGGCTGCCGGGGCTGCATCAGGGAATGAGAGAGGTCCTGACTGTGCCCGCAGAGGGAGAGGGCGTTGCTGGTGGCTGGAGCCATGCTTGGAGGAACCCATGAGTGTTTGGGTTGCCTTGGAAAAACAGGTGAGTCGATGGCATGAATGTGTTTTTAAAATGCCACTTCATATCATGACTTTAAAAAAGGCCCAGGTGCGATGAGCCTTTGTGGGGATCTTAGTCAAGACCAGCCAGCATGCTTTCAGATGTGCTAAGGCTTGCCTTCACATGGGACTGGGAGCAAGCGTTGGCATCCTGATTATAATTCATAGCTACTAAACTCCCAGTGACTACAGCAAGAATCTGTAATTTTTTCCCCCTTCATTTTACTGTGAGGGTTTTTAAGGCTTCTCATTAATTTGAGGCTTTCTGCTTTCCCAGACCAGTGGGATTTGCCTTCTTGGGCCAGACTTGGGTGCAAGTTGCCTTTGCTCAGGGGTGGGACTACACCATGGAGATGCCTGCAGGAGTGCAGGGCTCCTCCATTGCCCCATCCACGCCTGCTCACTGCACGCTATGGCAGTGCTGTTCACATACAGATTTCCAGCTCCATGGGGAACTGCTTGACCTGCAGTGAAAAACGCATAACTGCCCTTTTAGGCAGCAATGGTGAAACACATTTCTTTTATGATCTGATAAATAAAATATGAAACTTTTCCTTATGTGTTTGTGTAAGGCACTAGACAGCAGCCCTGTAAAGGAAGAGTGCCTCTCAACACACGGATAGTCATGTCCCTCAAGAACCTGTGTGATTAATAACACTTTTTCCATAAAGTTTTGTTTCATGTCATTTCAGTAGGATGTGAATAGGAAGTATTGCCTGAGAACATTTCTAAAGAAAGCATCAGTATTATTTACTCCTTTCCATGTCATGTGTATTTATATTCTGGTCCTATGACTTACACATGGCCTCCAATTTATTTGTTTTCTTCTTTTTATTGTTGACAGCCATAGCTGACAGGGTTGTCGGGGGAAAAAACAACCTTTCTTGTCAAAGGTCCTTCAGTGCTGGGCTTTTTTTTTGCCCTATAGTGCTTCTATGTGACTCAACCATGTTTTATTTCTGAGGATTAATCGCCTATGTCCTTGGTCCCTTGCACTGTATATTAATCTTTTAATTCAATTAACATGCCCATAAAACTTAAATCTTAAGGAGATAATATCTCTAGTAATATCCAAATGATAAACTCACCCAGTGGCAGTAGTGACTGAAGGAAAGAACTTGCCGCAAAAACTAAAAAAAAAAAGCGTAAATGTACTCATTTAATGTTACATCCCCAAATTTATGTGAAATCAAAGGGGCTGCTCACGTCAAAGATAGACCTAAGTATTTTCAGGATCTGGTGCTGAAGGATCTTGTTATAAACAATAAATCAAATTTGCTTTGCTTCAGCTACACTAGTGGGCATTTACACTTGCATGAACCGAGGGCCAGATTTGCCTCCAGGTTACTCCCATGAGACATCATGGGACTGTGCCCACTCTCCTATTCCCATTCCCATTTTCCCACAGAAAGACAACAGAGCTGCATTCATTTCTGAGAGCAGAGCCAAATACCAGTAGTGGAATTTTCTCTCTACCATCAAGTGCCTCGTACAACTTCTGCAAAAACCCTATCGGCTTTCAACGCGGCAGGATCAGACCTCCCTCTTCAGAAAGCTTCCCGTACAAAAGACTACCATTTAAAAGGATTTCCATTCCTGCACGCGCTTTCTAAAGTTCCTCTGGGATTTAAATAATATACTCAGGGATACTTGAAGAGGCACATTTGTAGAGAGGTATTTATAAAAGATTACACTGGGTCGGGATTCCGGCAAGTCATGGCCAGGATATTTCAGAAGGCTTAAGTATTTCTTTTATAACAATATTCCAACTTCTTTTTTTTTTTAACCAGAGATGTGTATTTATGTACGTGATGGTAAAAAATAATGTTGCTGAGAATCATGACCCATATACGTTTTACATTTCAGTTCTTTAAAGGTAAATTCACTCACTGAAGCAAACTGAAGTGTGGAACATTTATACAGAACACAGCTTTATGCTTCTATTTTATACATTATTAATAGATCACTTTTGAATTATACCTGTGAAGTGTAATAGAATAACTATAAAAATCCTCTAGTAAATATTCGTTAGGACCCGCTAAGTGACTAAGACAGCTGCATTACAGCAGGCACGTTATGGATGCTGTTGATGCTGATTGCTAAGTAGCATTAGGTAATCCTGCATCCTAGTGCTTCAATAGCCACTGCAATATCCCAGCGTGAAGGCTACATTTCCTATGCCTTACTGACTAAGCACACAACATAAAATGTAACTGAACTTGCGTTAGCACTTGCTTGCCACCAATCAATATGCATTTGTTATACAAATAAAATAGATTCTATAAGAGCTGCAGAATAGCAGTTAATTAGATCAGCTCTTGTAACTGTTATCTGGAAATCTAGAAATATGCATTTCTATGCTAAGTGAATTTCAACTCAAGTTTATTTCAAGATCCCGTATTTAAAAATAGGTAGCGATGTGGAAAGTTATCCAAGAAAATAATTTAAATTTAGAAAAGTACTGCCTAGAAGAAGACCCAAATGTGATACAGATGTATTTAGGAAGGCTACAGACTTAATTTTGGTTAAGACATACCCTGTGAAATCCCCCAGTTCGCAATCCAGGGAAAACAGCTGTTAACTAGACCTGGCTGAAAAACTTAAAAATTTATGCTCTAGAAAAGTTTCAATACTATTTCTTTTTAGCAGGAAGCAGTAGACTTTCCTTGGCTGGTTCCATTGGCCAGGAACATCCCAGGGCTGAAAAGTGACTTAAAAATTATTTTTTTTTAAATCACAATCAAAATAGAAGTAGACATATTCCGGGTGGCCCCCAACCCAAAGAGGGCTAGAGCCTGTTGTCGTGAGAACTGAATTAAGATCCTACAGATTTCAGCAGGAATGGGAACTGATTCCAAGCGCATTTAGGAGTGGGTCCCAGTTGATTTGCCTGGGAGGATACCCGGACCCATGGAGATCTAGCATGCAGTCCTTGGCTCTTCAGGGCTTTGGCAAACCAGCTCTCCCTGTACGCGCGCACAAGCTAGCACAACTGGCTGTTTCTCACAGCTTGGAGCCTCACATGCTGCTGCAAAATAGATGGTTCAACAGAGAGACTGCAACCATACTGCAATGCACATTCGGCACTTGCAAGAAGCATGCCTTCACATATCTCCATCATCTTAAAATCAGAACTCATGCAGTAAAGAAGATCGATCTCAAGCTTTGTGTACCCAAAATCCTTCACCACCAGCTTTATTTCAGCTGATCCACCATGCTGAAGAGCTCCAGCTGCCACCGAAGCACAGAGGGCTGACACCCTGCCAGCATGGTGCCAGCATCCTCCTGCACTAGCCAACCCTGTCCCTCCCACTAAACTTAATACACTTCTGAAAAGTGTCACGGGTGAGAAAAACAGGCTCATCATCTTCGACAAGAACAAACACAGGTGGCAACGCAAAAGGGTGCTTGGACCAAGCCCACAGACATTGCCACCCAGTGAGGACCATGAGGCTCAGGGCAAGGGAGCCACTCTCCCTGTGCTCACCTCCCTGTGGCTCACTCATGTCTGGTCCTGCCAGGACTAAGCACAAGGTGTACGAGTGGCGCAAGGACACCCCACGGTAGTGATGAACATGGTTATGTAATGTACAGAATTGGGGAAATATGAACACATAGGGCACAAATTTCCACTGTGGTTTGCATTCATTGTCTTTGCACACTGACATATTAATGTGTTTTGCTTTATTTCAACAGATTTCAAAAACACAGATTGCTCTAATCTGTCTGCATCTCTCCCTTGTATATTTGTGAAACTGGTTTTTCTTTTGTTATGCTACAATTTTAGCCTGAGTGTTGCTATAGAATACGTGGCTTTCTCCAGCAAAGCGCTTCCTACCCAGAGCATCTTGGAAACCCTGACACATGAAGCTGGCAAAGTGGGAGAGTCGGCAACATCCACCAAGATATGAAGGAAGGAGGCAAAAATCTGGTTCAAAGGAGCATCTTGGGTCTACACCACACCACAAGACAAATGCTGCAAACACTCACAAAGACATAGTATAGCTCATCTGCTCTTTATATGGGGGCTTGTTAGCACAAACCTCTTACAACAGCCTTTAGGGGCAGGAAGCAAACATGTTGGAGGACAATACCTCTCAAATATAGGCAGTGCAATGCCACATGGCATTGCTGAGACCCACAGGTGGACTCTTCCTTTTTAATAAGAATGTAAACTCTCAGACTTCAGGGGAAAACCTGCTATTAACAGAATTAGGAAGAACTTTCCATTATGGACAAGCTATTGCATAGTTTCTCACTTCAAGACACTATGGATCTTTCTGTTTGTAGGGACAAGGATAAAAAAATTATCTCTCATAGCTACTTCTGAAGTCTCTTGCTTAACTTCAGAGGCCATACTTGGCTTGACAGCTCACCCGCTTCATCAGATATGGCAAGGCTTATCTCCCCTCCACACATTTGGAGAAGCCAGGTTATCCACTATTTAACAGTCCCACTGAACAGACTTTGATGCAAGAAAGAAAATGTTCCCATCGGCTTTGCCATTGTGAACCAGGATCATCTCTGATCCCAGACATCTGTTCAGGCTGTTGCAGACAGCGACACTGACGTTCATTTGCTTTATGAGGTTTGAGGAAATGGCAACAAAAGCAGGTGCTACAGGCAGCTTTCACTGCTAGCTTTCATCAGCCTTGAGTCTCACTACCACATGTAAAAGAAGTCAATCTGCCACACAGAGGGATTGCACCTTAATGGGTTTTCCTCTTATAGATTTCTCATTAGATTTAAGGACATTCTAGTTGCATATAAATTACTTCCAGAAATAATAGTTGTAATAATAATGATAAACATGTATATTGTGGTTGCAGGCAAAGGCCATCTTCATCTACAAAAATCATTTCCTTGACAGCCGTAAACCCCCATTATAACGGACCATCGCTGTCCCGCCTACAGAATTAAATATTTATGTCTTTACTACAAGTCCCTTCAAACCATGCAATAACATACCATGACAGATACAAAACTTTCTTTTACATTCTGTAAAGTAATCAAAACCCTGAAAGAACATTCCTAATCAAATGAAACCATATTTTTCTGTAACAATCGTTGCTGTTTAGGTCAGTCGCTCAACAGTGGAAATGGTCACTTGTGCTATGGTGAAATTTAATTCCCCCAGCAAAGCACTGTGAAGGCTACCATCACTTACAAAGCCAGGAGCTGCAGCAGCAGTCCATTACTGCTGTTAAGTCAGAAATATGGTCGTGGGTGATCAAATGCCTGAGGGAGCAAAAAAACCCATTAAAAGGCCCCAGAGCCAGCAGTGATTTGCAATGTGAAAAGTGTAGCATGGCTGAGAGTGCTACGTGAACACTACTTGTAGTTTGAGATGTGTCCATGACTATGAAGCTATGGAAAGCCACCAACTCTACAGTCATAATAAGGTTACCGAGACTAAGGAAACCTGTTTGAACAATCTCTCTCTCCAAATCTTACCTAGGCTTTTTGCACAAATATAATCCAGTCAGGAACTCTGATTTCCTCCCTCCTTCCCCTTGAGGCTGTAGCTAGACCAGAGGGATAAACCACAGAGGTGTCCAGGATCAGCGCTTGACCAGGTATCACACAGACCTCTGGTGTGGAGCTACCTTCTCAAACCATTCTGAAGGTGACATTTCAACATTTTTTCCCATCAAAAATTTCCACTCTATAACTGATCAAAATTACAGTTAATCAGGCATAAATGCAGAGTGACTCTTAGAAAATGGCAGAGGGCTCTGAAGAACACAGCTGTTGTGCTACATACATATATGGCTACAAACAAGCACTGGAAACCTCACCAGAGCATATTTCATGCAGTGTACCTCGTTGCATACCATCCAGAGTTTCACATACTTTGGAGAAGGTTCAATTAAATACCTAAACTTGGAGGATCTTCTTGAAGGCAGTCCTCCCTCAAACCTTTTGATGTTTGGCCATGGCTATTTGAAGCTAGCTTGTATATAAAAATGGATGCCTGCATGACTATAATTTCCATTAGATGCTTTGATGGCACCAGTTTTTAAGTGTCCCCTTTTATTAAAAATTGAAATCGGTTTCCCTAATAACAAGTAAAAGTTAAAAACCCAGCAAGGCTGTATAGGAGGTAAAGCCTGACTGAAAGCCACCTCCACAATTGCTACAGGAAAAGGTGTCAAAAGCAATAACAGAAAAAAACAGCAAGGGGCCAGGGCTAAGAAGAAAGTGTCTCTCTCCTTTCAGGCTTTAAAAGAGAACATGTTTTAGGGGGTTTTAAATACTCAATCATCCCCCATATCAATATGGAAGGGGATCAGTTGCCTCTCTCTCTAGCTGGGGATGCCTTCCAATTATTGACCCTCTCTAGGAAGATAAAAAGGTTGCCTCATGCATAAAGTGGTTGTCTGATGTTTGGCAGGGCCTCCACCGTGTAGTCGGAGCATCAGCCTTGTGCAAAAATGTTACATCCAGCAGGTGGGAGGATCCGGAAAGAGAAAGGCAAGAAGGCTGACAGGGGCTTACCTGTACCGGCTTGCCTCATTTTATCATGTGAGAGACCATCTGCAGAAAGGTTCTTAGATGGAAACATCTACAGAGCCTCATCTGTGGGGAAATGTTCAGAGACAATGTGGCCCTTGAATTGCTTTGTTACACTGAGACAGGGAAATGATCTAAATTATAGGAAGAGCTATAGGTACAGCAAATCCCTTCTGGTCGAGAGGAGCATGGGTCTAGTCAACCCCAGCTAATCATCAGGACACATTAAACCCCAATTTCTAATTTAGATCACTTTATGGCATAGTATTATCCTTTTTTCCCCAGACGCCTCCATGCAATGTTTCATCCTTTCAGCATCCGTCTCACAACATTCTCAAAGCTTCTTCTTAACAGTTACACACATCACCCTCATACCCATTTTCAGGATGAAAATCCCAACCCCTGGCCTCTACCTATTGCCATCTTCTACCATTTAAAAAGTTCAGCTTAGTTTCAGGGGCCTTGCTGCCTCCCTGGGAACTGGGGATGCCGGAGCAAATTTGCTGAGAGCTGTACAAGCCAAAGAAGGTGCTGGGTGCGGGGAGCTTGTCACACCGCCTTCCTGTCCTTCCAAGCCCCCAAACAACACACACCCTGACAAGCTAAAGAGGCAAAGGCTGGGTCAGCGCTGCCTGTTACTGGCAGCGCTATTGATTTTGGCACTCAGGTTTATCAGCCCACGAGCACGTGCTGAGTCAGTGGCAGGACCCACCATCTGAGTCATACTCTCATGCAGAAGCACATAAATCAAACAAACATCTCAATTATCAGCATCTGATAGGGCTATGCAGCATCGGGAGATAGTCCTGGATGTTTGCTACCGATGTTGCACTAAGCATCGAAAGATCTTTGAAGCATGAAAGCCAGCCAAACTCCTCTGACAGCCCAGGTTGTCTTGCGCCACGCAATGCACTTTCGACCCTCATCTCCTGCAAATGGTCCCTCACAGCTGGGTTTTCCAGCCATCGTGGGATCTTCATTTGTCTCACCTATCCTTGTCTGTGAGATGCTCAAAGCAAAGAATTTGTTTCCTTTGGTGAAGGTTTTAGCTTAAATTTTTTTAAAGGTTCTTTAAAAAAAAAAAACATAAAAACTTAAAGTGACACAAACATTTCTAACTCCAGGTAAAAGAAGAATAATTAAATTGCTTTTTCAGTTAAAAGTCTGCCTGCCTTTTGCACCACAAAGCTCCACATCAGCCCTACTCCACCAGGGCAGAGAAGCCAATGCTTGGATGCTGATGCCCAAAAGCCATGAGCTATGGCTATCCCTTGGGTAAAGCTCAGGGATCCTCTGGCCTGGGGAAACACCTGGGGAGATGTGGCTCTGAAGGGCCTGAGCAGGGAGAAGCATCAGAGGTCCTGGGCTGGGAGCTCGGCCCATGGCAGATATCTTGAGACACTTTTTGCAATAAAATAAATGACAGCTGGAGCCATGGCTGCTGCCTTGAGCTGCTTGAGAAACAGATTTTTTTTAATTTTTTTTTTTAAATCCCCATTTTATGTACATCCATACACATATATGGATTTAAAATAACTTTCTGACAGAAATAATAAACACTCTGGATAATAATTTCTGATGAGCATTTCTGTAACTTTCTTAACTGCCTGAGTCTGCAAAACGGAGCTGAAAGGGAGCATGTCTATGAAAACTCTGATACTCTCTACTTTTGATCACAGTGGAAATAATCTAAGAGCAGATTTTTTCAAGGAGAAATACATCGTTTCTTCTTCGGGGTGTCAAAAGGCCACAAGCTAATGAAAAAGAATGAAAAGGATACCATTAATATCTACTGCTTCTGCAACACTTTTCATCCAAGGATGTCAAAGCAAGGGGTGACGGATAGCCATGATTAACCCCACTTTACAGGGGAAATAACAAAGTCTTAGGAAGGTTAAGTAACTTGCCCAAAGCAACACAGCAAGTCAGTGGCAAGACACAGAAAAAAAATAAAGCCCTGCACTCCTGGGTGGATTTGTGAAGAGTTTGTCCAAGCTCCTTCAAAGCAGCAAGAAGGAAGAGGCTGCTGTGGTGATGCAGCCTGTAGTTTCGGGTGCTCAGAACAAGTCTCACAGAGGAGCCGGACCACTGCTTCAGACCTGGACACCTTCACTGTAAATGGCTACAGGTAGGCGAAACAAATGCCACCCTCACTGTTTTTAATTGCATTTATTAGCCTATCCCTAGCAATGCGGCAGAGGCATTTTACAGGAAATAGGTTGTTGAAGCTGAAGCTGAAGCAGAAGTTGTAAATCACATAGGCTCCGTGGTTTCTGTCCTTTAATAAACCTTTCCTTTGGTTTCTGACTAATGCCCCACCGATTTCAGATGAAATGCATTTTGAACTAGTAGGTTTTAACTGAGTTTCATGGTGAAATGCTTTTGATGCAATGCAAGCTCTAACATTTCCTTCTGCAGGAGGGAAGGGCTGCTGCCAGGCACCCCTCAGGGCAGACCCCTTTGGTGTCAGGGGCATCCTCTGCTCCCTGTCAGCAGATCGCTGGCCACATTTATTCCACAGGATGGTGAACCCAATCCCTGGCCTGTGCTATCCTCACAAACCTACGTGGTCAGATTTTGAACCGGTTTAATTCGGACTGCCTTGCATGGTTTTCCTCAGAAGCAGTTTACTCCAGCTGCTTCTCTAAATATGTTCCTTTTCATTCATGGTAGTACACTAATGCACTTGATTTTCAGCAAGGAACGGTGTCACCATTTTGCCACTAATAAAGAAGAAAAAAAAGAATCTTTCAATCAATCAGGGTCTATTTAACACATTAGCTATTTTCCTTCATTTTTCTGTCATCCTGCATTAACAGCTGTGGGGTCAAATCCAGCCCTGGTGTAACTCCAAAGGAGTAACACTAGGAATGAGCTTCGCCCATTATCTTTAATGTTGTTAAAAAGGTCTCGATAATAGATTTTTTAAGTTCTTGATTCTGAATACTAATCAAGTCCTTTAAAAAGAACACTTGAGTGGGATGCTACTAAAACAAATATGCTCTGGTATTTTACACCACATCTTTCTGTTCTGTTGCTCATTTCTGTGCGAATAAATGAGTTTCAGGAAGTCACTTTCTGCCACGAGATTTGTTCTTGAGCAACACGTGGGTCATCCATCCCCTACCTATATGCCCTCCATGCAGTCTCCCACAGCTGCCCAAGAGCCAGCCCATACAACGTTCAGCCACACATAAGATGTCCTAGCCAAGGGTCCTCCTTCATGGACCATTTTCCCTCCAGCCCTCTGGAGACCAGTCCTCAGCACGCTCCCTGCCACAGCTCACCAGCAGCACCCTGTGACCCGCACACCCAGCAACTCCAGCTCAGCAGCTCCTGGCCATCTCTGTCCGATGTCCCCATGGGCACCAAGTACCTCCATGGAGACATCACAGTGGAGGAACAATGTAAATGCAGCATCATGTTGTATCTCTCGCATTTTGCCCCTCAGATATAGGCTTTGCATTACTCCTGTGGTGAATCAGCCATGGCCAGTGCTCCACATGCGCTCACTTCCTAGGAGGCTCTGGGGCTGCACCACCACCTGAACCTCTCCTCTCTGGCACCAGTTTCCCTTTTACCACCCTCTGCTGGTGTTAGACCCCTCTCTCCCTCCTGCTTTGGGCTGAGGGTGCAGGAGAGCAGTGTGGCTCCCCAGGAGCCTACCTGGCCATGTCCCCCCCACCACACAGTCCCTGCCATCACACTGAGGCCAAGAAGGGGGGCACCAAAAGCCATTTTGAGCCAGGGAGGAATCAACCCACACATGAACGTGCCGGTGGCTCAACATTGCACCAGAATATCCAAGGTGAGAGTCACTAACTCAAACCGTAGGTACAGTAACCCCTGCCCATGGGTCCCTACCTGCGGCCCACAGGGCACACTGGTCTTCCTGATAGCCAGGGCAACCTGTAATATGAAGCAAAACAACGCCCTGACCCTCATAGCCAGCACAGTCCTAGGAGATGTGTTCCCCCAGGGGTTATCCTGGCTGGCTGGTGGGTACAAAATGTGACAACCACGGCTGAGAGATGAGTTTTGCTTTGAGTTGAGGACTAGCTCAGGAATGCACATGGTGAGTTTTGCCTGTTTTGCAGGGGGGAACTCTGAAAGCGACTGAGCTTTGCCTCGTGAGCATCTAAATGTCACTACTGCTGGTGGCTGCTGCTAAAAACAAAAGGTCTTCATAAAGTAGTGACTTTGGTGGGATTTCAGGCCTCCTCAAGGGACATCAGGTGTATGCGGATGTTTCAGATGGATGCAGTTTGAATGCTGATGACATTCATACGGGCCAGGGACTGCCTCCCTGGCTTTTCTCACATCCCTGGCCATACACTAGTCCGGTCTAGCTCATTCTTTCCCCAGTCTTTGTGCGTCAACTTTTTCTAGTGAAAAAGCTATTTCAAACCTGGGATACTCCAAGTGCTGTTTGGAGAAGAAATAATCTGACCTTCAGAATCCCCAAATAAACAGGAGGAGTGAAAATGTCACATGCTGCTATTTTATCATCTGTATTCCCCCCTTCAGGAATTTCTTCTCCTGAGCAAGGGCAGGATCTCACCCTGTGAAACATTGCTAAACTCTTAGATACCTCATTGGTCAGAAGAGAAACAAGAAGGGTGAGGTGAATTACAGGAGCTCTTCCTTTGGGAGCTCATGTCCTGCTCTTTCCACTCTTTGGAGAGTTGCCCAACAGGATTAATACAGCAAGCCCCAAACAGTTCAGGTGTTCAGATAATCCTTCAGCTGGCAAGGAATTACATTTATGGGAGATCCTCCCACAGCTGTTTAGCGTACCGAGAAATCCTTAAGTACCTAAACACAAATTTATTTGCTGGGAGTTCTTATAATCTAACAACACACAAAACAGTGCTAACACATCAGTATATATTTTCCTGAAGCCTCCTGCCTAGGGAAAAAAGAACCTGCATACTAAATTGCATCCATGGCACTTCCCAGGCTCATAATCACCGACCCTGTCTCTCCACAGGCAAACTGCACGCCCACGAGCACACGGCCAAGGGGGGGGCCACACCACGCACAGCACCGAGACCCTGCACCTCCTCCCCACATCTCTGCAAGGGCTGTCAGCGCTGGGGACCAGCCCAGGCTTCCCCACCAGCGACGCCTTCCTATTTACACCTGGCAGGACCCTGCCCCTTACCCCATCCCTGCCAGCCCGTGCGGCGACACTGGTGTGTCACTTGAAACTACGCGTGACTTGGCGGGAGCCACCGGCGGGCCCTGGGATGGTCTCCCATTCCCCGCCACGTCACCCAGCCGCCAGCACCGTCCCCTTCCCCACGGCCACCTGCGGTCTCTCCCTCTGGTGGGGGAGAAGTCAGGGAGCGGCGGGGAGGTAAGGAGTTAAATCACAGCAGCTCTTCAGCACAGCACAGAGAGGAGGCTCAAAAGACAGCCATTTCTCTCCTCTCACTCTTACCAAACGCGCCCGGCTAAAAGTTGCGAGTTACAGAGTTATGCTCTCACTTCTAAAATCTGATTGTTAGGGTTTGGTGGGGAAAGAGTGAAGGCAGTGCAAGTAATCAACATTTTTTTTCAGCATCACCAGGCAGGAGTTCACTGCAAAGCACAAGCTAATACATACATCTAGTGAACAGCAACCCTGTGTTTATTTAAGGTCTGTCGGTTATTTCAGAAGAAGAGGAAAGATTGTGTTATTCTGCAGGAGCAGTTTCCTTGGGAAAGTATACCCAGACATTTAATCCCAGGAATATTTATAGTTAGCATAACTCAAATGGTGTTGTGCATGCAGTTGGTTAGTCTAAAGTGGAGCGTCATGCAACTTGCATTAATGTTGGCAAAGGTACTTTATGGAGAAACAGGCTTTATGCTTACAATTATCCCAGCCCAATATGGAGTGTCTCTGACTAGCAGAGAAGAACTGATGCCTGCCATAAGGAAGCCCAGCACTGTTACAGAGATGCCTAATGCCAGCTGCAACAAAGCAAACAGCAGTGGGAAACGGCAGCCACAACAAGTGTGGGATTCCTCCTCCTGGCCAGTTTTGGGATCCCCCTTGGTTTTCTTCTGCTTCTTCTTCTTCATCGCGGAATCCTGCGTCTTGCTCGAGCCGGTGCTTTTTTCCCCTTCGGGTGCCTTCCCTGACTGGCTCTGGTTATTCAGGGACGTGCTGTGCTGGGGTTTCTTCTCCTCCTCCTTTCCCATGCAGATGAACTTCAGGTTTTCACGTGCGTGTGTGTGTGCGTGCGCTGATGGGGGTGGGAGTTTTTTTGCCCCCCAAAGCTTTGCTTTGTGCTGGCTGAGTTGTTCCTGGTATTTGAATCAAGGAGGCTGAACAAATATGGAAAACATTTGGAGCAGACTGTCAGAGCTTCGAAATGCCACATATAGCCCAGAGAAGAGGGGGATTCAAGGGGGGTAGCGAACTGCCAACGTGCAGGCGCCAGCTCTGCACGGGGGCTGGCTGTGCACACACGGCTGAGCATGCGTGCCGCCACGGCTACAGAGGTGTGAGCACACATGTGTGTGCGTGTTTGTGGAGGAGCTGGACAGGCAAATAGCATGCAGAAAGCCTGCATTGCCAGCTGATGAAAGGGAGGGAAATCTGTCTCACCAGGGAGCCGGCAGTGATCAAGTGCCTGTGTCTGTGAGCGCACCGAGCAGGCAGGTAGGAGCTCATCACGCCGTGGCTCCCCTGGGGATTACTGGCACGCAGAGTGTAACTCGGTGAACACACACAGCACCATGCACACAACGGGCACGTTTCATACACCAGCCAAATCAGATTAAATAGGTGCATTTCAGCGGGAGGGAGCTGACTACGTGTATGGAAAGTATGAAATTAATACAAATAAGAATTCAAAATAATATCCTGGGGAGCCAAAAGGAATCCTGTCTCTTCCCAAAAGTTACAAAAGCACAGCTAGGCATGTTTTATGATGAGGCAGACAGGGACCAGTGATGTGGACTGGTGCTTCTGTGCAGGTACTGGTAGCACATGGACATGAACATCTGCTGAGCGAACTTCCAGGGCAGCAAGTTATCCATAGCAGGAAGATTGCTTATGTTACCTAAAAGAGAGAGGGATGTCTTATTGTGGACATGTGGTCACTGCACTTTGTCCATATGTTGGCTCACGCTGGTGCTTGCGAACAGCACACCAACAGAAGTGGTGGGTTTTTTTCCTGGAATACTCTAAAACTGTTTTGCAGCTGAATCCAGTGCTGGGAGCCCTGGCAAAGCCTCTCAGATGCTGGTGGGGCTCCCCAGGGGCTCGCCCATGAAGGTGCTAGCAGGACAGGGGTCTGCAGAGTTAGACGAGGAATATTAGGTCTGTGAATAGGAGGGAGCAAGAAGAGGTGGGTGGTGTGCAGTCCCGTGCCGGAGGCGATGCCGGCAACCGTGGGTTCAGCGGGGCTGAGGTGCACGCATCCTCACCAGGGAAAACCGTGGGAAGCAGGAGGCTGCCACGATGCCTGTGCTTAGCTCACGCCAGAGGAATTACTCAAAAGATTAGGGGTAAGCAGGTGCTTAAATGCTTTGCTGACCCGGGGCCCGAGTGCGTACAGCCTGATGTATTGCCCTCCTATGAGCCAGGAGCCGCACTGGGGCCAGCAGAGCACTGAAACCCTTTCTCCCTCTGTGCAGCTCCATGTCCCCACTGTCACAGGGACATGTGAGGACACGTGGGCTTGTGCTGCCACCCCACCTACATCAGTGAAAGAAGCATAAATGGGCCAGCCAGCTCTGCCCCCATCATTTGGCTATGTATTCTTTTATTTTCCTTCCCATAGAGAAGTCAATTCGAGCAAATGACAGGTGTAAAGTGTTGGGAGGAGCAGGGCAGGAGGGGAGAAGACATCAGATATTGGGGAAATCATCAGTAAAGCTGCCTTTGAATGCTGCATAGTGGTTCAGGGGGGAATAACCACAATGTTGAAGCACTTGGAAAGGTTCTTACACATGCTGAGATAGCATCAAGGAAATCTTTCCTTTGACATATTGGCAATGCCTTCTGAGAAACTGCTCTATTTCCAGCTCTTTATGACATTTAACAGCAATGAACTGTGTCTTCTGTATTAATAAATTATGATGTCACTTTGTTTTATGAGTGAAGCAATATCCTCTTTTGTTATTTATATTACTGAATGTATGAAAGAAAACTAGAAACGAAGTGATTTCAGACACTTTCTGCACACATAACTCTCATGCTACATCCATAGACCAAGATTAAGATATATTTTTCAAAAAAGGAAAAGAAACTAGAGGTGAAAAAAACTGAAAAAACCCTCTTCCCTAGTCGTGTTGTTTACTGTACCATGTTTGCATAGCTTCTTACGAAGATGTTTTGTCACTATCATCCACTTTTTAAAATATCCTTATGATAGCTTGCACTCACTAGTGTACCTTGCCTCTTGATCTCAAAGCCGCATACAATTATATTTAACCATACTTTTGAGAGGGATAGGATGTTCAAGGAACATCATCAAGGTTAGATAGGGAAGCAGTGGCAAAGCTGAGAACACGTGTTTTACTGATGCCCAGTTGAACACCTACTTTAATAATAAGTGTTAGATGAAGTTCAATTTTCTTTTCCTTTCTGCCCCTCCATTTCCCTTATTCTATGCCACAGATCTTTACTGTGGCATAGCACTGTTTTTAGCACCTGGATTTGTGCTGGCAGCTAGATTTATAATTGTTGTCTTCAAAAAGGGGCCAAAATCCACCTGCTTTATTCATGCTGACAGTCATATTGGTTTCAGGAGGAGTAATTGCCTGAAGAAGATGAACAGGATTTAACCCAAAGCCAATAAAATGAACAAGCACCTAATAAGGTGCTAAGCCAATATCAGACCTTGCTTACCTCCTGGCCCAAGAATTTCTCTTAAAACAGGTGTCTAAATGTCTTTCTGCACAGTAAGTATCTCAAAAATGAAGCCACACTCCACGGGCAGCAGGTTGAATATCTCCTAGAGGGTATAGGTGGGAAATCCACTTGTGTCCCAGCCTCCTGCAGCCCCTTCAAAAATCCCAGTTGTATAGCTGGTGTCCAGAGTCCTTAAGGCAGGAGAAGTCTAGGTCAGTTCGGGGGATGTCTTCTGTATGGCAACCAAAAGGTTTGGGTATGAAACTATGAAACATGGCCAACGTAGACCAGAGTTCACCTTCTCACAGCCATTGGGTCCAGAGTAGCTGCACCACTTGGTTTTTCCAAGGAAACTAAAGACATTATTTGCCATCGGCACCAGTCACACTGAGACAGGGACCCTCTCCTAGGCTGGGTGCAACATGCCTACTCAGTGAGGCACCCTCCCCGCGGTAAAGGGCATCAGGACCTGGCCTGTCAGCAGTGGCTTTCAGCCACCTTCTTTGCTGCTCCTGCTCTCCGCATGGTTATTTGAGTAACATAGCAATCGGATGACAGCTCACCTGCTTTATCAGGACAACTTCAGGACTTTGTCTTTATTAGCAAATATCTAGCATCCATCAATCACTTGTAATTTAAAAAAAAATACATGTTGCATACTTAAAATCATACACATCATATCTAATCTCTGCAGCAATACACAAAGAAAAAATTAGGGGTCAAATACATTATAAAAATTGGGGATGGGGATGTTGTTTTGAAATTATTAAACACTGTGTGCAAGAGTTTTTCCCTCTACTGTGGCTAGCTTTCCCTGCAAAGTCAAACATGCACATCTTATCTGCTGGGAAGTTTAATGGGGATGGAGAAAAGAGGCGGATGCAGGACTGATCTTCCATAATTATTATCTGAACCAGACTGTATTTGCTGATTCCACTTGGCATTAACAATCGAGTGTAAAACAGCTGTGAAAGAATTCACAGCACTGGTGAGCAATGAGAAATTAAAAGAATTACTTTTTCAGAAATTGAAAGATTAAACGAGGACACTGAAATAACACTAAATTTTTTCAAGTAATACATCTTTTGGATGTCATTTGGATTTTCTCGGCAACAGAAGAATAATCATTACCCTTTTATGCCCAAAGGCCCTGATTAAGTATGTTCTTAAATTAAGCACATGCTTGAATACCCTTCCTGGATGAGGATGTTTTTTGATTCGAGCCCAGCTAACATCTCTCATGTGGCACGCAGTTGTAATTTCATGTCCTTTACACAAAATGAGTCATGTTGCACAGCTTTTCCATAGCCAGATACTGTCCTCTGTAAAGCATGGCTTGGTCTTGTTCCTCCCTTTGCCAAAAGGCAGCGCAAACCGGGTGATGATGACAAGAAGTCAAACAGCACACATGTCAGACATAGAAATGGCAAGATCTGGGATGCAGCTTTGCAATGACAGAGTCTTTATTATTTCTTCTCCTACCCGCGAGGACACACAACCTCGCATGGGACTCCAGAAACCTCGGATTTTTCTACACTGTGATTTTTACACTGGAAATAAAGTAGCTTTGGCGTGGTTGAACCCACACAGACACACACTCCCACATAATCGCATTTATACAGATATTTCTTCAAGGCATCAGCACTCCAGCGAAGTGCCAATCGCAGGGTTGCAGCACACAAATCCGAAGCAGCAGAATTAGCACGGAACAAAGTCTTGGACAGGACTCTCCACGTTGCCCCAAGGACCGTGGGGCGTTTGGCTCCCTTTGCCCCAAGTGCAGCTCCACAAAAGGCTGCTGACCAAGGGACCCCCTCAGAGATGCCACCCCCAGCGCGATGGCTGGGGCCAGGAGGGAGCCAAATGTGCTGCACCCGGCCAAAGAGTCACCCACACATCAAGTCAGTCTGGGCTATGGAGAAGCCAAGATCCTGACTCATCCTTGCTCCTTTTTCCCCTGCTTCCTTCACCCCATAGCAAGCCATGGACCGCAGAGCCGGACTGAGCAGCGCCGACGCACCATCAAGTAGCCAAAGTTCAGCACAGCAGCGATCTGCTAAATAGCAGAGGGTTCTCCATTAAAATAAATGATGAAAGATTCTCCCTGAAAGCAGAGGTTTGAAGTCAGACGCTGTGATTTCTGAAGACTGATGCCCATTGACAGTGGATAATAATAATATCTAGCTCTTGAAAGTGCAATTACATAAAAGACAAGACCAATTAGAAATGGGTCTGACACACGCAATTCAGGCTGGCTTCTGACATGGCCATTTTTAAAGTTCAGGTCATCTGGAGGTGAGGCTTGTTTTCAACACGCTCTTTTGAGGCCAGTTCACGTCGTTTTGCGTGTCTGTAGGCTCTGTTGTGAGCGTTGTCTTGGGCCAGATGACCTCCAGGGGAACCATCCAACCCACATTATTCTTTGTGAGTGCTCCATGTGCCCTTTCGGCATGACTAGGGATAAGACCAAGGTGTGAAGCTCTTCAGTGCAGCTGGATGGGGTGACAGACATGGAAAGAAGTAGAACAGGAGTTGGTTTATATCAGGTTACTCCACGCGCGGAGGCTGTGTATTAGACAACACGCCTTACTCCCTCCAGCCATCACATCTGGCTATGAGGTATATCTGTGCATACAAAAGAAATCAGGTGTTCTGTCAGATTGGAAAGAAATTGTGTCTTGCAGCCTCACAATGACTGTGCTACACCAATTTAAATTCCTAAATCTTCGCTTTTGCTGAAGGTCCATTAGGTGCCCCCTGCCTGGAGCTCCTCACCTCCATCTGTGATTCCTTGAATCCAGATGGTGGCCCAAGCATTTATAAGGGTCTTCTACAGAAAACTTACCAGTAGTTAAGCTGTCCATAATGATCTGACTGTTTCTGTCACGCTTTCTACTCTTATGGCAGGTTCTTTGGGGTGGAAGTCATAGTTTATTATGTTTCTGCATGAGGCCTGGAGAGGGTCCTTAGGTGCTACAGCTGAGAGTCCCTCAAAATTGTGATGGAGCAGTAGGAGGCCAGAAGCTGCGCTACTACGAGAAAGTGAAGCTAACTGCTGTGGCTTGCTGTACACATTACCATGCTCTGGCAAGTGTTTTATACCAGCCTAGAGGCCTTTGCATCTCACTGAGCAGAGATAAGGAGTTTGAAAATGAGGGATGGCTAGTTTACAAACGCTCTGTGTCCTTTCTAAAGCTGGTCCTCTTTCTTCAAAGTATACTTGATGAGGATATTGTCCACCAAAATACGTTAATGAGATGCTATGGCCGTTAGACCTTCTCACCAGGTGTTAATTATTACTTAGTTAAACAGAGGCAAATCCTCTTACTCATGTTCTTGCGGAGGATAATGATTAGGTCTGTTCTATGTCCTCTCAGGAACGCATATGTACACACACATGCACGCACGCAGGCGCATGCAGGGCTTAAGCCACCACCTCAGACAATACGCAGAAGTGACAGGAAACCTGCCCGTGGCTTTACGCCGGGGCACAGGCACCGTGGGCAGCAGAGGGAAGGGCAAGGGCTCCTGCTCTTGCTTTTCATTAATGAGAGGGATAAAATGAAGGAGCTTGATGCCGCAAGAGGAAGAAAGAAGCCTCTGCAACAGCACCGCTGCGGCCACGTCTGTCACACACAGCATGATATGAATCAGTCTCATTAATAATTATTTGACTGTTCCCAAAACACAAATTATTTTCATTTAAAGGCACAGGTCTCACCATTTCCAAGTGAAGGCAATGCTTGGGGCATGTGCTGCCTGCCACAGGGTAGTGCCTGTGCCCGTGTGCCTGGATGAGTAGGCGACAAGGCTGAATTAGCCCAAAACTCTCCCTCTAGCAAAAAAAACCACCAGGCCCTCTGGGGTTTTTCTCCTGGAGCAGGGACCCATGCTGTAGCAGTACAGTGGCAACCCCACTGGGGGCACAGCCAACACAGCTGGCAGCAGCATCGCCCTCACCGGCGGCTGATCTCCATTTTACCTTGGAGAAACTGCAGTTGCCTCTCCCCCATCCCAGCAAGTACTTGCAACCCATGGAGGGTAAGCATGCAGAAGGGAAGCCCAGCTAAGGGCTTTGGGCGTAGGACTCTGTCTCTGTACAGGGTGAAGGACTCTGACTGTCTCTGTACAGGGTGAGGATGGGATGAAAAAGATAAGCAAGTCATGGCTGTCATTGTTCAGCTCTCCATTTCTTTCACACACCCCCGAACACAGACCTAGGAGCCCGCAGAAAGTGGCAGGATGGACTCCAAGAAATACTGACAGGTGGAGAGATGATATTTAAAACCAATCTAAGCTCTGGCTTTGCTTAGCTATGACTCTCAAGTTCTCACTGCGCAGGTGGGATTCACAGGTGGGACGGAGGGATCAGTCGGCGCAGGAGCCGAGGAGCTCTCCTTCATAGCAGCGGGTGCCAAATGTGCTCAATTTGTCCTGTGCAGTCAATGCTTTGTAATGAAACTAGAAAGGCCTTTTTTTCAAGAGGCACATGAATAAAAGTGCTTGTGAGCTGGTGTAACGCTACCAGCAGCTCTAATAAGGTGCTCTCTCCAAAGATCCAGGACAAACTTTGTGGTGCATATGCATATGCATCTCACTTTTCAGACTTTCTGGCATTTACAGACACTTGGGGCTTTGTTTCTGCAGCTGGCTCAAGGTCTCATGCTGGCACTTGGGCAGTCTTACTGCATTGCTCACTGCTCCAGCTGTACTTCAAGGTCTGATGTACACACAGGCACTGCAGTTGCCTGGAATACATATTTGGGTCCTCTGGAAGGCACAAGATGGAACTTTCTGAAGAGCTCTTAGTCTTTCAGTAGCAAGCAGTTGTGACTTTCCCCCAGCCAGGGCCCACAGTAAGTGGTGGCTTTTCTCAGAGTCACCTTTGGAGCCCTGAAGCACCTGAGCGCTGGAGCTGACATCTCCAGCCCAATCAAAGTTTGTTGCTGATCTCAGTGTGTCCAAGATTTGCCCCTACCTCTTGGCTGGTTTGAAAATGGAGCCCATGGTCTTCCCTGGAGACAGGAGACGTGAGTATATCGGGATTCATTTCTTCCAGTCTCCTCCTGAGTTTGTCTTAGCAACTATAGGTTGACTAGATGCTGGGCCATAATCTTCTGCCTCACAAAGAGCTGATTACTCCCAGAAATCAGTATCCTTTTTCTTCCTGCATTGCTGTGTTGCTGTAAACCATCTATAAATCATCTCTGTAAAAGACCAAAGCTGCCTGCTCTTTATCTGAGGCAAAACAGAGGCCTGAGGCTCAGGCCAGAGCTGCGTGACAGCAGACTTGGGACTCTTGACATTTGCCCACCTCTCCCCAAAACAGCCACCTGGCCCTTGTCTCTGCACTCCACCTCCCCTTGGACTTGGTTTCTCTCTGGTCAGCAATAACAACATGGCTTTGTGTCCTCTGTTTTCTCAGACTGGTGACCTTTTACGTGAAAGGGTTCTTGAGGACACAGGGCTTCCTGCACTGCCAGAATTACTGCATGTGCTCCACCAGATGTTGAAGAATATTACCTCCCATCCAAAGTTACCCTGAGTATTATATTTTCTTGGCTTAGCATTGTTATGAAATGTCAGTGCTTTGCAACTTCTCTGACTCTCTTTTGCAATGTCCCCGAGGGAATGCAACCACTTTTAAAGCCCTGGTTGGGTCTGGCAAGCCCTACGGACTTGCATCATCTTTCCTTCTGGAAGAACCTCAACCATCCCTACAAGACAGGTGAGACACAGCAGGACGGGAAATGAAAGCAAGACGTGCTGAAAGCCAATCTGGAAGGCAGTTGCTAGTGGAATTGTCTGAGAGCTGCCTGGGGACTGCTTTTAGTTAATATTTGCCTGTCGCACAAAAGAGGGAGGAGCGCATAGTGAAATTTCCTGATGACACAGGCATGCAAGTGCTTGTCAATACACAAGAGGCCCCAGACTATCAAACAGGAAGAACTGCGTGACCTTGAGGATGGGAACAATGGGAATAGGATGAAATTCAGTTGTGCCAAATGTAAGGTTTGGCACGTAAGGCTGAAGTGTCAGAGTTTCTCTGGGAAAATAGAAAGTCTCAAGTGCCTTGGCTGGTCACAGGATTACTATGAAATGGCAGCATAGCACGGCCATGGAAAGAGGTAAATGTGATCAAGGCTATATCAAGTATTTCCAACATGGGCCTGAAAAGTATTAATGATGGAGAACAAGTACTGATGAACCCTGTGAGGAGGCTGCATACAGCTTTATTCACTTCTATTTGAGACAGATGAATTGCGACTGGAGCAAGTGTAACTAAGTGTTTGTAGGGTGCTTGGTGGGGGGCTGGAGACCCTACTTAACAGGAAACTGAAAGGGATTGCCTTGTTCAGTCTAACAACATCAAAGGTTAGGGAGGACACGACTGGTCTATAAATATCTTGTGTTAAACTTAAAACAATGTTGGCACAAGGACAAATAGATACAAATGGCCATGAGTACATTAGCCTGGAAACCAGAGGAAGGTTCTAACCATTGGAGCACTGAGGCTGGGGAACAGCAAGAAACATAGCTAGCTGAAAGACACTGCACTATCAATTTTTGAATTGCACCATTTGACATGGTTGCTTGAAATGATTCGGTGATGCAGGAAATGCCTTCCCTTCCAAATTCCTGTTGTGGGCACGCTTTTGTCTCCTTCTTGCTCATACAGGCACCCTAACTCAGCCACAGGAGGCAAGGCTCTCAGTCCCCTGCACAGCTTTTTTAGGACTTGGCATATTCTAACTCTTAAATTGTTAGTGGCAATTATTTTAATTTCATGCATTTCTTACTGCATAAACTGGAGACTTACATCAGTAACCAGGTGATTTTTTAGTTTTTTGGGTTTTGTTTGGGTTTTTTTTGTAGTTAATACTTTGTACTTATATAGCATCTTTCATCTTTCAAAGTGCTTTACATACATTAATTATTTAATTCTCCCCATACCCCCTTTGATCTAGGCAAGTAGTATGATGCTCAGTTTACAAGTGGGGAAAGCAAATGCAGAACAAATCCTTGCTGCTAGGCTCATCCCACCAGGATTGATGCGCCTTCGTGGCCCTAAAAGGCAATGAAAGGTTACATGATGTGCACAGGGTCAACAAGGGGTCCAGTGGAGCCAGGGTGGTAATTCTTCTGTCCACCCTCTCGTTGCAAAGAGGGAGAGGGAGAGGGGCTGCCAGGGAGGGCTGTGTGCAGGGCCAGGTGTAGGATGCTGGATTGTACAACAGAGGACCAAAAAATGATGTCCTGTGCTCCCAAGAAAGACCCAGAATTTAGCTTAATCAAAGCATGTAAAAGAAAGCTACTGCAATAGTTAAGTGACTAAGACCCAAGTAACAGGAATAAATGCAAATAGTTAAAAGTAGCAAATTAATAAGACCTGACATTGATCTGTGTAGACATGTATTCAGTGAAAGGATGTGAGTCTTGCCTTTCAGTTAAAAAAAAGAACAAGCGATGTATTTTTGATTGTTCTTGTGTTGAATGTTTACATCGTTTTTCAGAGTGACTGTCGGAGGCTGATTTGGAGATTTTATTGCTAAATAACTGAGCAATTCTTCTTGCAAATTCACATAGTGATGTTATTTGTGTGTTTGGATTGCTGTGATGATGTGAGGATGCTGCAAGTGCAGTCTGCCTTATTTCAAACAGAAGTCTTGCATTCCCTGTCTCTTTTTCATCCCTTTTAAAGGACATTTCTGTCTTACAGGGATAAGCAGTGCAGTCTGTTAAGCAGAGCAGGAACCTGGGAAACAACACACTTGGGATCTAGCTCTCATTCTGCTGGTGGTTCGGTCTCTGACACTGCACATTCAGCAGCCAGTGCCCAGAGTGGGAGTTAAAAGATCAGGCTAGCGATTTTGACAGATACTGACTCATTTTGAAGCCAAGAGAATGCTATTTAGCACTAACTTACTGCCCAGTCTTATGGGACAACAGTGGTTTTTGTAAGGGGAAGGCAGCTCTGCATCCTCCTTCTGGCAGAGCAAACGCAGCTTGCGCCCAGAGCAGCTTCTGTCTCCTCTGGGTCAGTCAGCACTATAACATAATTGCCTTTTGGGGGGAAAAAAGGGGAAAAGGGCCTGAATTTGGTCATGTTTTTCCTGCAGCAATTTTTTTTCTGTTACTGCTAGCATTAATTCCTAGAGAAGTAAAATGACTAAGGTTTTTTAATTTCATGGTCATTTTGATATGCTAAATGGTGCCAGGAGAGTCAGTGGGAAATTAACAGAGTTCAAATCCCCATGGAACATGGAAATTGAAGTTAAAATAGTGCTGCTAAATATTAGTAATTAGCAAAAATTATTTTAAAGTGTAGCATTTTAATTAGCTGCAAAAGCTGCTCACTTCGCATTAGTATTACCCACAAAATTGACTACACATAAGACAGTTAAGCTCCTCACTTGCACAAATCCCTTGGGCATCCATGGGTAATAACTACGAGATCCATGGGGCTGTACCCTAAATAAAAGGAAGACTGTATTAATGGAACAATACTGAAAGCATAATCGTCTAACAAGCATGGTAGAGTCAAAGATGCAGTTGCTGGAACTGTCTTGTTGTGTCGCTCCCTCCTGCCTGAGTTCCTCCGCGTTTCTTACTATTAATTTCTTATTATCCATTCCTTAGGACCCGTGTTAAAACAGGGCCCTCGTCTATCTTGTTCTAGCTTATCCTAGCTCGCTGCATCCATGGGCTTTCCCAATATTTAGTAATGGTCCTTAATTCCTGAAGATCTCATTCTGCAGTCATGGACTCGTCCCTCGGAAAGGCTCCGTCTTCTCTCCAGGCCCTTTCTCTTTCTGTAGAAAGTCCCACAGTGTGAAGAAGAGCACAGCAACAGACCTGAGTCCCCAGCCTGACGGGGCGTGCAGGGCACTGGCTATATAGGAAGAGGCATAGCCTGCCCAGATGATGAGAGTAAGAAAATGAGAGAAACCTCATGCTATGCTAGGACAGCACAGTCTCTGCCACACAGAGTAATGGAGGACTGAGATGCCTCAAAACAAAGCCATGGACAACACAGGATCTGTGGACTGGCTGAAGGAACAGGCTGAGTGCACTGAGTGCACTGAGTGCAGACGGGGACCTGGAGGAAGAGGAGCTGGGGCAGAGTGGGACACGGAAGCACCTTCCCTCTGTCTCTGTGTCATTGCAATGTGGGATGCCAAGGTAAGATTTTTCAATAGCCTGATAAGGTGCCCCTAGAAAGACCAAGAGCTGCTTGTATTGCCATTTTAAAATGAGGAACTGAGGCACAGAGCAATCGACTTCTGTAAGCTTAGGCTCTCTTGAGGATCCTTGGTGTTGCAGATCCACCAGAGTACTCAGGTGCTTACCTCCAAGTAATGCCAATGGGACATGCACCCCTAAATATGCCCGATGAGCTGGGTCAAGGCCTGTTCAAGGATATATGGGCAGTCTGTGGCACAGCTAAGAGTTGTACTCCTGTCATCTGAGCCCAGGCAAGTGCCTTTACAATAAGATCATTCATGGCCTTATGTGTATGTCCTCTGCTTGTAGAGGAATTAATAGCTGTATATTAGAAATACTATGCCAAAGGAAATTTAAACTTCAGTTGCCTGCTCACGTAGCACTGTCACTATGAAAAACCTTGGACATATTCCTTTTACAAGGGTGCTGGTACAGGCAACGATCAGACAACAGAGAAAGACGATTATGATGGGGTCACTCCATGTGGCTGAAAACACACTGACCATCCTGTGCCATCCCATGAATAAGAGCATCACGGAGCTCGTCCCCATCTGTGCCAGCCCACGGGTTCACAGGCATCCAGAGAAAAGTTGGTGGGCTAATGGCAAAAGCTGGGTCTCTGTCCTAAACGCCTCTTCCATGTCATTGCCGTACAAGATGCAAGGAAGAGTGTTGCTTTTAGGATGCACAGCAACAGTAACATTTATGAAATCTCAACTGATTTCAAACGCGTCCAGTTCAAGCTATATTGCAAAAAGCAACAAAAGGTTGAGGGCTATCAATACACTGTAACTAAAACTATATGAAACTTCAGACAGGAAGGCCAGTCATGTGGGATGAAGAAAGTAGCAACAGATACCTCTTTTGAACCAGCTTTGGAAAGTGAATAGAGTTTGCACTGGTCAGTTAAATCCTGGCACTTCTAAACCTCTCAATATTTCACTGTGCATCTGTAATAAATTTTAACACAACTTTCTGGATGTAGTTTTCCAAGTCACAAAAAGACACAAATCCTGTGGTCCCACACCGTACTGACAGCCCCGTGGCTCATTAGCGGGGCTGTAAAACCGACAGGCACCAGGCAGAGGTCAGACAACTCAGACAACACAGGGACTGGCAGCAGCAGGGAGGTGCTGCAGCCAAGCCGGGAGTGATGGGGACACAGAGGCTTTCCTGGATGGGAGGCGATGGAAAGACCCATGGCAAATCCCTGACACAACATCTGGCCCTCTTGCCAGATTTCAAGTCCCTGCTCCAAAGCAGGGGCATGCTCAAGCCATTCAGCAAAAAGGTCACCAGAAGTGCTTTGCACGGTGCAAAACAGTTTCTTCTGCCCCTGCCTCCTGTGCTTGGTGCCAGGTGTTGGCCAAGCCCATTTGGCTGGATCTTTCCCTCAAAGAAGTCAGAGGCAGCCATACAGCATGGAAAAAAATCACCTCAAAATATTTGGCAAAGCTGAAAATGGGATTGTATAATGGGATGTCTTAAACAACTTGAAGAGCAAGCATCCCTACCAGCTCTGCCTATAGTGCAGTTGACTGTACAACGTGTATAAATGCCACATTTTTAGTGTTTTTCCAGCTGCGGTGTGTTCACCCAGCCTTAAAATCATGTCAGTGGTATCTCTGACTGTCATTCGCCTCCTGCCAGCACAGGCCACTTTACATGGGCACAGTCACAGGCAGTCATGCCCTTGGACATTCACTGCTCCAGGAGTATCAAACCTTGAGCTTAAACTGCAAGGCAAAAGGAAAAACAACCTTTTGTCTCATGCATCCATAAGCAGCCTAAATGGATAACAAGAGGCTCTTCTCTGCAGTGACAGTGGTGTTTTCTGGCAGCTCCCTGCTAGCTTTGCATGGTGTCTACGGCCCAGGAAATCTCCTCTGGGCAATGACAGCCCAAAGCTGAACTGTGGACACTTGAATGATCTCCTTTCGCTCTCACAGGCACCTTCAAAAGGATGCTGCCAACCAAACCCTCACTCCCACTGCTCTTGACATACCACAATACCTTGTCTGTGCTAGACGTACTAGATTTTTCTATTTCTTGGTGTGTTTGGTTTTTTTTCTTTGTCTCTCTGATAGCTGTAATTGCGCTTAAAATCCCTCTCCTATTCTGGCTCCTCTTTTTACACCTGTTCTAACAGCCAATGCGATCGAGAGCAAACTGCCCACTGCCCACACTGCAGCTCACAACCAGGAATTCTCCAGCTACATTTTTCTACTGCAAAATGAGGTCTCTGGTGCAAGCGAGGCCCCGTGCAGCTGTGTTAGCAGTCCTAGCCCAGGCAGGTCAATGGCCTCAGTGGCACGGGGAAGGTGAGAGGTGGAGGTCTGGCCTTGCCAGGGTGAAATAGAAGTTGCAGGAGGGAGCTGCCAGACCCTGGCTGAGGTCCCTGCTGTAGGTCTTGGCCCAGACCAGGGTAACAAGAGCAAATCTTATTAGTAACTTGTCTGAGACAGCTCCTGATTTCAGCATAATTGTATCTGTAGCATGACTCCCTGTGCCCGGACCTCAAAGTAATTCATACCACATCTGCAGTCCTGGTGAGCCACCAGTAAAGGTGGGAGAGGGATGGCCAGGGGGCAGGCAGTTTTGTGCCTCAAGGGCCAAAGAGACTCCTGCTCAAGATGATGGGAAAGCTCTTGTGCAAAAGTGGACCAGAGGGTAGAAGGGAATATTAATAAAGGAGGTACTAACTGACTGATACAGACAGCAGAGAGCAAAGCCCAAAGGAGGCTGGTGCAAGAAAGTCCAGGTTATTGTTCAGTAGAAGGCAATGGGAGCGTTCGATTTGATTTAAAAACTGAACAGTGAATGGCCAGATGAATGGGAATGTGTTCGGCAGCCCATCGCAAGAGTGGGATTCACTGCCACGGGAGATTGCCAAGACAAAGGGTTCAGGAGAACTGAAAAAAATGCATGGGCATTTATAAAGGTTGTGGATATCTCCAGGGTTACCTCATTTGAGATAATCATGCAGAAGGGATATAAACCAGAGCTCTTCAGGGGACATACCAAGTGATAAATGCCTGGGGTTGGGAAAATATTTTCCTATAGGCAAGTTATAATTGGTCATTCTGGCGCTTCTCATTCTGGCTTTACAGCACTTGGCAATTGGGTACCTTCAGAGACAAGACAGGGGAATAGATGAGCTGGGAATCAGGTCCAAGGCAGCAATCCCTTTACTCCCGTGTCCTGCTGCGTGAGAAAGCATGTGAGGAATTATAATTCCCTTTGGACATGTGACCCAAATTGCAGCGGGAATTTGCATTCCTGGTGCCTGCTTCCATTTCATATGTTCCCCCACTCACAGTAACACCTGCAAGAGGGTTTATTACCCTTGCTGAGAGCACAAGCTCTACAATCTTTTCAGAGAAATTAAGAAGAGTATCTACAAAGGAAACCAAAAAGTAAAAAGGAGTCAAAAATATGTCAATACAATATAAAAGCTTATCCATACAAAACAAACTTGTTAAAAGAAAAATCAACTGTCACTTTAAAATCTGACATTAAGTTTCTCAAATCGCAGCCCTTAATCAGGAGTAATACTTGAAGAGGAACAAAAAGAATTTGTGATGAAAAATCAGGACAGTTGAGCGCTAGGCTCAGCGGGACTAACTGCATGACAATATGGATAAGAATGATAATTGCATTAGCTTAGCCTGAAATGACTGGCCAGAGCTGGTGGTTTTGGTCAGCTGGATTTTTGTAGTGTCTTCATTTACTTTTTAAGCAAACTTGGAAGGAGAATTACACATAGATTAGGGCATGTCCATCTATTCTCTTAAGGGGACAGGGCATTTCAGAAGTTCATCCTAAGATTGGCTTAGAGCTCTTTGAAATGCACAGGCCCATATGGGTTAAACCAAGGGTCCCTTATGGGTCCTTTTACAGGAGAAGGTAGCTCCTACCTTCTGTTGATGAAAGTTAGAGGATCCAAACCCACTTGATTTCATGTATCATACTCCGACCAGTCAGACCCTCCCCATGGTCATGCTCTCACTTAATCCAATTTTTACATCTTATTTACTGTTCTAAAAATTGGGATAACTTCGAACAGGCACTCATCCTCTGCCCTTTAAAAACAACCTAGAAAGATACCTCTACCTAACCTACATTTTCTGCAATAGGAAAATGTGTTAATCTCCCAGCTTTACAGCCAAATTCTAGTTCAAATTCAAGCCCAGTGATCCCAGTCCTGTGTCCAGCTGTACAGCCAGGACCTCCTGTGGCACCCGGTGGGAACAAATAGGGGTTCCCAAACCAGTGCACTCCCAACACAGTGCACTGTGGGATCGCAGCCAAGGGAGGTGGCAGCCACTTCAGACGGGGGAGAGGAGGCAGGCATTCCCCCACAACCCAAATCTGATGGACCAGGAATTTGCCCTTAGCAAAACCAGGAGCCTGAAGTGCGGAGCATGAATGACGCGAGGGGAAATGTGAACAGCAACAAAAATGATTGATCATGGCAGATCTGTTGCCGTCCCATGTGCAGCATCAAATACATGGCAGTGTTACATCTCTCAGTGCCATTCAGGGGGCGAGAAAGTCTGTAAGACAGCCGCTTTCAGAGCAGGAGGCAGTGAGCCCTGCAGCATGGGCAGCACTAGCGGGCGGCAGAGACAAGGGCTCGATCAGCCCCAGGGGCAAACCCATCCAGGACCAATGCCTCTCTGCAATGGGAAACAAGTTACTTTTACCTGTAATTTACCTATATTTACACAAAATAACCAGAACAAAAATATCCACACCTCTAATTCCTCTCCTTCAGCAGAGAATTGGGCAGCTTCAAAGCCCTGATGTGGCAGGCAGCACAACTCTCCAGCGGCCAGCTACAGCAGCAGCGTCGAATGGCTGCTGCTGGCTTGGTGCAGATGTGCTTGGGACACCTGGGTTGAGCACCCTGGCCCCTGCGCACGATGCTGGTGGGTCTGCGAGGCTGACAAACGACCAGAGAGGTGGTTTCTGCCGTCACACAGGCTGCCTCTGCCACCGCCATGACCCAGACAGCACACACAGCTCCGATTGCGACACAGCTGGCCTCTGTCAGTGGCTGCTTTTATCCGTCTTCATCAAAGGCTTAAATAAACAAGAAACAGGTTAAAAACAAGCTCTTGGCCCCAGCCCCTTCCTGAGCTGGCTGTTCCATGATGGCTTCCTGCCCCGTGTGCGAGCTTCCCCCTCCAGAGGAAAGAGGCGCTATCATGCAGCTGCCTTGAGTGGGAAATAAGGCCGGGTACCTGGCTTTGATATCGAGGCCAGGCCATCGAAGCAGCTCTCTCCACGCCGTCCTTGGCGCCCTCCACGTCGAGTGGGAACTCAAGCGTGCCCTGGGAGCTGGGAGAGGTTTGCCTTCCCAGGGCACAAGGACGCAGGGATGCTCTGCCTCAGCTGGGCACTGGCTCTGCACGAGGGGGCATTTCCCGAAGCATGAACCTTGTGCACCTCTCCAAAGCCTTCACCCGAGGCCGGGTGGGGAGAAACAGATTTTATTCCACTTGCAATCTGTCATGAACATAGAAACAATCTTGGAGAAGCCCGTCGGCTCAAGAGTTCTTGCTCTCAGGAGCTGCGGCGCAAGTAGCACTCGAGTGAAGCTCCTCCGGTCATTTAGATGAAGGGACATCAGGAGCTCGTCTCGTTCACCCTCTGCCCGAGGTCACCGTCTGATGGCTGGGCAAGGCTCCTGTGGGTTTTGAAATGCTTCACGTGCACAAACTTGCCTCACAGCACCTTTGCAATCGATGTTTTCTATTCTTGCCATTCGAAACTTTCAGAAACAGATAAAAAGATGCCAAGGTACACAACGAGACTGCACTAGGCAGTGTGCATTTCTTCCTGCCCCAGCTCCTTACTTTCTCAACAAGGCCCAAATGTTCTTAGCAGAGCATTTGAGGTTTGGTTTTCTGTGCATATTAAAGAGCTTTATGTCCATCATACTACTGCTAAAATGTGCCACTATCTAGCGTTGGCAATATGTTCCTGACTTGTGTTTTAAAGTCCTATAGATAAGTTATGTGACGTTGTCCATTTAAATTAAAATAGATCAAGTTAAGCTCAAGAGAAGCTGATAGCTGCACTTTCATTTTTATTTCACTCTATTTCCTCTTTATGACAAATTTTACCATAATAATCACAACTTTGATTATAGGTCCCTAAGGCACCATGTTGCATGCAGGACCAGGCTGGAAACTGCCACCAGCTCTCACAGTGCCAGGGTTTCAGCTGCCAGACAGTGGCATAAGCAGGGTGATTAATGCCAAAACAGCATCTAGGGGTCTTTTTCTTCCCTCTGCTGCAAAAGTCTCCACTTCTCAGATGGCCTGAACTCCACAGGCATGGAGATATGGATTTGACATTTGCCTGATTCTGGCATCCATTGCTGGTGCTAGTAGGATCTCAAAGTGTCAGTGTGGACTTTGCCACGTTGAGATGCATCCAAGTGCTTTGAGGAGACTCTTCCAGTGGACAACCCCAGAAAGGAGGCTAAAAAAATAGCCGTTGGGGGTAGTGTTCCTAGGAGCAGATGGACTGGTGCCACTTTGGTCTGTTTCAGCCCCACAGAAGATCGAGATTTGAAGGAGATGTACTGTCCCGCTGCAGGCACTTGCCATTACATTGGTGTTGGTGCCCAGCTCCTGTCCCCTTCCTGCAGAGCCACTGTTATGGGAGAGCCAAGCCCCCAGGGGCTCCCTGGTGCACAGATACCTTGGGAAACTCCTCTAAATGGTTATATACACCAAGTAAATGTGTCTGAAATGAAAAAAAGAACAGGAATTACAATATTCATCTGCAAAATGGGAAGTAATAAAAAAATGCAAGCTTTCTTATTTCCTTCACCATTAGGTTTGTAGTGCTGAGGAACAGGGATGTAGTAGCGGTCCTGCTTGCCTGACTGCTTGCCCAGCTGAATTCCCACCACCTCAGCTCAGCTTACGGGGCAGGTGCAGGTATTTGTGCCTCACGGTACTTTTGCTCTTCAGGGAGCACCTTTTTGGTCAAGGCCTTATTGCCTTGCTTAAGACTTCACACACTGGGGGTTTTAAAGAGGGGCTTGTGCCGTACAGCAAAGCCCACAGGCAAGACCCCCTCGCAAAGGCCTGGACCACTGTACAGAGCTCTGTGGGCTGAACTTTGGTCGCAGCTGTTTTAGGAACGTTGCAGAGTAAAGTTCAAGGAAAGTAGTGAAACGGCTGCATGCCTCTTTCCCCATGGCAGAAGAGATTTGTGGGGACCTGCTGCCCACCCTGCTCTGAATGTGAGAAGTTATGATAAGCATCGCCCACTGCTTTCCCTGGCTTGGACATCACGTCTCACCTGCACGCTTGCTTGGAGGAGTCCTGCACCCCTCCAACCTATTGCTTCCTGCTCGCCCCTTGTTCAGGACAGTAAAGGACAATAAAACAAAACACTGACCTTTCCATATCATGGACCTTTTCCAACCCTGACATAAATTCATAAGCTTTAATGGGTTACATGCCAAAGTGTGGCCTTAGGTTTGGTGATTCAATTCTCTGCTCTTTGCCAAGGCCACCAGCAGGCATGGCAGGTTTGTGCTTGGGGCCTGGGCTGTAAGGTATTTTTATGAAAAGATGATCTGGACCTTCATGGTTGTGGGGTGTGTGCGTGGTGGTGGGGGGCGGGGAATGATGCAACTGCAACCTCAGCAATGTCTGCCTGGGAGCAGGGGTCCCCAGTGATCACGCTGAGATGCACAGGCTGCCCACCGTCTTTTAGCAGGGCATCAATGCCAAGCCAAGCTGCCAGAGACAGCGGGTGCCAGCCTGCCTCAGAAGTGGGCTGTGTGGGTGGCACAAGCCTGTCCCCATCCCGCCGATGCACCCCAGGCTCTCTTGCTGGCACCCTGCCCCGTTCCTCCCCAACCAGGGAGAGCTCCTGCCCATCAGCACAAGGGTCCCTGCTGCTTCCAAGGGAAAAGCGCTGCCCCTGGGGAAGACCCAAGGTCGCTGCCACCCTCGCTATCCCTGCCGTCAACGTGGGAGATCGGGACCCAGCATGGCCTGGGTGGGCAGGGGCTCATTGTCAGGATGTGCCTCGGGCACTGCGCCTTTGCCCAGCCCTGCCTTCTGACCGCAGAAAGAAAACATTTGCCCAGACGCAGCCCGGCCCCCTTGCCACGTTGAAAGCCTGGCTGCCGACAGCTTAGAGGGGGTCATGCAATACCTCCCCAGCAGGACACAGAGGACAGGACCGGGAGACGAGTTAAATGAGTCTGGTTTCGTAGAGCCTTGCTGAAATCCATCCTCATAAAAGGCAGCTGTCTGGAGACCTGCTCGTCTGAGGGGAGGAGAGTCTCCCTGCGGAGAAGGGAGGTTTGCCCGGCCTGCCACCGCCACCGCTCGCACGCAGCCTGGCAGAGGCCGGGCTGCAGCAGCAGCAGCCTGGTAAAAACAAAGGGGAGATGAGTAACACTGCAGGCAAGTGACCCCTGCCAAGCAGGATTCGCAAGAGCTTCAGAGCCCTACGCACTGTGGGGTAGCTCCCCATGGCACTGCACAGCCCAGGGAGTGCTGCCAGCATAGGTGACCATCACTGCCATCTGGCCTGGGAGCAAAAGGCACCCCGGAGGGAGCAGGGAGTTCAGGCACAATGGTTGAGGGGGTATTTCCCAGTTGGTACAAGGTCCAAAGTACCCTGGGTACTTCCTGGCAAGCTAGGATGGGTCTAAGGGCTGTCTTATCCTTCCCTCTGGGACAGGTTTTTAGTGATCATCAAGCGTGCCTGTCCTTTTTCCTGAGTGTCTTTGCTGACCTCTGTACTGTCCTGCTTATGGTCTGGGGCTTGACTGCAGTTGGTACCCATCCTAGGTCAGCAGGGAATAGTTCAGCGTTCTTGTCCAGTGCTATCTGTTTCTTTACACCATGCAGAAAGGCTTCTCCTTGCTTGCATACTCCAGGTGGATCTGAGGTGGTGACAGAAGCAGACAGGCACCAACAGATCTCGTGATTTCTCCCCCTGCCCTTCTAGCTAAAAAGCTCAACGCTTCCAGACCTGGATGCCCTTATGCATCCTTGTCATATAGCAATAGGACAGGCAGGATGACCTGAGGACAATTTTAAGCAGAAGGTCTATGGTGAAAGAGACAGATAAAACACTATTCTATCTTCGGCCTCTGAAGGTCAACCAAAAATGTGGGTTCTTGAAGATTATCCCACCTCTGAGGAGAAACCGATTATGAATTTAGAGGCTCTGTCACTAGAGTCTTCGTTCACAAAAACCCCAAGTCTTCTTCCCTGAACCCAGAAGGCCTCGTACAACAGGAGCCTGGGTCTTTGCTCAGAGCTAGCCTGCTCCAAGTAGCACTTGTACACAAAAAACCCTCACTGGGCTTTTTCTCTGCCTTCTCTCTCAGCTTCTCTGCACTTACTTGTCCACAGCGAAGTGTCTGGGATGGGGCAGTTACTGTTTCAGAGAGGAGGGCAACTGTCCTGCCTGCCCTGCACCCTTGGCTTTAGGAGGACTCAGGCCCCCTCCCGCACCTGCCCTCTCAGCTACCTCCTTTATCCTGAAGGAGCTCAAAATGACAAGGCTCTAATAAACCCACCACGCAGAGAACGAGGGAAAGTCATTTAAGAAGTGATGAGTGACCCATTCTTACCTACCTGTAATTACACAGTATGCTTCAGTAAGGTATTTTCCTATCGCTAATCCAAAACTTTCTCGTAGTTTTCTGCTCTTTGATTCCCTTCCAGGCAGCCACTCACGGAGTGCTCCGAGTGCTCTTGAGGTGCATTCAGTGCGCCGGCAGCCTGCCTGCAAACCTCTGACCATTTGGTGCCAGTAAGGATGAAGGGGATTTGTGCTTCACCTTCTCTGGTCTCAGCTTTTCACAACTACATTTGCAGTGAGGGAAGCGCAGAGGAAAAGCGAAACCCTGAAGTTTTGTTTCCCCAGCATGTTTTTCCCTAGTACATTTTCTAATGGGCCTCATGACAGCATGGGATTTTGCTTCAGGACCCCACTGTACTCTGTATACCACCATAAATATCCAGGTCAGTACTGTATGCCCTTATACAGCAAGTCTTAAAGTGCTGCTCTACGTTTATCCTTTTGATTCTCACTCTGTTTTTTCTAAGACTGTAAAATACCCCAGATTTCCACCCAGGGAAAAAAAAAAAAAGAACATGTGCTTCTATGCATGATCCAAAACTCTTTGTTCTTCTCCTGAAACTCCATAAAAAGGCATGCTGGAGTCCTTAGGTTTTCATCAAAACGGTGAGGAAGTGCTTTGCAACTCCTGAGGCCTTCAAAAGGACTGGAATATGCTGGGTCTTACCACTTGATGCAATTCCAAGCAGCAAACCAGTTGACTGGAAGAGTCTGCAAAAAAACACCCCACCAACCCCTCAGGCTGTGGTCACATGGAGATGTTTTAGGGATCCCAACCACCTCACAGATCTGCTGAAAAGTTCTGGATTCAGTGTTTCTCCCTTGAGCTTTGTGCAATCCTCCCATACCTCCTAGGACTTGGAGGGAGAGGACGTCTTTCACTTGAACATCTGGCACTAGTGTCCTAACAGACAAGCTTCAGGGCATTTTGTGAAATAGTCTGCAGCTCCCAGAATCTGCTTCAGACACAAACCCAAGAACATCAGGCAATGCAGCTCATTAATGAAATGACTCTGTCAAATACTATTTCATGGTGTCTCTCTGTGTTTCTGTGGGGCCGTTATTTGCAATAGGGGCATTCATCTCCTGCACACATTTTCTAAATCCTCAATCTTACTCAATAGGATTTTTCCCTTAGCTTAGCTAAGGTTTTCTGAAAATGTATAGAAATACAGTATGGTTCAAAACATTTACCAGTTTTAAAATAATAATGTCAGAACTTCCTGCTCCCCACATCACCTAACAAGGTGCTCTATAGGTTGTTTCCATGCACTTTTATGCAGTATTTCACCTTTAACTCCAAACTTTCTCACCATGACCTGAACATTTTTCCTTTGGTACTCCACAGATACACTTCACTGTGCTCCAAAGGCATACCTCATTCCAAGACAGTTGAGTGAGTTTCCCAGCTCATTTTCCAGTTGGATCCTTTCTGTGATGCACCTTCTGGCATGGACTGGTTCAGGAGCCCACACTCCTTCCCTGACATTGCCCTTCCTGGGTTCTCCTGGGTGAACTAGAAGCATTTGCACATCTACAACTTGTAAGAGGGGAAACAAGCATCCCGTTCTCTGCATTCATCCCCTTGAAGAATCTGCTCTTCCATTTTGCGTCCATGACATTGTTCGCACTGAGCCTCAAAGCTGCTGCCTGAACTAGGCATCACCACTACTCCATTTATGCCCAGATGTGTTGTTAACTCTGCAGTTGCAAAATTGCCATTTTCCTTAATACTCGGGCAAATTGCAATTGGGATTCCTAGGCCCACAGAGTGAGCTATTGCAGGGATGCATGGCCTACCTTTACTATAGTATTCCTCCTGTGCAAATACTAACTAAATTTATCAGTAAGTTTAACCACTGGCAAGAACTGCACTAGTTGAAACTGCTAAATCTCATTCTGTTGGCCGCTGAAATGCTCTCCCTCTGTCACCTTGCCTGTGCAAGATTTTGCAATGTTAGCAAATCTACAAACAAACCTTCTGTAATAGGAGCAGAGTCCTACCGACCTGCACCTCCGTGTGTGGCTGGGGTGTGGGCCAGCTCCATGCAGTCTCAGTTTTGGTTTTTTCAGTGGAAATTCCCCATCACCAGTTGTGTGGTGGACGTAAGTTACCTGCTTTTGGAACAACTCCCTTTCCTCTGGGACCACTTACAGACTGTCAGCCTTGAACTTATCACAAGCCATGTGTAACTGCACCTACCACTTCTTGTTCAAAGGTCTCAGTGTGCACCCATAAATAGCCTAAGCACAACCGATCTCTTGAAAGGCTGAGGCCGTCCAAGGCCTCCTGTTGGCATGGTGTGCCATACCTTCCCCACCAGCCTCTCCAGTGTAGCTGGTGCACTACATAAGCCCCTAGCCATCAAAAAATTGCCAGATCAGGCTTCGCTGAGGAAGCAATTTTCCCTATCTTTCAGCTCCACTTCTGCCTGTCAATATGCAGCTTTCAGATCTGTTGTGAATGACCAAACTGAACCCAATGGTATCATCCATGGTATCTTCATTCACAGACACAGCTTCTTCCCAGTGACTTCACAAGGGGGCACTTAGGGGGACAAATGGGGATCGTTTCTCTTTCACATCCCCAAGATCTGACTGACCTGTTAGGTAAGAGTCTCTGAAAGCCTCAGGTCTCCTGGCAGGTTTCAGACCCTTCCATCAGTCAGGGCTGGAAGTAACCTCAGAGTGGAGCCACCCTTATTTTTTACTGCCCTGGGAGACAGGACAGCTTTTCATTGCAGACCAGCTACCTGCACATAGTTTGTTTCACTTGAAACACGTCTTTAAAGGGAATTTCCAAACTGATGGAGTAAGGCACAGTTCCTGGTGTTTATCACACAGTTACAGCCACAGAGCACTGAGGGCAACATCACGCCCGACTTTTTGCTCCAGCGCTCAAGTTTCACAAGTCTGACTTTCCCAGGTTTGGAAGCATCTACAGTCTCCTGTCACCACCATGCATTTCAGGCTAATTAGCTTAGCCACCATTAGCCCAAGTGCCAGTCTAGCTTGGCTGGTCTGGTGGACTTCAGGTCATCTCTGTTAATATCACCCATTTCAGGTGGCCTAGGGGTGCCTCTGTGACCAATGTCCCCTTTGTAAGGTTTTTGTTAACAGTCCTGCACAAATAAGTGATTCTGACTCTGCCCCCCAAGCCTGCATCTACCCCCATTTCCCCATTTTGCAACACTGCATAGCCTTTGTTGCACATAGTGTCTTCTCTTGGCCCACCACCTTCCCACAGTCGGGTTATTTTATTTCTGCTTCTGAATTCAGCTGCATTTTTGCATGGCCACGGTCTCTCTTGTTTTACATACATTCGGTATGTGTGGCACTCTCTGAAATAGAAAGTTCTCCTTTCTTCTCTCTGTGTTAGCCACACAGCTGTGCTGACAGGACCCCCAGTGACTGACCAACTTCTCACTGGTGTCTCCTTCCTGGCCCAATGCTCTGCTGCAGACCATGATTTAAGCACCTTGGCAAATTCCTCTGCCTCTCACAGCGTCTTTGGCTTCCCATTAAACACAGAGATATCGTTTCTGGCTCAGGAAGTCTCTGCACCACAGGCCACCAGGATCTGGGAGACTGGCCTGGGGAGATTTCATTTCGTGCATGCTCCATTTGTCTGCCCCTCCCAAGGCATCTCCTGCTGGACTTCAGGACAGCTGGACGTTTTTTTCTCATCCAGGTCCAGTTTTTATGTGCTCTCGTTTCATTTTTTCCCCTGGTCTGAATCTGGTGATCCCATAATTGAAAAGCTATTAATAGGTCAATGTCAAATTTATCCTGGAAGTCTTCAGTAATATCTTGTTATTCAACCAAAATGATCCGGAACCTTCAGCTGAATTCTCTTCCCCCCC
>VYZM01023239.1:250267-286708 GCA_013398915.1 Dromas ardeola
CCCCCCCCCCCCCCCCTTTTCTGTTTTAATCAGAAGCCCTCCCTTTTAAAATACCTAGACAGGTAATTATTGGCAATCATTTGGCTTTCACTGGATAAGGGTTTTTTAAGTGGACTTTTCACAAGCTCAGCTGGAGCTCTTCTGAATATTTTTCTTCAAACTTTTACTCGTTAAAAAGAAATCATAGAAAACTTTTCTTCCCTCTGCCTTGACCTAGGATTATTAGATCTTTTATATTGCATTTTCTCACTAAGTCTTCCAATTACTTATTGTCTTCCTCCTGCAGAAGGGTAAAGCAAGACAAAGTGCATAGCTGAAACAATAGGCACAAAATAGCATATGCAAAAAAGATGCACAGAAAGGGAAAACTATAGTTTGAACAATAGCATCATTCTCTATTTTGCAGAAACAGTATATATGAAAGCATGCCATTGGGCAACAAGTCAATACATAGGTAATTGATAAAGTAATTACATTACAAGACAGGGATGTAGGACATAGCTTATAAGTCTTGCAGGCCAAATCCCATTCATCAGTGTGTTACTGTACAGGAACCTGTCCTGTTGATTTGACTTCACATTGTTTTTATAACTCTATTTTTCCTTGATATACCTGGGACTCAGAGGACTGGAAACTGAAATCAAAGCCTCATATACTTAACTTGTGGGGACCAAAGCAAATACTGGAGATTAACACCCAACTGCCAGCTCTTGCAGCCGAAGACACGTTCTGCTGTAGGTGTATTTCACCTCCTTCAACTTCTGGATGACTGAACAAAACAGTGTGATGATACTGTGATGACGCTCTCTCACTCCACAGGAGATTGCAGCAATCCCTACAGCCTTTCCATAGCCAGGGATTCAGATCAGAAAAGCTTCTCTAGAAATCAAACTATAGTTTGCATGAGAGACAGACGCCTGTCTTAGCCAGGAGTTGGTGCAGAGCAAATACACATTCACACGAGACATACACCAGGGCTGTCTATATGACAGAAAGGAGGTTTCTTGCCTGGGTGAGGCACAGACAGACCCCACCAGCAGCGGCATGAGGACACTGGCCGTGTCTGAGTTGATCAGACAAGTGATGAGGTTGCTGAATGAAGTTTATCATCTCTGTTTGCACCAAGTTCCTTATTGCACTAGCACACACATGCTGAAGAGGCTCTTTTCAAGTCACCCACCGGACAGTAGCTCAGGTTTAAAAAATCAGCCCCACAGTTTGCTGACCTGACAGCACACAGAACTCACTGTAAAGGATGGAAGAAAGTACACTGCATACCCACCTGGAAAAATGGAACAAAACAGACCAGTTAAGATTGTCTCCATCCAGTATTTCTGCAGAAAGTTAATGATGAAGCAGTGGCTGACCTAGAAAATGCTCATTAACAGTAGCTACAATACCAAAGGTAGCAAATATATCATTTTCAAGAAAGGCAATAATGGAGACCCATTGCTCATTGTGCCCTACTTCAGATGCTAGACAACTTAGTTGAAACAATCATTAAAAATTTGGATTATAAAGAAATACCACCTAGCTGGCAAAGATGTGACAGGCAGAAGAATTCAGTACAAATTCTAAATGAAATGGACCATTGATCTGGTCTGGTTTTGCAACTCATTAGTGGTTCAGTTACACTGAGCTAGTTAGTGCTCCAGCAGTCACGCACAAATATACCACTTTGTTCTTTAAAGGCAAAGCAAAAGATCAGAAACATTAGCTATACCCCTAGCTCTACTGAGCATGCTGGAAAACTTCAGTTACTACAAAACCCAGCAAGCTGAGTTGCACAGAAGCAGAAAAAGGTACCTTTTAGGAGCAGAGGTCTTCTACAACTTACGTGGTCCTGCCAATATGAATGCCATATGCTAGGGTTTCAGTGAAGCTCATGAGGTTCTTTGTCTTATTGCAAGTCAACAGTGCTACACTACTGTTAGCTCATTTCTCCTCACATCTAATGAGATTATGCTCCAGCTGGTTTAGGAAAAGCCATTTGTTGGGATACTAGACTACGGACTGCATTCAGATGGCTTAAATCACAAGTCCCCAGCTGTAGCAAGTTCCCTGCCTTGATTAACACAAATGATCTGAAGTGATCTTCACAGTCCTCTGGTTCTTCAGCACAAAAACTGAGTCTGAATCAGGTCTTCCGTTCCTTGTGCAAAGCTTAATTTCTTCCTGCTCCCAGAAGCATCTGTGCACTTTGTATTTGTTGTGTGAAAATTCTGTACCTTCAATTCCTCTCCCTGATCACCTCCAAACAAGCTCCTGCCTCTTTGCTTTAAGTTACACTTCCTCCGAGTCACTGACCAATTCTATCTTTTCCGGATTAATATTAATCTTGGTAACAGTTCCTCAGTTGAAAACAAGCTACTTCATTCTCTTGTAGCTCCTAGGCTATATCTGATTAAAAATATAGCATGTGCACACTTTATGGTAGAGGACTTCTCTTGTTTGCCATAGAGACCCCACACCAACCAGTTGTGTGTCCCACATCTCCAAGCAAATTGCCATTTAGGAGTGTTCATTGTGTTCTAATGCTCGACACATGGCCATTTATGAAAGTGCTTGAGCTCTAGACACACCGAGCATTGCCATGGCCTGCTTTCAGGCTACGTGTTTTTTGACAGACGGAGTTCCAGTAGCTGTATCACGAGATGTGCGCGAGATGTACACTGCAATCCCAGCGAACCATGAACTGTAAAGACCCAAAGTTTCAGAGGGGAATTTATTTTATGGGAGCATATCCAATATCTTTTGTCAACCGTTCATGAGAATAATAAAAAATAGAAGCTTTTTCAATGACAAAAAATATAGTTACATATAATACAGATTTTCATCTTGCATTGAAGCAGAGCAGTAATAGAATGCTCACTCGTGTTTTCACAGTTAGTTTGGTTGCTTCCGTAGGTTAAAGCGTCAGCAACTCAAATCTTCCAGTCAGAACCCCTAGTTAGTAGTGTCACGGTGTGATCATGAGGGTGTAGTTTTCTCCATTTTACAAATAGAACAGGCATACTCGATCCATCTCAGAACTATTCAAATTTTCAGAGGTACCAGCTACGCTTGAAACAAGGTATCCTTGCTGCAACTGAAAGGTTTTTCAATCAGAACGTGCTTTTCGGCCCAATTCAGAAACACATCTATGGAATACTCAAGAATGTGTTTAAATCCCATTTGGTTCAAAGGGCTCAGAGTTGATCCTTTGTGACCACCTCTGCTTGTTCTGCCCCTCACATGCCCTGCACACGGACTGGTATGAAGCATTAACCAGTATTTGATCACGTGTGTAAGTTCCTTGCAAGACCACAAAGGATTCAGACACTCCATTTACTTGAGACCTAAACACATTCGCTGCATGCATACATTTATGTATATACTACACACACTTACCCCCAGCCCCTCCCCACAATATTATTGCAATAATTCTTTGCTGGTATAACAGTTTATATACCAAATTTCACTTATTTAGCTTTCTATAGACATAGGAAAAAAACATCTGAAGAGAGCTAGAACAGCTTTCAATCAGTCACTACATTGGCATTGAAAGCTTTATTTTGAAAACTTTAAGCAGCAATACTGAATAAATAGACAGAATGATTGTTTTGTCATCTCCATACAACCGATGGCCTTCATCCAAAACATTAAAATACTGTAGCAAATAGAATAAACATGCATGTTTCAATGTTCTAAAAAAAAAAAAGGTGTAATATAAAAGTAACACTTTGACACTTAATTGTAATACAGTACAGACCATTAGAGACTATTTTCTGGAAAAAAATATCTGAATACAGTTTTGTTATTTACATGGATCATTAAGGCCCAATTCACTCAAGTTAATGCACATCAGGAATTTATATGCTTCAAGATAACTCGCTAAAAATTACAAGATCAATCTTTTTGCTCATACTCACACGATCCCAGTTCACTAAATTAACGCAGTACTCTTCATGCTAAAAACAAGGCAATTATTGCCCAAGAGGAGATTTTTACTTCACTAGAGGATCTTTTTCCCTCTTACCTCACAATGAAAGCATATTTGCATATTGCTATTGCTAGTGGTAGTTCTCTTCTTCAAGAACTTCCTTCCAACTTGCTAGGGTTTAGAAAAGCAAGCAATCTCAAAGCTAACATACCATTTCCAGAAGCAATTCAGGCACTTGGGAACCCAAGTCCCACTGAGAGATAACAGGAGGCAAGTTCCTAGCCGACTTTTCAGAGTGGGACTTGGGTTTCTCCGTTGCTCGGGCATTCAGAACGTTTACCTTAGCCTTAACCTACTGGCTTTTCAAATGGTCAGCCCTCCCCTTTTCCCCTAACAACATAGCATCACTGGCAAAAATAACTGTATCCTCATGGATGAGGGAGGTAACACAGTTAACTTCCACTAGTAATAAATTACAGGAGTTCTCCATATAAATTCCCTGTGCACTGGAAAATAGTGCTTGTGTATTCAACTATTTAATGCAAGCAAAAAACCCCATTTTTATCATGCTGGCCAGTAAATAATATGGCACTTGTTAAAATTAGTATGTCTAGCTTCCTTTCTGCTAATGCCCCATAAGTAAGTTTGAAACACTTCTGAAAATGATTTTTTCTACATTTGTAAAGAAAGAGTGAGGTTTTGCAGTTGATCAGAAGCAAAATTCTTAATGCTGTAATGTGAGGAATTTTTATAACTGTAATACTTTGTTCAATTCACATTTAATGCAAGGGCATGCCATTTCTTTTTGGTTTATTTACAGAGAGGGTGAAAATGCTACAGAACTTTAGCCTGGGTGAAATTCAGTAAGCAAGAGGAGTACGGTGGGGGCAGGGGAATTTGTCAGTGTCTCACAAATGACAGGTTTGGATACCAAGGCCTCTCCTTTGCCACAACAGTGGCTGAAGCTCTAAATGTTTTCCAGATCGCTTTGACAACTGCTAGAGTCCTGACAAGGAGGGTCCCCTCAGTGATGATGCAGTGGCCACTCCTGAGCCAGCTCCAGACTGGCCGTTCTGGCTGTTTTTTAACTTAAATGGCAAATTCCTTCCTTGATTCTATTACAAAGCCGTAATTCAAGCCCTCCAAAGCTGCCTTCCCCCTTCCTTTTAATCCTTTTCCTTTCCTCCTCCATCCGTCTTAAAGAATAACCTGGCAGAGAAAGAGATCAGTTTTTATGATATAAGAGCCCAATCAGCTCAAACTGACATCTGTGGGAGATGGACCAGTCACAAAGTATGACAAAAGCATTAGCTGGGTAAGTATGCTGATCTGCCTTAAAAATATTTTATCTCAGTACAAGACTGAAATTGCAACAGGCTTTTCCTTGTGTTTCCCCCCACCCCCATGCAGCATAATTTGGGCCAGACTTTGCAAGGTGCTGAGTGCCTCAGTTCTCTAACATCAAGAGGTGCTGAAGATGCAAGATATCCACTGGAGAGGGCCATTTTATTTCTGTAAATTGAACCCAGAATGTAAGGCATATATGCTCAAGTACCTTGGACAGATATTGTCCCCAAACTATGTATATTTTACACTTTTTTTAATATATATATATATATACACACATTCTTTTTTTTTTTCTTTTTCTTTTTTTAATACAAAGTTATGGGCACAGTAAACATGAGCACAGAATTGTGATAAACGAACAGTAAAATCTGTGAGCACTGCAAAGATTCCTCAGGTAGGAACATCTCATTTTCCAGTTTGCTCACAAGGGAGGGGGAAAAAAAAACCTTATAAGTTAAACAGTAAAAATTCAGAATGTATTTGGAAAGGTCCTTTATATATTCACAGCCTTGTCTGTTGCTGTTAGTCTAAATACAGCAGCATTTTTAGAATATATGGTGCCATTAATAAGTGGAAAGGGAAAAAAATACATTACACTAAAGAGTCCTTCATCTTCTACTATATCTTTTAAAACTTCCATTTGTCAGGAAGCTCCTTTTAAAAACTGAAACTTAAATTAACGTTTATCTGCACATCAATAAATCAACACAAGAGGATGCTAGGAGTTAAAAACTCTTAAGTATTACCTATGGCAAAAAGCTTGGAGTTTCCTACCAGTGGTAAAATCTTGACCCTACCAAAGACACCAGGAGTTCTGTCATTTTGCCACTGATTTAAGTCCAGGTATTCAATACTGCAGTGAAAGCATGGTGATCCCCTCTCATGTCGAGGTGATCTCAAAGGTGGGGTTGACAATATGAGTTGCTGTTAGAACAGGAAATCCAAATGCAACTAGGTAACTTCTCTAACTCATCCATGGGTCCAGCCTCCTAACGTGTACAAAGTGTCCCACTGATGCCAGTCACTTTCTCTACAAACTTGATGTCCACTTTAGCAATCTCATTTCAAGGCTTGTAACCAACATGCTACGTGGTAGTGTGCGTACTTTCTGCATGGAAGCCATTCGTCTAATCCTTAGTGTGACATCAAGATACAATAATGTTCTCTTTTCACATTTTTCGTAAAAAGTGACTACCAAGTGTGTGAATTTCCTGTTTGTAAGCTTTATATTCTGTAAGTGACTGAGCAGCAATACGTCTTTCAAAGGGACTAAAGGTCTACCATCTAACACTGGGGACCTGGAATGAAATCCTGGCCCCAGTCAAGTCAGTAGAAGCTCTGATATTGACTTCATGGGACTCTCTGCCAGGTTTCTTCCCTCCACAAAACGTGAGTGAAGTCTAGAAGGCTGGAAGAGAATGCTCATTTGTTTTGTGGTTTTTTTCTCCTCCCACAGCAAGATTTACCGCAAAACAAGAACACTGTAATGGCTAGTGGAAAAAATAAAGTATAAAATCACACACAGTGAAAGCCTCCTACTCTCTTTTGGTAAGATATATGAAGACAACTTCTTCCGTTGTTCTTTTCTCAAAAGGCATATACAATGTGGCAAAATATTTCAAATATACATTCTATATAATAAAATATCATCTAACTAGTGCATCCTCAATCATATGCTGGAAATATTTTTACCAAGCCAAGGTTTAAATTCCATAAATCTTTTGAACACTAGGTGCTTCATTCAAGGCAGATTCAACAGCAAATAAAACCCACAAGCTCACTTTTCAAGCCTTAAAAGGTAGCAATGGATGGAACATGACATGTTATGACCCACAACAGAAATCAACAGTGTCAGCGGTGAGAAACCATTTTAATGGTTCAGCACTCCACAGAACTCTGCATTGCAAGTTGTTGTACTTGATCAAATGGTGGATGGTTGTACACGCAAATTAAAGTCACCTTGTCAGACTGACATACAGCCATATGTGATTACTCACAAGTTAAAAATAAAAATATAAAAGGTCAACATTCACACGTCCACTGATTAAAGGGAATAAATTAAACCTCAGATAAGTTGCATACGTGGTTTCCTTCACCCTCAGTCTTTTATTTATGCCTATACAGGGAACAATACTTTCCCAAACACTTCTGAAGTGGCAAAAACAGATGAAGGTTTTTGACCTTTAGCTGTGTTAACAGCAAGTTCATCCTTGCCAATTATGAATCGAGACAGTTCCTCTGTCTCTTTAGCATCAGTGCACAGGTATGGCTCCAAGTGGTGAGTTGGAGGAAGAAGAAAAAAAAATACGGTGGCTTAACAAAAAAAAAATTCATCAAAAAAAAAATTCCATTCATCATTGGCAGAATAAAACAAAAGTGTATCTTGTCCAGGGTACCTTGCTAGATCCTCTCCAGAAGAGGTATGTACTGTCATACGTAAATGCCCTCTGGGTTAAAACCAGATGACAGGGGGTTCTGTAGAATCCGCAGGTTACTGGGGAGTTGCCTCGATGAGCCAGGGCGCTTCAGTGACCCAGACTGAAATGTTGGCTCTGCACAAGAAAAAGGGCAGTTAGAAAAGTCATCATCCAAGGGCGATGCCTGTAGAACACCTTTCCTTTTCTCCCTGCTTAGTGCAGTGTGCGCTTAGTGCAGTACAGAAAAACTAATACCACATACAACAAAAAAATCAAATGCCTGACTAGGAAGTGATGAGATCTAAGGTGAGCACCTCCTACTCATTTCAAAACAGAAAGATTATACCTACTCAATATAATTACCCTCCCACAAGGAATATGCACATGGATGCATGCAATACGCTTATATAGTAATGTGCAGAAAGAGCTTGTACCTGTAGGGAACTCAAAGCTTCAGCTTCCTACCACTTAAAAGAGAAAGTTCATACAAGTGCTGACATTTAAGGCCTGGTTGTCTTTTCTTCTCTCCCCACCTCCCTGCCCTCCCAATGCCTTTTGGTGGGACAGTTTTCTGAGAGAAGGGACAGAACCAGCTAAAGGAGAGCACTGAGAGAAACAGGCCCCTTGCAAGCAGGGTACTGGGTAAGGCACACCACAGCAGAGGCCCAGCCACAAGAGAGGAGTTTCTGCTTGTGCCACAGTTGTGACACACATTCAAAGTGCTCCCATGTTTCTGTCTAAGAAATTCTGAATTCAGATGTGGGCATGCGCTGGATGCACTGATCTCGCTAGGGGCAAAGTCAGCTTGCACATGCCATAACAGCCACCTGTGCAGGAATTCTGGATGGCTGGCAGCCCAGCTGGATTAGCTCCTATTCCCATGCGGCTGCTGTCTGAGATTTGTTGAGATCCAGAAACATTCCTTTTTCTACTTTGACAACACATCCCCCCAGAAGAGAAAGAACCCAAACAAACAGCAATGTCAGATGTGGAATCATGTTGCATGCCAGCTTACATGCCTGCAGCCATGGCGCCACACTTGAAAACTACTGGCCTAATGGGTTACTGATAGCAGAAACACATGCCTAGGCACAGTGGGAGAGAAGTTATCTACATACCGCGCTTTATTTACAGCTTGCTAAACCCTTGGAATGAAAAGAAATACTTGACACTGCTTTCTTAATATTTGCTAAGTTCTTCGCCATCAGAGCATTCACTCAACGTATGAGTGCTAGCATTAATGCAGCAGGTAAATGCATTGCCATCCCCTTCTCACAACCACCAAAAGCATTCTAAGCACTGCACCTCTCTCGAGCTCCACATGCGGGGCCTCCACCTCAACAGGATCTGCTGGCAACACCGTGACCTTCGTTCCTGTTTGCTGGATGAACTGTTGGAGATTGACCTGTCGCAGCTCCTTTGTCAGTTGCTCTAGTTCTTGTTCCCTGTCCTACCAAGAAAGTGAAAACATCTGCTGAGCAGCAGCAAGCATAAAGCAGCATTTCAAGACTATTTGCAATTGGGCAACTAACGCTTCTCCTTTTGATGAGAAAGCCTCTGGTTTTTAAGTTCAAATGCAAATGAAAGAATTGAAAGGTATTTTACTCTCGTCATTTAGAAAGCAAATCAACACTCACTATTACTTATTAGGGGTTACTACTGGTCTGTTTATATTGCTTCTTGGATTGACTAGCAGATGTTTCTCATACCACCTGAGAAAATTTTGGAACAACATATGTGAGCAAATAAAGGTAATAGTGAGCAATCTGAAAAAATACATCAACTGAGCATCAGTCTGGCACCAAATCTTAGCTCTGCCAGAAGTGTCCAGCATGGCTTGGACAGCACATTTAGTTTTTCTGTTCCTAAAAGGAGAACAATTCCCTTCTCTTCTTGTTCTTTCCATTTTCTATTTAGAGCATAAATTTTTATGGACAGAACTCTCTCAGTCTGCAAGCGTACTGTGTTTTGTACAATGAGGCCAAATCCTGGCCGGTTCACCACCCCTTCACAAGCACAGAAGATGACCATTTAGGATCTTGCTCAAGGCTCTGTAATCCTGGCATGTTATGCTAACCTACAGCTCCGATAGATTACGACAGTCTTAGACTACAATTATTATTTCTTCACCCCACACACAGATTCAGCTTCATTAGCAGACAGCTGCATGTGGTGCTCTTCCACAGCCAGGATGGGCCTCACCTGTTGGCCACACAGGGGATGGGCAAGCTACCCACATGCCAGGCAGCACATCTGTGCAGTGCGTACCGCTACGTCTTCATTTTGGCAAGAGATGAAGGTTGAGTCAACCTTCTTTTCCCCAATTATCTTGTGTAAGCAGAATTATATATGAACTCAGACAAGGATCGGGGAGGAAGAGTTTGGTGGATCCGTTCTAGGAACAGTGCCCAACAGCACAGCCCTTATTCACTTTAAACTTGCAGTAAGGTCACAGTTGAGGCTGAATTCAATGGTTAGTAAGAAAATTAACACAAATAACCTGATGTCTAAATTAGGACCTTTTAAATGTCAGTTGCTTTGTTGATGATGTGTGTGTTTGACCTCTTCAGTCAATGCGTGTCACGTGGTTGGTCTCAGCTTTCTGCGCTAGATCTGTGTTTCCATTCATTGGCTACAAGCTTTCGGAGAAACTGGATTGAGAAATGGAAACCAGGCCACCTCCAAATTTTAAGACAATTCTCCAGAAAAATTCTTCAATTTATTTTAGGCCTATTAGGCTCTACAACTGGGCACTTGGGATACGGGAACTTCTCAACTGTCTCTACTTATTGCAATGTTAATTCTGCAGCTCCATGTTCCATAAGATTTTAACAAAGTGGTTGCTGAAGGGAATTCAGTGTTTTTTTTTTTAAAAACGGAATCACTGAGATACACAGGTTAGCAGAACTAACATAATAAATAATTTGTTCTTGACATTTCTCAACTTCCACAGGAAATAAGGTAAAAATGTTAAGTATCACCCCAAATCCTACTGGTTTAAGCTCTTAAATTTAGTACCTAATTGTGAAACTTCAGTGAGATCTTTTACCTGAAGAAGGGTGGGGTTTGGGTTTTTTGGTTTTGGTTGGTTTTTTTTTGCATTTAAAAATCTTTCTCTAGAAACAGGGCCAGCAGAGTGCTGCATCTGATCCTTAAGTGAACATAGTCTTATGTTGTTGGAAAGTAACATTATTGAGGTGGCTAAAGAAAAGGAAGAGGTAGGACATTACTAGAAATTTCTCACATGCTACCAAAAAGGGGCTCCTCCTGTTATTATTGCTGAAATGTAGTGAACCAAAATTTTTTTCCTTCCTTACTGAAAGGCCTATAAAAACACCCATGCTCAACTCTTCTAGTTTCAAATCAGCAGCTCTATGAATATTAATATTTAACTTTCAGCATGCAAGAAAATATTTCTCGATTTCCTCCCCCCAAAACTGTATAATACATAGCTGAGTTTATTTTCTCCTGGACTTCCAGATTAGTGCACCTTTAGGTTTAGAACAATCTTGGAAGATCTGAATTTAACAGAAACTTTCCCAAGAAAGTGAAACCCTAGCCTATGAAAAAAACAAAGTGAGAAAGATTTTGAACTCAGTCATAGTCTCACTGAGTGTTACTGAGGATAGGTAAAATGCATACAGAGGATTTGATGCTTTCTGTCTAGTGGAAATCCTTAAGTGGAGTGTGGTTGGAAACTTAGGATAGATAAATATGGCCCAAACTGCTTAGAGTTTTCATCCATTTTGCTTTGGATGACGAGATTACGTTTTTTTCCCTCCTCATGTAGTAAACCCAGCTTACATTGACATGGTTCCAGTGCTCAGGGGTTAGGGTGCAAAATCCCTTTACATACTCACAGTAGAATCACCTTACTCCAACTGCAGCACGGTGGAACACCGTAACTATGAATGCCAGGAATACAGCAGGAATCACAACTCAAACTGATGTGTGGTGCCTCAGTCCTATCTTATGTGGCACATGAAAACCCTAGGAGCCACAATCTTTCCTTCACCTCATCCAGCTAGCAGCTGGATTTCCATTTATATTTATTCTTTCATGCTCTGTCAAGTTCCAAGTGATATCATTAACTTTAGCAAGGAACTAGAGACTGGATTCTCTTTTGACACATGTGCCACAAATGCCTGAGGTGTAGAGAAAATAAAATCCTGACCACCAACAAGCCAGACAGGAAAAGGGAGATGCTATTTTTTAAAACAGAAGCCCTGTAAGCTGACAGTTATTTTAGCTGCTTTTGGACTGTTCTTTTTAATTCGTCTATTTTGGTGGCAGATAAACCTAGCAAGTAACAGAAGTTTAGCCTCAGAAAAGGCTATGATGGTGCAAATTTCCCTGAAATTCAACAGTATAAAGCACTGAGCTGCCAAGGTCTAGGACCTAAATCCTCACTATATCTAACCCCAAACCAAAAGGGGTTTAAAGACTAATACTTTTAAAGGCATTAGGCCGAGAGCACTATGGTCCCGTTTAGCACCCAGCAGTACCTCAATTCCCCGAGAGCCCTAAATGTGCTATTGTTCATGCAGGAGATATTATTTGTCCGAGATGTAAAAGAGCACAGACCCACTAGCATAGCAGCACCTCACTGGAGCTAGTGAGCACTCCCTCTCAGCAGGGCGAGGCGGCCAGATGCATTGCCATCGGTGCAGCCATACTGCTCTCAGCTAGTTTAGCTGATATTTGGTGTTTCTCTATCATGGACCACTGCATGGTGAAGATACGCTTTGAGTGATTTCTCAGAGGTCACCAGGCAGTCAGGGAACAGCAGCAAAGCAAAGCTGTAACCGATGGGAAAGAAACTGAGGCAGCACATAAATAAATCAAAGGTGGTGTGTCATTCAGCTCTAACCCTGCAGGCCACCCAGGCCTTCTGCATGGCCAGGAGCACGTCCACCAAAAAGTCTGATGGTTTATCTTTAGACAAAGAACTAACTACTATTTTTCTTTTCAGGCTATTTGAATGAGTAAAATACACATAGATGAAATAAAAACTGTGCTTTTCAAAAAAAAAAAAACCCACTTGAAAATGAATGCAACGCTTCCTTTTACCCAAATTAACTGTGGAAACCTTCTCATGTTTTCCTTCATGTGTTCCAAATCTCTGTAAGAAAAATTCACTACAGTCAGGTCTTTGACTTTTCTTTAGCCGTGGATAAAAAGGACATTCTTACCTGTAACCGTTTGGTAGCTTGGCCCAAAGACCTTTCTACAGCTTTAATGCCATTTTCCAGTCTCAGACTCTGCTGGCCCTGAATATCAATTTCACCCTTCACCTTCTCGATCTTTTCCTTGACCTCTTCTTCATTCACTTGGGACTCTTGAACTTCCCGCTGCAACTTCTCTGCTTCAAGGCCGCTTTCCATGTTGTGGATCTGAGACAGGTAGTCCTTCAGCTTGCTTTCGCACTCCAGGATCCTCTGCCTCATCTCCTGCAGCTGCTCCTTCAGCTGCTTTTCGTTCTCCTGTTCTATCTGCAGCTCGTTTTCCCAGAACTCTTCCTCTTCAATCTCTACTTCGTTCCTTTTGATCTTCTGCTCTAGCTTGAGGATTTCTTCTTCCAGGCTGGAGTTATACTTTTGTTCCCAGTAGCGGATCTCAGCTTCGTTGGACTCCAGCTGTTTCTCAATGCACTGAAGTTTCTCTGTCTGGAGGTGGATCAATTTCTTCAACTCATCCGCTGTTGTTTTACAGTTGTTGAGCACCTTTTGCTTGAACTCAGACTCTTTGCTTTTCCCAAAGATGTCCATTAACCCTTTGGCCCCCCCGGTGAAGGTGAGGGATTTCCTTTTTGGCTCCCTCCTCTTCATGGATTTGTCGCTGGGAGGCCTCAGCTTGGCCAGGGGCGGCAAGCTTTGCCGGTACAGAGTCCTCTCGGGGATGCGAGCCACGCTGTCCGAAGTCGGCCGCTCGCTCAGGGAGGGCCCGGTGCGGCGCAGGATCAGCTGCACGTCGCTCGCGTACTGTCCCCACTTGTTCAGCGACACGATGGGGTTTTCGTGCGGTGCCAGGTGCCGCTCCGTGTCCCGCCATTTCTCGATCAGCGTGTACCTGCCGGTGCGACCTGCAAGGCAAGCGCAGCCATCAGCCGGGCGGCCCGCCAGGGGGCGCCGCCGGACAGCGACTATGTAGGACAGAATGCTCTCTGCAGTAGGTCAGTGTTCAAAAAAGGTATTTCTAGAGAAGCTGGACNCCCGCTCTCCCCCTCGGTCCGGCCGGGGCAGCGGGGGTGCGCGGAGAGGGGAAGCCGCGGGCAGCAGCCGCCCGCGCTCTGCGGAGTCACCTCAGAGGCGTCCGCGCCTGCGGGCGCTGCCCTCCCACGGAGGGGGCAGCACAGTCCTTAGCGCGATCTTCTCAGGTGAGAGTAAGGCCCGCTCCTTCGTTTGCTGAGCTGAGCACAGCGTCTACACATTACTTATTTTAATTGCAAACTGTCTCGGGAATTTCCTCTCCGCAAGCAGCAGTAACTGCACAAGCGAGTACCGATTTACATTGCACACACAACTCCGAGGCTTCTTTCAGATTTGAAGTCACTGAAATTAAAACAAGTGACCTAGTGATGCTGATACCTAGCAAAAAAATACATCAAATATGCATCTCTAGAGGAAGAAAACAAGAATAGAAAGAGTTCCACATCTTTCATACAGCCACAAAGAGAAATCAAAAATTGGAGTGGATGTATTTGCTTTTAAACTGTATCATCGATCAGAGGCAACTGTTAATGACTGAGTGGGCCTTAGTTCACTATCTTGTCCCCCAGCCCCGGTTAGCTGAGACACTGGGGAAAGCCGGCCCAGGGCCACGGCAGCATTACGCCAGCTCATGTGGCCCGTGGCAGCGCTGCTGACATGACAAACCTTCATAGAGGAGAAGGGATGAGCGTGGCAGAGGCTGCCGCAATGGGAAATGAGCAACTTGGGCACCCTGCACAGACTCCTCATCTGTAAGAGCAGCTCACAAGTCCCCGCTGCGGTACACAGCCTTCAGAAGGTGCTCAAATCCTTAACTGTCAGGATGTTTTCTGACGTCTACATTGACAACTAGCTGTATGATGCAATATGGTTTACTTTTAGGATATGGAGAAGTACAACTTATGTCTACAGCTCATTTGTGCTGCTACCGATCATACTTAATTGAGTTTCCTCTGACGCTCCCTATAGGATGCTTTGAATGCTACAAAAATACAGCATTTGAGGTTTTCCACTATTTTTATTTTTTCTAACCACTCCTACTACTTTGAGATACAGCATTCTCCAAATGCAGGAGAAAGTTTCCCTTATCGTGAAAGTGACTTCACTCAAAAGCCACAGAATTGTTTACAAAAAGATGCAAAAGATCAACTGCTTTTAAAGCATGCGATCCTGATGAATCTCTGAACAGATACACAATTGCCATTAAGCCTTAAAAACGTCATTAGCTATTTTAATGCATTACATATATCCAATTCCATGATAGATCATCATTCAAACCAGGATTTATTTCAGCACATAAATACCTAAAATACCTGTCATATATGCAACTGAGTGGGGGAGTTGGAATAAAAGACGGGTAGACATAGAGATATAGTTTAGTGGTGATTTTTGTCAGAGTTATGTTGATGGTTGGACTAGAGGATCTGGAAGGTCCCTTCCAACCTAGGCAATTCAATGATTGTATGAAATGTAGTGCTCAGTGGTAACCCATTTGATGTATTTTCTTTCCTTACGCCATCGGCCCAACCACTGCACTTTTCCCAAAAGAACAAAAATATCCTAATCTCAGGCTGGAGATCTGCCTCCAGCCTCCAACCACAACACTCACACAGACTCCCCACCTCAAATTTGTAGGAGACAAGCTCCACTGTGGTGACTAACACACTATGCAGCCCCCCTAAAACCTGATATTGTCAGAACAGCCTTATAAAGAGCTCCCCAGGATATAGCTACTGCTTTGGAAATGGTTCCTCTGATCTCACTTTCTCCAATTAGCTCACAATGCAAAGAAAAACAAGAAAAAAAATCAGCTGTACGGGCACCACCTAGAAAAGAGGCTGCTTTGGCTGATGGGTCATACTAGTGGTAGTTAACTGGGCAAATAAGAGACCAAAATGCCCATGTTCACTTCCAAGTTAGGAGCGAGAGCTCAAAGAGTACATGAAGATTTGACCGATAGAAGTCAACAAAACAAGGCAAGCAGCATAGGAACAGCAATCCAACCCACTAATGCCTTATAAATAAATGACTTGAGGTAAGCATGGGAGGGGTGAGGGGGAATCGATCAGCATACCAACATGCTTGGCCAACACTCTCAGAAACAGATTTAAAGTTTATTGTAATAAAGCACTTCAAAAACAAGTTTACTATGCCAAGATACCAAGTCAGAGATTTTTGCCAACCCACAATATTGTTCATTGATCCATGAAGATTTATAGTTTGTAGTAGGCACCAGTGTTATTATAGGAAAAATAAACCCAGTGCTGTTTGCCATAGCATACTAACAATAAAATCCCAGAGAAGAAAGATGAAGTAAAAACTTACCACGGCACCCAGGACAAAGGTTGCATTTTACCACTCTATTTTGCTAATCTTAAAAGCTTTCAGCTTTAAGATTGTAATCATGGTAGTGCTACTAATGTTCTTATGTCAGAAACAGCCAAGTTCAAAGAAGTCTTGAAATTGTAAACAGGAGTACCACTAGGGGAGTGATCAGCATGCAATTTCCATTCACTTTGCTATTAAATGCGCTACTTAAAAGAAACGTAACAAGAGGCAAAAAGAAGGCGGGGAGGGGGAATAAAGCTAACAATCTCAACCAAAAGTGAATTAAGGAATTAAGTGAGGCACTTACCAGGAACTATTTCCATCTTAGCTTAGGTGTCCAAATCAACACGTAGTCCTAAATAATGAACTCAGCACTCAAGATCCACATAAAAGAAAGTGCTCTGTAGAAGTAATACTTACACAGTTCAACAACTACACCTGGAGTTCAGTACTGTTCTAAAACAAAGCTGTCCTCATCTGAGATCATTACCTAGGTTTACTGTATTCAGGCTACGTATGACGCAGATTAACAATACCTGGACAACCACAACTGTGATGTTAGCTTGCATTAGAAGGGATTAATTCGCAAATGAAAGGGTGAATGAGTTAATTCAAAACTAATGAGAGAAATATGTTAGAACACAGGCATCCTTAGAACAAACTGCTGGTTTTGATGTGCTACCATTGACCAGGAAAAAGCAGGTTGCTTGGGTCGTTGACAAAGAACAGTTCAACGCCTGCATGCTGCTTCTTGTGTGTCGTCCATAAACTTTCTGAAAAAGAGGTTGCGCTTACACAGCACCTGGCAGAACTCAGTCCTACCTCATTCACGCAAACCTTATAATTTTAAAAATTAGTTACTGTTGTATTCATGTAAAGTGCCCCATATCAGCAATGTATGGAATTCATTAAACTATAGTGTGTTTTTCCCAGCTGCATATTGAACACATTGAATGTCATGCAGATTTATAAAATATTTCCAGGTGAAGTTAGCTGAGCAGTCAATTCAAGGAGCTGCCAAAGCTGCCATTGTCCTGATGTTCACAATGCGTATGTGCCTTGTCAATGGACCCCTTACAACTTCTGAAATTAAACTTTTCTTTAAGAACATGTACAACTAGAACATATTAGACATACTGGTTTTTTTAGTACTTCTATCAAAGCTCGGTACTAATGAGAATGGTAGAGAAAACAATCCAGACAGCTCCAACCAAGCACCAGCAGTGCTGTGTTCTATGGTAACCTCTTCAGAAAGCAGCAGTTCAGGGGCTGGAGGAAGCGCAGAGCTTCTACACCCCATTCACTGACCAGCTATTTCTCATTAATACTCTGTGCTGACCCACCGACCATATAATGGTCCCCCACAGGGACCATATAATATTACCATCTCAAAACAATCATCAAGAATTTGTATGTTTTGCAAGACAGCAAATGACAAGCTATAACAGAAGTAGGTAGAATTAGGGGACTGGAACACCTCTCTTATGAAGAAAGGCTGAGGGATTTGGGTCTCTTCAGTCTAGAAAAAAGACGGCTGAGGGGGGACCTTATTAATGCTTATAAATACTTAAAGGGTGGGTGTCAGGAGGCTGGGGCCAGGCTCTTTTCAGTGGTGCCCAGTGATAGGACAAGAGATAATGGGCACAAACTTGAATATAGGAAGTTCCACCTAAACATGAGGAGGAACTTCTTTACCTTGAGGGTGACAGAGCCCTGGCACAGGCTGCCCAGTGAGGTGGTGGAGTCTCCGTCTCTGGAGACATTCAAAACCCGTCTGGATGCGTTCCTGTGCAACCTGCTCTAGGTGACCCTGCTCTGGCAGGGGGGTTGGACTAGATGATCTCCAGAGGTCCCTTCCAACCCTATGATTCTAGGTATATTTTTACATATATAAAGCACACTGCACGCGCACAAAGGGCAGTGTCAAGGTTAACAGGTTAAGTTTATGCCTACAGCTATCTAAGCATACAAACTTATCACAGCTTCTATTAATACAGGAACATTTTCAAAAGAATCTTTTATTTTAAAATTTAGAAAGAGATCAAAAAAGGAAATATATGGACTCAAGAATGCTGGTGTTCTCATAGCCTGCAACTAGCTGTCATGAGTGGTTTGAACCTGGCTCTAATGCCACCGGTTATCACTTGGTCAATGAGACATTAAGGAGCTAACTACAGTCAGTATCCTGGATCAACCACTGCTCTGCTGTACAGCCAGACAGCAAGCTCTGCATCTGAGAGCCCAGGTCACATGCCCAACTGTTGTAGTCTTAGTTTGGGATTGATGTAATTTGGTAATTTAAATGCAGATTCCATTACAATGAATGGTGATTAAACTAATGAAATACAGAACAAGGTAATTGAGCTTTTTTTTTTCTAGACTCTCAAGAGGTGGACTTTTAAATTACACTCCATGGAGGTAGTAGGACCCATGCAACTATTATTCACTTTAAGCTTCTGTATAGGCTTTAATATTTGCAGCTGACACAGTAGATAGGAGTGACTATTTCTGCTGCCAAAAGTAAAAATGAAATTCCAAAGGAAAGCAGCAGTAGTAGTGTTTCTCATGCAACACTTTTGGCAGGACTGTAACTTGAGAAGTCATCAATACTGTTTTTCAGGACAGTAATGATTCATCCCTTTTCTCCCTCACAAAAGTGCATCATCCTCTACTTGCAAAGCATTTCAGGGACAGGCACTACATTTTTTGTATGCAGGCAGCAGGATCCACCATGTAAAAACGTATCCGTGCTTTATCTTTCCAGTCAGGCTACAAAAGTTTATTTCAAGCACCAAGTAAGATCCAGCTTTTCATTAAGTGTCTCCCATGCTTCACGGCCAGGACCTGCAGCAGTGAGTCAGTGCAAGCAGGTGAGTCACTGCCCTGCTCTCATATTATTTCTGGGAACGGTGGCTGGATGAGCAGTCTTAAACATGGGGGTACCTCTCCTTCCCTAGGGAAGAGGATAAGGTGGGCGAGAGCGGGCCTCTGTCACAAGAGGTCATGCAGTCTTGTTCCCAGTTTCTCCTCCGGGATGCACTTGGTGCCAGGGGAGTTGCTCTCTGGCAGACATATTCCTAGCTCCCATTTTTCCCAGGGATCCCATTGCCTCTGCTGATGCGTTGCAGCTGTGCCAAAGACCCTTCCTGCAAGGTGGCACTCTGGACAGAGTCTGAAAAAAGAAAAGGCAACTTCTGTCTTACATGCAAGTTTTAAGACCACAAAAAGGACGCTGTATTAGTCTTGCTCTTGAGCTAAATCTGAATTCGCACGACAAACTCACAACAGTGCACAGTGAGACTATAGACACCGTCGCCTGTCTGTGTGCAGGTCTCCATGGAGGTAAAAACCAGGTATGCCAACACATGCTCAAGCCAAACACAGACTGCCCAGGGCTCTGGGGGCACTGCCAATGCACCCCATCCCCAACGTGAATACAACTTTCCGACACACTTGGTTTCCCCAAGATAGTCAAATGCTCTAGGCAAATGGATGCTGTCTTCCTTAACAAGGTAGTATAAAGAAAAATAATTGTACACGGGTAAAATCTTGCGAGAAGTCTTAACATGTGGAACACGTGGAAGAAAATGCTCTGTCTTACCAAAGGGGCAACAGCATTAATTCCTGAATCTTTAACAGCACTGATAGGAAAGTAATTGCTGGCAATTTTAAGAAACCCAGTATGATTTGAACTCAATATCTTTGAAATAAGCAGCTGACATTTCATTCGTTATGTGATACTTAACATCCGTAGCAATTTAAAAAAATACCGTTCTAGCTACCTGAGAACTCATTAAACACCCAAGAAAGATTAAGAGTAAAAAGGCCTTTAAAATAGAGGTTAGAGTTTGCGTTGCTAAGATTTCTTAACTCATGCCATATTATGCACAAACATGTATGCAGACCTCAGAAAACAATGAAAATCAGAGTAGGGGCCCAGTCTTAGGAAAATGTGCCCACAGAGATAAAAAGGCTCAAGTCTAATGACAGTGAGGGCAGTCTGCTTAGTTGACTAGGTACAGCTGTGCTCACAGTGTGATTATGTGTCTTTATCAGGACTGAAGTCTTAGATTATTACTACTATCCTTTCACTAGAAAAAAGGGTATACAAGAGTTTATCATGATCTGACAAAACAAAGCACTTACAGTCATTTCATCCTTTCAACTGCCTTTTGTCTAAGCACCCTGATGTACCGCACTTACTTTAGACTCATTCCCTAAATAGGTAAAACAATGCGGAGGAGCAGTTTGGCCAGGGTCAAACAGCAAGACATGGCAAAGCAGATAAAGCAGCCCAGGTCTCTGCTCACGTGCCACTGCTACACTAGACATACCACATCATTAAAGGTGGCAACAAACATCCCACCCAACCACTGTGCCTTTCAGCATGGTTACTGTCACTAGATTTCTGAACCATAAAGTTTATACAATCACACCATGGGATCACCACAGTGTGCAGCTTTCTTGCACTTATTATCCCTCTTAATGTTGCTATTTGAAGCGCAGCAGAGAATGAAATTTTGGAGTCAAAAATAACACGAGTTTTAAGTGATTCTTAGCGTAAACTACATGATTAATTCAATGCTTAAAAACTTTAGTTTGTATGTAACGGATATTATTCCCTTTTTCTAATCCTCTTCAGACTCAGTGCTACAATTTAATTCAACCTCAGGCTCTTTCTCTCTTTCAAAGTGTCTGACAGCCAGCTCTGGCACTTGCTTTAGCAGAAATTATTTGGAGGAAGGGACAAACACAAGAAGAGACATCAACAAAGTGGTGTGATTTTTCCAGATACAACTCTGGTTGAGCCTCACAATTCTGTAACGCATGTTTGAAACAGCACGAACAAATCTGTTCTTTATTTTCATAAATACACCCCATTTATCTTTGAGGAAAAATACTCAACAGCAGTAAAAAACCTGACAGCTGCATTTGTTTAATTTTAAAAAGAGACAACTGTACTTCTTGTTCAGTGAAGTGTTGCTCATACTCTCCTGATACCGTGCTACAGTCAGAAAACCAAAATCCACGGCACTATTTAAAGCAAGTCTGCCATTTTAATTATTTGCCACAGAAAACAAAAGTGCACTTTGGCAAGCAATTCAAGTTTCGCTTCTCTGGGCTAAAATATTCTTCTTCTAGGAAACAAACATGTCATTCTGAGATGCACTCCAATCTCCAGAGAGAAGATAAATCACAACAAATGCAGTAAAAACCCTCATGGGGGCTAGAAGCAGGAGAAGAACACTTCTAGAGAAACAGGGCAAGTATATTTGTGACTGCGCTTATTCATCACCACATTCTTATGTTTTTATTTTTTAGATTTGAACAGAAAACACCCAGTAAAAGCCAATTAAAAAACGATCTCTAGTTAAACAACATTTGCATAAACCATCAGCTAACATGAATAGCTCACTTTCTTTTAGGATACCATCTGGTTCCCCCCCCTCAGTATTACAATGATTTTTTTGAGAGGAGCCACTACGCTCACACACACTCGACTGTAAGTCCATATACTACTCTGCAAAACAGACCCCTGACTGGATTCACCAATCATCTCATCATACATCCAGTTGAAAAGTATCAATAACTTTTTGTTTTTGTTTTTCAGTTACCCAAATTAAGAAGAGGAACCAAAATGAGCACGCAACATTTATATGAAGCCATTCTGGCATGATTTTTACAGAATGCACAGAAAAGCTAGTGGAAGCAGAAAACCAGGCGGAATTTGCTATCAAATGTACATTTTTAAAACAGACAATGATGGATGTGATAAAATCTAGCTCATCTGTCCTGGCAAAAATATTTTTAAAACAACACTCGTGGTTCTCCAGTTAAACGGTGTGCTGTGGTACATTTTTACATTTTGGTAAAGGCTTAGTTTCTCATGTTGAAATGATCACTTCTCTTATATGTATTATAAGGCAAAATCTTCCTTTTCGTAATTTGCTAGCAGCTTTAGTTTAAATAAAAAAATAAATAAAAAAAAAAAAATAAAGCACCCCTGGATAAAACTCGTAAAAGGTAGTATCAAGTGTTCTTCAAGATCCCAGTGGAAGGTGATTTCACTCCCTGGAAAACTTGTAACCGGATAGCTTGATGTCTGTCTTGAACAGAATTCCAGTGACCCTCCCTCCAGCTAAGGCATTTCTAACTCTTTCTAAGTTAGAGACACAAACAATTAGAGTATCCAAAATTATATCCAACTGATATTATTCTTTCTGGCATTCTTTAAAATATATAGATGTGTTTTTAAAATAAGTTTTGCTGGGATCACCAAAGGAGACAAATCTCCCTTCTTTTTTTGTTTTAAAGAATGAGGTTTATTTGAGATTTAATTCAAACCCTTTAAGGCAAATAGACCCTTTAAGACAAATAGAAATCAAAAAACCCTTATTTTGTACAGAAACTTGGAGTACTATCATTTCCTATTCTGCAATGATCAACAGATGGGCAACAGGGGAAGGAGATCATAACGCGAGAGCAGGTAACACAAGTATTATCCATGAGGAGTACAGCCCCAAAGGAAGAGGGGCATGCAGGCCTTTCCACTGAAAGAGTTAATAGTGGCAGATACCAATTTTAAGGAATAAGTAAAGGAGCATTAGTCAGGCAAGTTAAGTGACAGAACTCCACTGCCAAAGGATTAGGCTACACTTTGGGTATGGGACAGAACCTCCTACAAAGGGGCGGAGGCCAGCATGACTTACTATTTTTGTTTGGCTAAAATAGCCCTAGAATAGAAGTTACTGCCTTTGCATTAAAACAAACAAACAAAAAAACCCCAAAATAACAAAACTTCTGTATCCTGAAGAAAGTTATTACTGAATTTCCATGACATGAGGGCAGAGTGGGAAAGTAAATAGATGGAAACCTTTTCGTTGCTCTTATCACAGCCAGAAATCAGGAGACATGGCCCTGCATTTGATCAAGTGACAGGAAAAGAAATTTCTTGAAATACAAGAAATTCCATTTAAACATAAGGAAAGGAAAGAACATCTGAACATCTTACTGGCAAGGGTGACTGAACACCAGAACAGGTGGCCCGGAGATGTGGTAGAGTCTCCGTACTTGGCCGTATTCAAAACCCGACTGCACATGGTCCTGAGCAACCTGCTGTAGCTGGCCCTGCTTTGAGCAGCAGAGGTGGACTAGATGATATTCAGAGGTGCCTTTCAACCACAACCTATTTCATAATAATTTCGATTTTCCTATTTTTGAAATACATTGTAAAGCTTTAGTTTTCATATCCCTAGAATAGAGGCAGCTTCAGATTGTCCATGAGAAGCTTCTTGAAGGATGGGTGTCTTAATCCAAGTATCTATGGCTTGTGCTTTCTTCAGTGGATACAGCTGTAAAATAAGTTAATTTGCAGATATTCCAGACACTGCACTTCAACACAGATAATATACTTATTGCAGTTCATCTTTCAGTCTCAGTGAAATATAAGGGGTGTGTGTGATATTTTCTAAGTCAAAGACCTTAGCCATAAACTGTAAGACACAATAAAACAAAAGAAGCATCTCAAAAACTTTGCAGACAGACAAAATAATATTGAGTCCTGCTAAGCTATGCGACTGCTGAAGGAGCCAGACTGCAAAATGGAAAATCAAATCAGAGCCAGCCAAAGGAGGAAGCCAACTAAGACTGGCTATTTTCCATGTCCAAATGTCAGGTGAGGGCTAGAGGGATATATTCTAATAGATTCCCATTCAAATTTGAGGGAGAAATACTCCTGGTAAGCTGGTACCTATAGCCAAATCAAAGGGGCAGACATATGGTTGCTTTTCTGATGAATGGCTGGACAGGAGGGTTAGGAAAGCCCTATCTGCCAAAGACACGCAAATGTAATTTATATGGTGTTTAATATTGTCCTAGCAGCCGCAGTGAGTGAGAAACTGAAGTGCAATTACTCTAGGTGTTTTCTAGAGAGGGTAATTTGCCTCAGGAAGGAGTTTGCAGAGGATTATCCTAATTTGGCTCTGGTTGCAACTGAAATTTATCTCTGCATGGAACCAGAGTCGCATAGTGCGGATGAGCTAGTGACGTGTTACAGAAAAGGAAGTCTGCTGAGTTAACAAAAACTGTGTGTGTTTTAAAGACTGATAGGAGTCTTTTCAGAGTTCAGGCTAATAATTGAAGATATAGAAAAAACAAAGATAAGTTACAAGGAGAACATTAAATTATTGTCTAGAAATGGGAGTCTGACATTTTTTAGTTTGTCGGAGGAGGCAAAGGTATCAGGATGAAACAGATATTGAAAGCAAAGTAAAGAACAGAAGTCTATCACAACCACTTTGTTTCTTTTTTCTAAATACGTAACACTCCTTAATCATTACTAGGAAATAATCATGCTAGCATAATTGTGTCTTAAAAAACCCTACAGGCAGAAAACGAGATATGGAAGCAAGCAATTAATAAACTAATTAATTAAATGAAAAGCTGCAGCTACCACAAACAGTAAAAGCACACTTAACAGTTAACCATCAAATACAAGATTTTAGAGACATACTGACTTTCTACAATTTTTCAATGAAACTTTAAAAGGTATTTGATGCGTATAGATAAGAGTATACACATGCTAGCATTGTGATAGATATAAAAAAGTGCCGGTCTTCTACTCCATCATATGAAAGTATATGGAAATGACATTCAGAAGTACACATTTAAATAAACAAACATCACAAATTCAGAGAAATTGACTTAATGCTTACAGGGAGAATATCTAGTTGACATTCATGTCCCTAAGTTGTTTTTTATTAGAAAATTATTATTTTGCAGTTGAGTCAGACTGCTAACACAATCCTGTAAAATTGCTGGAATACTGAAAAATGCAAAAGCTAGCCCTTAAATTAAGAATTCAATTTTAGGTAAGACATAGGTTTTAATGCCCGAATTTAAATAGTATGTAAAGCCAATTACAAAATTTTAGCAAAGAATAAGATTCAGCATAGGAAGCACTGAAGGGATGAAACTGAGGCTTATTCAGGATGCTCTCAATCACTGAGAAAGATCCGAGAAGACTGAAGGAATGTTCTTTCCTATAGTGTAGCCTGAAAGATTATTATTTTTTCCACTAAACTGTTCCACAAATAGCTAACGCGGAACAGACATCAGGTTACCCTTTCATTAGTACTGAGTTATGTGGCGTACAGGAGTAAGAGGAGAACTTGAAGGATCTATTTCATTGATCTGTACTATACCCAATATAGCTAGGGATACTTACATTGTGTATCATTTCAATGAACATCATTAGCTTGTGAAAGCCAACCAATTATTTTACACTGCTTTTACATTTCTTTGGTACTCAATACAGTGACAATTTAGCATCTTCTTTAGTCCAGGTTGTATTTACAATGTCAAACGGCAGCATATTATTATTTAGATAATAAATTTGTTCTGAATGAAAGTTTATAGATGTCAAAGTGTTTCTTTTCTTTCTTTTTAACCCCTCTCTGGCAGGTTAAAAATCAAAGGCTGCAAGTTTACACTGCAAGGTTATCCCACTGTGCATTATATGTTCGTGCTCTACTGACATTCAGTGCAAGCCCACCTCCCCTTGGTTTAGCTTCATACAAAAAGGTTCACCTCAGTCCCCAGACACCCAGCTGACAGAGTTACTTACCAATAGCTTGAGCAAGGGCTATTACAACTTCCTGGCATGTTGTGACTTCGGTGACGCCACACACAATTCTCTGGACTCCATCCACCCATACTTTGAGCTCCATGGTTCACCCGATCATCCAAGAGCCATGAATGCAAGTCAGTCAAGTCATACTTGCAGTATACCAGAAATATTGCCGCAGACTTCGTTCAGCAGCTAGAACAGAGAAAAAATCCTGCTGTTTATAGTGAGGCATTACCAATTTAAAAAGTTAACAAATTGACCTTAACATCTATTGGGTAGAAGAGGCAACACTGCCTCCTTTCTTTAAAAACAGTAACCGGAATCAAACATCCCTTGCTCCAGCAATGTTTACTCATTCTGTAGACATACCAGAAGTTTCATTACAGTTTATTTCCTAAAATATTGAAAGTTATTACAAGAAGAGCACCAAGAGAAATAGCATTAAATAAACAACTCTGGAATAAACTTGTAACAAGTTTCCAGTAACAGATGCCCCTCTTCCTTTATATACTGCCTCAACATCTCAAGCGACTGGTTATAGATGTTTTTAGTGTTTGTTCGATAATTCCTAGCAGGTGGCGGCATAGCAAAACAAGGGGGAAACATTTTTCATTACAGCCATCCATGAGAGTACAGAAGCACAGAAGTAGATGATGGTTCCTAGTCCCAACAAACCTGTGCATTTAGTACCAATGCTGGAAAACCCAGAAAGGAAAGCCAGCAGTCAGACTGCTTCTTCCTTTCTCCAAAACAAGGAGATGCATCAGGGAAAGTGTCGTAGAGGGGGTCTGACCCCTGCTAACGCTGTGCTGGTTCTGTAAGGAAACAGACTTTGGCTAAAGTGTTATCCTAGGTTTTTCCACATGCATTGCAATGATACTAAACCAAAAAGCAAGCCATACCATCTAGGCTAGCCAGTTCTCGCTTTTAAGTGTGGTTCTACTGCCTTTGCTGAAATAACACCAAAGTCATACCAACTACTATGGTGTACTAGCTCCCAATTTTGTTTTATAAAAGAAAATTCCCAAAGTTTGTAAATGGAAAAAATGTTCACAGGTTTGCTTTTTTCTGAAACAGAAAAAAATCTCATAAGTCCAAAAATTTCATTCTGCAATCAAATGCCAGAAAATCAGAAGCAAAGAAATAAAGTTAGAAACCTAGGGAGCTAGGTTATGACTTTGCAATCAGCCATTTGCCCTCTGCTGTCTTGTTACCATCAGTTAAGCTGCTCAAGGTTTACCTAGTGTTAACTTCTAGATTAATTACTGATCTGAACTCTAATGGTTTTGGTATAGGCTCAGCTTTTCCAGTAGCTGCTTTTGTTCTGCATGGACAGATCCACTGGCATCATGGCTCACAAAAGTTCATTTCCACCTGGAACTGCTGAGATGCTGAATTTCAAAAATTTCAAAGTAACAACTCCAAGAAAAATTGCCTTAAAAATAAAAAAAAAACCACCCCAAAACAAAAGCCAAACCACTAATAACAGTGATTTTTCTTTTAAAAAAACCCAAACAACAACCACAAAACAAACAAGCAAAAAACCTAATGAGAGGACTGGGTTATTTAAGCAGATAAAGGAAAAATAAAGCATGATAATACGATAAAGAAAGCTCATGTATTCAGCTAATCCAGTATGGATAAAGACAATGTTTTTTAAGAACTAAGTACCAGGAAAATGGATAACACAGGAATAGAGTAAAAGAAATCTGAAAGCTATTTAGAGGAGATTACTAAAGGCAAGCAGAGTAGGGTTACACAAGAAACATGGAATCTGATGATGCTGATGGATTTAACAGAACTGCACGCAGAGGCAGAAATGGTGCAGGAAAAGCAACACAAATACTTAGTACAGTCTAATCAGAGCTATTTTCTCCTGATGATGTGAACATTTTGTTCTGTATCAAAAAGATGTACTAGTGCAGCCCTCAAGCTAGAGTGGGAAGATGATTTCCCTTCTACCACCAAATACTTCATTCAGCAGCTGACGAATATCGACACAGGATACAGGATCCAGGAGACAGACTGCTGATCCGGGAGACCTGACAAGCTGTGGCCATCAGCAGCAGCACACCTCAAAACCCGTTAGTGCCAGAGAGGTCACACCAGACCAACAGGACAAGCTTTAGTGGAGAAACACTAAGCAAGTCTGCTGTAAGGTCAACCCAGCACACATCCCAAAACCCCTGTTCAGATGTACCCATTTAGAAAACAAAAGAAACAGGAATAAGTCCAAATGTAGAAGTAAAACCAGATTTCAAATATGCCTGTATAACTAATCAACAAAAAAGTGATAGTTTTTAAGAATACCAGTGGACACAGAAGCAGAGTCTTTTGAGGGATTAGTAAGCACCTGCAAACCCAAAGAGTCACAGAGTTTAAATAAACATTTTCAGACATAAAGTGACATACTTCAAAGAAACTACTATCCGCTTAAGTATTAACAGTGTACAAATAGAGAAACACTTCAGCGAGGTAACACTGTTTTAATGTACCAATAAACTAAGCAGAAGGAAGTTTTTTACTAGTCTGTAATATAACAGTGACTGAGAAAACACCTAACAGGCCCCATCAGTGACCTCCATTGTTTATTCCTGCACCAGCTGTCTTCACAAATAAACAGACCTCACATTCCAAGCCCAGCTGTAAGGAACTATATTAATTAACTTAATATCTTGCTGAGAGTTGAACAGTTCAGATTTACTGGCACAAAACAAGCCATCTCTCCATGTGACAATGCACACGTCAGCAAAGCATCCGACAGCTCTAATTGTTTTTCTGTCTGTCAACATCCAAAGTATTATCTCAATTTAGCAAGCCAGCAAGTGCATTTTTTCCCCCCCGGTCAGCACACAATGTACAGTCTTGCATTCAGTGCAGATCAGTTTTGGTCATCTGTTTTCCTACCGTCCACCTTTAAAAAAAAAAAACAAAAACAAACAAAAACAAAAAACCCCCCAAACCTAAAGGGAGGCATCATTTAATAATGAAATATTTGCTGACACTTCCAATTTTGAAAACCACATTCACCAAAGCAGCAAATGATCTGAACAAAGTGTCTTTGAAACAGGCTGAGCCCAGGAGAAATATTCCCATTCATTTTCTTACAGGGCGGATAGTTTTAATAGACTAAATAGCGATAGCAAATCAACAAAAGCAGCCCGCGGTGTGTTCTTCTTTCTGTCGGACCGATATACAGGGCTGAATTAAAGTACTGCATGCCCCACAAGTGCTAATGGGATTCCTTCAGAGATCTCTCGGTCACTAAAACCAGAACACACATAGACTTTAGAAACTCAAGATCTATACGCTGAAATTACTGCGTCTCATTATAGTTTCTAAGTAAAGCTAATCTATAATAAATCAAGAAAAAATCTAGAGTTAGTTTAATTTCTAAGCCTGTGCAGTAGAAGTTTACAGAGAAGTCTCAAAACCAGAAAACCTTTGGGCCATACGTCTCTCTCTGCTTCCAAATTGTAACACCTTTTTCTTAGCTTTTGCTTTTCCTTCATATGTATTCAGTTCTTCATTTGCTGACAGTTAACTTGTACCATTATTAGCTTCTTTGTCTTTCTGAGGGTCATTTTGACAGCCCCAAATACATTTTTCAAGCTGAAGTTTGTGTCCAGATGCACACCATGCTTTTGCAATAGAGAAGACAAAATTACCCTTACCTCCAATACTGTACAAATTTCTCTGAAGCCACTGGAAAGGGGTGGTGAGGGGGGGAAAGCTCACTTGAGGTTTTACAATCACATAAGTTCAAAACCAGTTCACCTTATGCATAACTTCTTGTTTTAACAATAATTGGGAAGAGGAATGCAAAGCTAATTTACTGAGGAGAGGTACACAAGCCCAAGCATGTCTTTGAATAGAGCTCCCCCCTGAGTTTTTCAGGGATCAGCTCCACAGTGACAGGTATTTCTGACTGGAACCAAGCACTGGAAATCTGACATTCCCCAACTACTTCCTCCCCCCACCCCTTTCCCATGTGCCTTTTGTTCTCCTCTACCTTGCCTGAAGCCTCCTCAATTAAGTTGTTTGCCACACATTAAACAAATTTTCCCTAAATTCTCCTTATATCCTAACTGGCTGATAATATCTTACTCTTTCAGATATTTGTTCAGTTTTTAAGTGGAAAGAAAAATCCATTTTTTATGTACATATACACGCACATATATATATGCTACAATTCCGCTACCTCTTCACAGCTAGTTTACAAACTACAAAAAGGCTGCAACTTCACAGAAGACAGGCAGAACTGACAAAGTGCAAAGGGCTTTTCTTGTATTTAAAAAAAAAAAAAAAAAAAAAAAAAAAAAAAAAAAAAAAGAAAGATATTCCAAGCAGATGTTTGCAAAACCTATCTATCCTTGACATAAGTGTTAAGTCACGAGAAACTCTGCGAGCTAAAATCATGATGTTGATTTCACCTTGTTTCTAATTTTTAGGAGGTTCACATCAGCTGAAAGCAGCATGCCCCTCAAATCAGGGCTAAAATCCTGCTGCAGCTGAAGCCAACTGCAAAATTTTGACCAACCACTTCAGTTATTTTCTGTTCCCCCAACCAATAATCAGTGTGCTGTTTAGTATACTTAAAAGTGAGCACGCTTTCATTCATAATTAGCTATAACCAAACATAATCTAGAGTTTGGCACTTCCCCTTTATTTCTCATTCTCCGTGCATTATGGCCAAGTTGTGCTCCTCGTCCTTCCTTATGATGACACCAGATAGGGCTCTGGACAAAGCAGCCGCTTGTTTCACCCAGGTTGGAAGCTGTTAATAGGAATAGTTAGCGCAAGCAAGGCTTGATCGAGAAAGGAAAAAAAAAAAATCCAAGTACAAATAAGACGATTCAGCTTACCAGAAAGAGCTTACAAACCATCCAGAAAAGCATGACAGTACCCCCTGTGAACAGGAAGGCATTTGGCAGATCCTCCCTACCATTAGCATCCTATTACAGAGCAAAGTAGCATTTTCCAGATGGAGACAACTGCAAATACAGAATTGGCTACTGGAAACAAAATAACTGCTATTTACCAAAATCCTTCTTTACCTCCTCCCTTAGATCGATGGAGGAGGAGTATCCTACAAGATACGCTGCTTCCCGTCAATAAATGGGCAAAAACCTTTCATGGCAGGTTCAAGTCAAAACACCAAATGTAAATCTACTGCACACAAAATTTTATTCGAAAGGAACAGGTTGTGGTTTTGAAATCAGTGTATGACTTTCCTTGAAAAAAATGAAAGTGTTTATACAGAGGTAGCATCCAATTTTTTTAGTGAGACTAAGTTATTTCCTCTTGTGGAGTGTTCTTCTTTTACTATTCCAGAAGAATGCTCAGAGATAATAAGCACTGCTTAAAACAAACAAACCAGAAGTCCCACAATCATGAAGATGACAGTGTTGAGAATGAGCTTGAGAGAGAGTTTAAGTACCAAGGAATTTACCTCACATGAGACTGGCCAAGAGATGGTCTAACACATGTCTGTGTGAAACAGGCCAAAATCCAGATGCCACAAGCAATATCCAAGCCACATGCAAACTATATATGTACGCACTATCTGTGAGAAGACACAACAGCACCAATATACGAGTTGGTATAAACTCTAAACTACAAGAGGTTGTTTCTAGCAGCAATAGCTGCTAGAAATCTTGCCTCCAGATAACCTACAATTCCCCAGAAGTTCCAAATTCACAGTTTCCCCAGACAAATTACTAGTCGGACTTGTATCCAAGATCCCTCAACTGCCTAGTGCAAGAGCTGTTGCTTGCTTTGCAGTTTCTCCTTGTGCAATGCAGCTAACAATATGGTGGGAAAAAAATGAGGAAAAAAACACATTGTTTTGAGGCAGGTGATGCTACAATAGATATTTTCCCTAATTACAGAACATCCCCTACCTTTCCTTGAGCTACAATCTTTACAGCACAGAAAAGTCAAATTGGAGGTCTCTCTTTATATTGGTGAGTACTGGCCAGAAAAAATTATTCACTTGTTTTCTTTTGGGTGTTGGAGAGTGAAAAGAGAAGGTAAAAAAAAAAAAAATCATTCACACCTTTTGTCATCTCTTTTAAAGATAAATTTTATTAATGGCAACTATCAAGTAAGTTGTTAGTTGAAATAATTCTTCCACCTTGAAAATTATATTTTTATCTTCAGTATTTTATTTTAATTCTCAGTCTGATCTCTGACTTTAGAAAGATTGTTTTCCTTTAGAGCATCTTCTTCCCTCACAAAGTTTTAATCTCAGCTCTTGCATCTCTTGATTGTCTGCCGTTCTAAGCCATCTTTGTCCAATATGTAATTTGTTTCCTTTTCAGACACACAGAAACAAGTGACTGCTGTCTCAAAGGCCACAGCACAATCTGTCTCCTCCCCTCCTTCCCCCCACCAGTCAACAAAAGGGATGGAAGCTGAATTGAGTCTTTGCTGTCCTGGTGACCTTTAGCGAGCAAGCTGAAGGCCACACCAGTATACCAAGATCATCAGCACTCTTCCTCCACTATTACCAGTTTGCTTCATTGCATCATGGCTCATGATTACAAGCAACAAACTGAAGAAACCTGAGATACCGTTTAGCAATGATTTAACTGCAGCACGAACCAGTATTCACCAGGTTGGGAGCTGCAGTACAGGAGATGAGAGAGCTAGAAAGCTTCATGATCATAGATTGTGTCTAAAATTCACATCCCTTCATAGGAAACTAAGTTCCAACCCGCTGCCACCAATACATACTGATGGCTGGAGTGCTGATGCTTTCAAAACCCATCACAGTCTGCCACACTTTGTATCTTGACTCACAATTTTGAAGCCACAAGGCTTGACCCAACTGTGTTCCATAACATTTTCAAATCACAACAAAATGTTTGTAAGAAAACAAACCAGCAGGTGAGTGAATGAAACAGATGGCTTATTAAAGTTCCTTTTTATTTGGTCACTGTTAAGAACATAACCTTGCATTTTTAACAGTAAGTTTCACACCCTCACACTCAAATTAATTCAACAGGAACAACTCTGAAATGAATACTCTCCTTTCCCTGAGATTAAATATAAAAGGCATCTGAACTCCACATGGACTTGAGGTACAAAAGCCCAATGGCATTTTGGAGAGGGTGACAGCACTCAAGTCAGAGTGTCCTGAGGATCTTTGCTTCTACCAACTAGATTTCAGTCAGACAATTTCAAAGCTGAAGTTTAAAACCTGAGTTAAGAGCATTATATTTAGGAAATGTACCAGCAAACCAAAACAATATTTGATGCAGTGCTTACTTTCAGCTCTTGAGATTGATAGGATTTATTTTGATACAAGTCTGAATCCAGTTGAAATAGGCTTAATCACTAAATCCCAACCTTGAATCTGTTTCAGGATTAGGACTGAAGTATCATCCTGCAGGTGGTTTTACATGAAGCACTCCTTTTCCTCACTCTGTATTCCAGCTACTAACAAACAAAATTATCAATATGAAACATCACAATCCTACTAGAGAGGCAGGACTGAATGGACCCATCCTAGAAAGCTTCACTGCTCACCACCGTTCTAGGAAGGGCTGGATAGCTGGCAGCAGCATGGCAGAGGTCAAGACAATTAGCAGCTGGGATGTATTTTACTCCGTGGCAGATGATTATCCTTTTCCAGATACGTTAGCAGACTGCACTGCATATAAATTCTGTGACAAACAGCTAAAAAAAGTCACATGCATTAAATAAACATCTCATGATCCATCATCTCAAGTCACCAGGCATACATTTACCACACCATAATGTCTTCCAAAGCCCTGTAAGTATTTGTTCTTCATTAGTACCAAACATGTAGTGCAGTTGAAAAAATACCAACCACAACTTTATTAATAACAGCAACATTACATGGAAGTCACATTTATACATCTCTAATGGTCTAAATACTGTGTGGGAGTGAAAGAAAACAAAACTAAGAGCAGAGCAATAAGCAAGCTATTTCATTGTAGAAGTATTTATGTGAAAGCTACAATACACATAGCTTACTTCAAAGTTGCCTTACACCCTGAGATGCCCTAGCTTCAAGGGACAAAAAACAGGTCATTCTCTCAGCTGGTTTCAAGGAAGACCCAGCCCCAACCCGTTCAACATTTTCCTCTCCCTGTACAGTTTGTCTGCAAACACTTATAGCCAGTTGAGGGACTGACTGAAGACATTTGTGTGCAATTGCCAGTATTTACAGTAACGGCAATGAGGTCATCTGCTCTGTTTTGGCAACAACTGGCTTAATTCTTGGTTTTGTAAGGCCGAATCTGTTCTTTACACTTCTGTCAGGCCCACCAGCAACACTTGCTGTGTTTTATGATTTGACTACAGCAACCCTGAGTCACAGCTGTCAAAGTGCAGTGTTCCTTGGACTCCAAATGTGAACCAAGGGCAAATACAGCTCAGAAAAATACACAAAATCCCTTATTACACTCCCCATATTTCAAGATATAGATCAAACCCCAACACCTTCGTCCACTACATTATTGGGAAAGTTGCACGTAAATGGAGCCCATTTCTCCACTTCAGTGCTTGCACAGAAGGATGCAAGAAATAAAATGCATCTTACAATTGAAATATCTATTTAAATTTGAATTATATGAAGTTTTAAAAGTCAATTAGGTATATGGTTTAAAGCCATGCTACTGCATGACTACTGAAATCTCACTGTAATCAAATTAAATTCCTGAAACAGAAATAAGGTGAAGCACTTTCAACTTAACATAACTGTTTTAAAAAATTATAATCTCAAAGCTTTATTCAGAGAGCAGCTACATTATTCATTAAAAATTGCATAAGAAAATTTCATGTCACTCTCCCAGCAACCTAGAAAAGTCTGCGAGACAGAACAGAACATATTTCTACAAGGAGTCTTTAAACAGTTCAGGCAAGTAAGAGAAACAAGTCGGGGGCAACCCATCCCTTTCTAAAATTTACATTAGGCTACGCTTACTTCCATATTTCCCCAGGCACAAAAGGACTTCTTTGCTTCTTCTGTTCTCTATTTACAGGACACAACTGGCTCACTTAAGAATTTCCCCTCTCTAGACAATTGTGAGCTTGGGTAATTTTATTTATTAGAGCAACATGTGAGGTAATTGTAATACACAGCATTAGCTTAAGGACTAAAATACTTTAACTGCATTACTTAGATCCCCCCGTCCTGTTTTCAGTGCTACGGCAGTGCTACAGCCAGCTCTAAGCCAAGTCTATACTACTGTGGCCAACTGGCTGCACTACCTCAAAACAGATGTGGAACTGCAAAACCACCTCAGGAGAAGAGTATACTTAGGTATCTCTGCTCTATTCAGCTGATAATTTTAGGGAACCTGTTACAAACTTTGTACTTTCTAACCCACTAATTCTCTTTAAGTTTGGCTAAAATTCACTTAAGAGGTACAAAACTCACTGAGAGGGTCAAGAAGTGTAAAGATGAGTAACATTATTATAGACATACTTCCCTTTGGGAAGCTGTCTTACAAAGATCACACATGGCATTCATAGAATGACACAGCAAAGAGCTCTTCGGGAAAAATACGATGCCAAAAAAATTGACAGCAACTAAACATAAGTCACAGTCTGCAATACCCCTGGAAAATGGATATTAGGTCAATTCCAGGTAGCAAGGGAAAAAAAAAGTTTTCATTTTCCTATTCCTACCTTTTTTCTCTGTAGCAACAATTTGTAAGCCAGCATCGCTTTCCACTTACCAACTCCCCCCCTGTTTTTAGAGACTGTCTACATTTTGTACCTGCTGAGATACAGCCTTTCATTACAGGTTTTCATCTCAAGTCTTAATGACTTCATCTTCCTCAGCAATCCCACCTGGTCCATTTGTGTAGTATGATGATGTCAGGACAGTTTTCTGGAGTCAGCAGACTTGCAAAAAACAGAGAGCAAAGTAGCCCTCCCCTTTCTCTAGTACATTATATGTGATCTACTTACTTTCATTTAGGAAGTCCTTCCACACTTATCTCCGCCCTTCTTATTTCTCATATATTTTTCCAAGTGAACTGTACAGCTTCATGGTTCATTTGCAAAAGTCACCTCAGACATGTGCATAGAAGAGAAACTCCACCAAGTTACTGGTTAAATCTCCTTGTTACCCTCCAAATCCTCCCTTAACTACAGGGAACCTGGGAACTACAGGCTGGTCAGCCTCACCTCCATCCCCGGAAAGATGATGGAACAGCTTGTTCTGGGCGTCATCTCAAGGCATGTGGAGGAAAAGAGGGCTATCAGAAGTACTCAGCATGGATTCACCAAGGGGAAATCATGCCTGACTAATCTAATAGCCTTCTATGATGGCATGACTGGATGGATAGATGAGGGGAGAGCGGTAGATGTGGTCTACCTTGACTTCAGCAAGGCGTTCGACACGGTCTCCCACAGCATCCTCATAGGGAAGCTTAGGAAGAGTGGGTTAGATGAATGGACAGTAAGGTGGATAGAAAACTGGTTGAAAGACAGAGATCAGAGGGTCGTGGTTAGGGGCACAGAGTCTAGTTGGAGATCAGTGACGAGTGGTGTTCCCCAGGGGTCAGTACTGGGCCCAGTCCTCTTCAATATATTCATCAATGACTTGGA
>VYZM01023239.1:287062-309981 GCA_013398915.1 Dromas ardeola
GATGATTAGGGGACTGGAACACCTCTCTTACGAGGAAAGACTGAGGGAATTGGGTCTGTTTAGTCTGGGAAAGAGACAGCTGAGGGATGACCTTATTAATGCATACAAATACTTAAAGGGTGGGTGTCAGGAGGATGGGGCCAGGCTCTTTTCAATGGTGCCCGGCAACAGGACAAGAGGTAATGGGTACAAACTTGAGTGTAGGAAGTTCCATCTCAACATGAGGAGGAACTTCTTTACTTTGAGGGTGGCAGAGCACTGGCACAGGCTGCCCAGAGAGGTGGTGGAGTCTCCACCCCTGGAGACATTCAAAACCCGCCTGGACGCGTTCCTGTGCAACCTGCTCTAAGGTGACCCTGCTCTGGCAGGGGGGTTGGACTAGATGATCTCCAGAGGTCCCTTCCAACCCTATGATTCTATGATTAACCTACTTCTGCACAACACCTACCAAAACACAATGGATCAACAGGTGGCATGTTGTGACCCCACTTTTCATGCTAACCGATCTTATTCTGCTGGTCTCCATATGCCCTACAGACACCTTAGGCAGGGGTGTACATTCTTTTAAGGGGTTCTCTTGCCTTTTAGAGAGGCCAAGACAAATGGTGGTCTGCTTAAAGAGCTCCTGGAAAGCATCCAGAGGACTGGCAACTTAATCAAGCCTTTTGGGAGTACGTTTGTCCCACCAGAAGGAATTTTAGTATCATTCCTCCTCTCATGGTCAATCTTCACAATATGTCTTTGAACTTCATTATGAGATGCTTGGGATGCCATGCACTGGTACTGAAGAACACACTGTCCAAGGTAAACAAAACAGCATCTCAGCTGCTCCATAATGGTGTGATAAGAGTTGAAGGTGCTCATGTACTCTCTGGGCTATCACCAAACTGCTTATGAAGTACAAAGTCCAGCTTGCATTGTTTTTTTTGTTGGTGTGGGGTTTTTTTGTTTGATTTTTGGTGTGTGTTTTTTTTTGTTTTGTTGAGGTTTTTTGTTTTAAAAAAAAATCAGAAGATTCAGTGAGGACATTTGTCAATTCCAGTGCTTGCTCTTACCAAACCTCAAAAATAGCATCCATTTCTGTGGACCACTCCTCTCCACAGAAACAGGCTTTGTTAGTCTGCTAGCTTGTGTTAGCCATTAGCAGCAGAGAATGAGTTAATAGACAGGGTTACGGATTAGACCTTTGCGACAGACCTCAACAAAAAGAGCCTGGCCAGTCTTCTTTTAAATAAGTGGTTGCTGGTATTTCTAATCTTTATTGATATGCAGCTATGGAAGCATACAATACCAGGTAATATTAGAAGGCCAGAGTAGCTCATTAAGCACTATTACCTAGCACACAATCTAAATCTTGGAAAGAACTCAAGGCAACGTGCCTACAGAAAGTTTCTGCTATTTGTAAGATAGTGAACAAATAAAGACCTAAAATTATATAAAATATAAACATTAATGAGTCCAGACATTGAAACATGACATTAAAATTAAAATAACCAGTTATATAAGTACAATATATCAGAAAAGGGAATTAAAGTTTGGGTTTGTTTTTTTTTTTAACGAGCAAATTGAAAACCCACATTAAACATCAATGTCCAAATTACCCTTATGCTTCTAAGCATCTTTATCAAAAAGAAGGTATCTATTCCTCTAAAGAAGGTATTAGGCATTAGCGGTCCTGGGGAACAGTTCAACATTCTTGTCCGTAGTTTGGACATCTTTAGCACAGTTACATATAAAGTTTTCTTGGGTTTCTGTTCAAAATAGAGTGCACAACTGAGTTTTACATTATATGCGTGTAATGCAGGCCGGCTTAAAAAAAACAAACCAAACCCCAGTGCAAGTCCTTGGGACACCTGTGTTACTGAAGAGGTGACGATAAAGGCCTATGGTTTCAACTTGTGCAATGATTCTAAGTTTCTAAGTGTTTCATATGTTCAAGGGGCCTTAATTTCCAGCAAGTGCTGAGGTCTCACGCTCTGCAACTTGAATCACTTCAAACACCTCAAATGGCACAGCCCAAAACTGATGTACTGCAGTGACTCAAAATTTTGATCTCATTTGCTAAGATCCCCATCTTCTGTTTTTATTTTGCTTAAGGTTTACACTGCATATTTTCATTCTAAGGGCAAGCCATCTTTGTGTTAATTATTTTAGATGAGTGATCTTCAAGATTTCCAAGGAACCCCTGGCAATTTAGTCATCTGAAGAACCTTCCTCCTCCTGCTTTCTTCTCATTTATAGAAACAGCTTCTACTGTCACCATCCCATCTCACAAAATGACTGCACTGTGACGAAGTCCAATATGCAAAGAACAGGAACCAACACTGATTCAAGTCTTCATGATCTTCTCGCTTCGCCTTCTCTTCTTCCGTTCTTCTACTGCGTAAACAATGCAGCCATTGGTATGGAGAGATCTGAGCAACCTCCACAATAGCAGAACAATAAAATATAATAATTGAAAACATATCCTGCAGCTTGATCAACTTTATATTAAAGGCTATTGTATACTATAAATGGAATGTATTAGGATGGTTACAATAATTTAACGGTTATCTGCTAGAAACCAAGTATGACAAGTTGGGCATTGTAACAGTATTTGCAATGGCAGTTCTTTGCATTTCATGATCCTGCCTCTCAACATATCCATGGCCATTCAAAACCAGGAGAACTAGATTGCTCAAACCTTGACCATTTTTAGAGTGGAATGTTTTTACATAATTAGTAAGTTGTGCACATAAAGGTACCCCACACTTAAGTCCTTTGAAAGGCTGTTTCTGAAGGCTAATACCACATTCCGTAGAGTCAAAGTTTCATATCTCTGAAGGGAAGGCACTGGAAGACGCAGGATTGCAGGGCAGCAGCCTTCCATTGGGAATGGGAAGATCACAGACCATCTCCAAACCCCTAAAAGACGCTTTCAGCTCTGCTGTCTACAAGCTAGTGATTGTTCACTCAACTCCTGCTCAGATTTTGGCTAACACACAACTCATGCTAAGGCATGATGTATGCTGGGAGCAGCGCCACTAGGTCAAAGCAAGGGCAACACATAGGCAGGACACAGTGGCCAGAAAGAGACAAAGCTCATTATACAGCCATTATCATCTGCAGCTTACTGTCACCCACAGCCATAATCCTTGCATACTGGTTGTGTGGCAGTTTCTTCAGAATCTGCTAACTCCTGGAAATGGTATAGAGCAGACTTCCAACCTGGAAGGTATAAATACGTCAGCTTACCCAAAGAAGCTTTTGAAGCAGATCCAACAGCAGCTGGGAATGCTGAAGCTTTCGTGCTTTCTGGTGACACAGGGGATGGTGACAGAGGAAGGATGAGTACCCTCACTGTCGACTAGGCAACTGTTTTGCTCATATGTATACAAGTTATGAGTTGAAAGTTATGAACTGGAGAACTTGAGTTAGAAAACTCATGAATTAAGGGATGAATTAGTGAATTCATGTACTAGACTAGTCTGTATGAAGGGGACTGAACCTTTGTTTATTGTGTCTGTTTGTTTTCTTTACTAATGAGCTCAAAATAAAGCTTAATTTACAGAGTAAGTGTTGTCCTATAAACTTGAGGGATGCAAATGGAACATGACAGCTACATAGTGATATTGATAAGACAAGAGCAATCTCTTCACGATGTTCCAATCACAAACTTTTGATTGGTTTCCTCTTTTTGCTTTTAGAAGCGATATACTTCAGCAACATTTTGAAAAGAAAGGATTAAATCTGCCCTCAATGGAAGACACCCATTGTGACCTAAAGATCACAGTAAGGTCACTTCTAATGCATTTTCACCGTAACCTGAATTTGAATGCAATTCCCTCTTCGACATACTGACCAGCCTAAACTTTGACCCAGAATAGCTACTATCATTGCCTGAGAATTCATTTGCATGTATGCAACCAGCACAGTCAATAACAGATAGTCATAGTTTGGATTTCTCTGTAAAATGAAATCGTGTTGCGAATGATTACAAGAAGAAAAGTACAATCAAAACTTTCAACTCTTATTTGCATTGCCAGCCAATCTCTGCCTGGACAGGAATCAGTTTGCTTTCACTGCAATATCTGCATCCTTTGTAGGTGGTCAAGTCCATTGTCCTCTTAGGGGAATAAAGAAAAATTCTATGCATGGGAACTTCTGAGTTTCCAACCCTCTAAGTGGGAGTAGTCCGCAGAAGAGAAAGCCTTTAATTAAAAACAACTTTGGAGCTGAAGTCCTGCTTGTTCAACTATTTGCAGTCCTTCCACTTACAAAAGCTCACTGGGATCCTAGATACAGAAAGGTGAAACATTTAGGCTGAGCTAACCAAACTTGAGAGCTTTCAATGTTAGTAATATATTTTCTTGCTTTAGTAGCGCTTTACTACTAGGTGCATCCAGAGATAGTATAATACCTCCAAATATTTCTGAAATCTTTGCTTTCACAAAGTTAAGGCGCATTCAACTATGGTGTAAAGCTTTACTCATGCAATCTCATGCCTTTTACTAGAGAAATAAAAAATGCTAGAGCACAGTATAACTTCATCTGAATTTCACTGCTAGGGCTGGGGTCATACTGTTTCCATGTGCAAACACCATGTGGTATATCCTGCACTTTGCTGACAAGAAGCAATCTAATACTAGGCTTCTGAATCCTAAACAAACAATATTGTAATCCACTGTCAGCTGCACATTAACTGCTGCGCTTTGTCAAAACATACTTTTAAGGATAAACATGCTATGAAACCTGCAGGAGAAAAGATCAGACACTAGCTCTGCCTGAGTTCTAATGCTTTTTTCCAGATGCCATCACCTCTCAAATATCACCCTTGCAGAAACGCAAAAGCAAATGGGGGTATGAGTTCGTACCTTCACATCAGAACAAATATACTGCTGCATGAGCACTTTGAAGAATATTATTTTGAATAACAGCGTCAGAACAGATATCTGAGCAGCATAGTTTCAGGCTTGAAACCAAACTCCAGCTGATAGTACTTCAACTTCCAGAATGGACAGGAAAGCTTTAGAAAGCAGTATTTAAGACAGCAATGAATGACATTGACTGAAAGCAACTCTGTAGGGTTACATTCTCTGGTAAAGACAGACCAAGAGCAAGACGACCTTACAGGCATGCTAAACATGGCTACATTCTTTCTGTGCTCCAGGAATGGACTTCATAAAACCTGCAGTGCCCAAACCCCACAGAGACAGAGGCACTTGCAAATGCATCTCTCGTGTTCAAGCTTTTCAGTCAGGCTGCATGAGGATGGGGAACATGCACAGCTCAGTCTTTCTCGGGAATTTTAGTACCCAATTCTTTCCTTTGGATTCGAATGCTAGACCCAGGGACAAGGACAAGACTGCATGTAGTAGCTCAGAGCATTCACCTCTGAAGTGGGAGAGCGGGTTCTAGACTCTTCTTTGTTTGAAGGGCCTCAAATCCCATCTTTTACTTTCAGGTAAGTATTATGTTAGATGATGGCACGTGTCATTCCTCCTCTTCTCATAAAGCCAAAAAAAGCCCCAAAATGTACATGAGACTGGGGAAAAACCAAGAGGGATTTTTGCTCTACAAATCTGGTAAAGCCATTGTTATGGTACAGAACAATTTTCAGTTCGTAATACTGCTTACAGAGTTTGGATTGAAAAAAAAAAATCCTTTCATAGGAACGCGTACACAGTCCTGGCAGCAAAAATGAGAACTCAGGAAGCTCACACTGTATGTTTCCCAAAGCACAGAGAAAAAACATGCATCAGGGTCTCCAGTACAGTACTGCTAGATTAATTTTCAGAGGGTGAAACACAAAAGCCACCTCTCAAACACTCTAAAAGACCAACAGTGACTAAAAACAGGACCAGATGTACATCTCTGCATGAGTTGTTCAATAATAAGAAAAAAATGAAATTTACAACTTTTATAAAAACCCCAATCATTCAATATTCTGAAAGTATTAACCCAAGGGAGGAAAGAAAGCCTGAAGACAGACACACCTTCACGCTGAACAATAAACTGAAAAATATAGTTCACTGATAATATTTTAATATGCCATGGGGACAGCAAATTTTGAAGAAAACACACTCCAAAGCAAAAGAGTTTATCAGCTTCATTTTAGGACGTGCTTTGGGTAAGTGCTGGATCATCTAGTCCAATCTCAGAAGTTCTCTCTATCATGAATTGCTCTATGATTCTTACTGCCCGTCAACGTGTGACAGCAGGTTAATACAAACACGTGCATATTAACCGGGAAGTTAAACAGTCAGTGTTGAGCTTACCCGAAGCAACTGTTACGTCGTGTAAGACTGACTGACCAAATGCATCAGCACCAGAAACTGTTATTAAGTTCTGATTTCAGCACCCAGGAATCAGTCAGAACAGTTAAACCTTCTGTCCTGTTGTGCTAACAGATAACTATTAGGATTTCTTCCTTCTGCTGACACTTATTGTGATGTTGCAAGATGAGAGGAAATGAAGAGTGCAGTACAATATAATTGGTAGATAATTTTCAGGCTACAGTCTTTTTTTAAAAAACAAAACAACTTTCTTGCAGAAGTCAAGGTGCCCTTCAAGTACTTTATGAAACAAGATTTGCCTTGAAGCCCAAACCTAGTTATCTAGTATATGGTTAGTTTCAACCTTGAAGCTGTCTCTGACAGACAGAAGTGCCAAGGATGTCGCCTTGGCCCAATCACAGTGGTGGAAAGCACTCGTTTTCTCAAACGGAGGGAGTCTACTACAGAACAACGTTATTTTCACACTTGCTGGAAGACAAAACTCTTCCTAAAACTTTTGAAATAGTCCAGCACGAAGAAATTTTTGATAACATAGAGCTTATGAAATCTGCACAAAACTTTCTTAGCCTACTTATGTCCTGTGGCTTTAGTGCCAGCTCGTTGCAAGAATGTGTGGAAAGAGACTAAAATTGCACCAGTGAAGTTGTAGACTGAGCTTCAGGCTCCGAGATCCTTAAACTGGCCTAGGAGCAGCATAGTCTCTACCTGTGTAGAGACTAAAAGAAATCTCTTGCAGAGGTCAACCTACAGTCTCAATATTTAGCCAGCATTGGCACTCAAAAAAACCCCCAAACCCTACACTCCAAATCCCTTGCGTGCCTCCTGAGAGAACGTAAAGACAATTACACACAGGTATTTGCTCATTGCAGCAAGAGAAAGTTGAAGAAAATGTAAAACACTAAAACACAATGTAAAGCCTAATTAAAAATAGGAAACCTTAATTCAATTCAAATTCAGTGTTGCAAAAATCACTGCCAATGGAGCTTATTGTCTAAACTATCAAACAAGCATGACCTTCCTCTAACTTAGAGGAATCAATCCTAGTAGGCCAAATGTCAGATGTCAGCACGCACAGAGTGAGGGATAACGTATTGAGACGCACACAACTTTTTTTAAATAGCAAGGTGAACATAATGCAAACCAAACAGAACTGCTAAGGGAACACGGCACTCATCCTCCTAGCTTAAAACTAGAGAATTCAGCATCAGAACCACTTGCCCAAGCTTATCAAGACATACGCACAGCTCGACCTCCAGTTCACCTCTGTGGTTTCATACAGAAAGGCAGATGGCAGTTTTAGAAACATTTTAAGAGGAACTATTACTACTTTACTTTATTTTCTTAAAGAAAATAAAATCATACCATCTTGTACATTCCTAGAAGCTTTCAAGTGAGTGGATGTGACTAATGAGCACTTTTTCCCTCAATATTCCTAAATTTCTGTGGAAACTTAGCAGGTAAAGTGTTGCTGGTATACCTAGGGAAAGGTTATGCTATTATAATGTATGCACGTGTCTTTATACCCATTTATACCCTTTTTATACTCCTGCAAAGGGGTCTACTGCAGCTCGAGAGCATATTTTACCAGTGTTATGCATAACTCAGAACTGAGGTAAGAAAAAAAAAAAAGAGACGTGGTAGGTTCAATTTAGAATCTCTAACAGAATAGACTTTTGCATGTCACAGCAAAAAGATATTCTAACCACTTGGGACAGACTATGACATACAGGTCCCTTTCCATGTTATTTTAAACCCTCTATTTTTCTTTACTTGTAAAGCACTTCCGTAACGTGTTACCGGCACTGAGAGAGCAAGAAGTTGGTGATTTAAATAGGTCTGTAGGTACTTTTGACACAACCCCCAGGAAGGTAAAGGCATTTGAGGTTCCACTATAAAACTGCATTACCACCTATATTTTCTAGATAAATTTATCTTTCCAGTTCAGCCACAGCTTTTGTATCAGCTGCATGCAGGGTAAGATTCATATAGCCACTACAGAACCGAAAATGGAAAGTTTAATATGTTACTCGCAGAAATCTGTATTTTCTCTTATCTCAGGCTACATGAGCTCTGAGACAGAAACTGCTGCTACTTATTTTTCTAGGGGTTCCCAGCATTCATGTTTAAGTATTGTATTTTGTAGAGCTATGCTTCAGTGAAGAAAATATAAAGTTCTTTAGCTATGAAGACAGCAAAGATTTACTTCCCACCCCCTACAGCACCCCCAGCCCCCCAAAAAAAACCCCAACCCTGCAAAGAAACTCTTTAAGGGTATGCTGAAGAGATTGAAGTAGACTGTCAACTACATCATACACTGCTGATGTCCCTTTTCTTTGTTTTCTTGTGATAAAACCATTGTACTCTTGACTACAATGTTCATCTTTCAAACATAAAATAAAGAAGGAAGAAGGACGACTTCTTTTTCTCCCCAAATTCTGAAGTAGATTTCAATACCAAGATATGAAGCAGTCTTAAATCTTACCCAAAAGCTTTCATTATATATATTCATCAGAAGTTAGGCTAGCAGCACTACTTCTTGTATTTTGGTTTAGCCATTACCCTTTGTTGAAAGAAATGTCTTAAGACACTTTGTTTGAAAGGTAGAGAGTACTAACTGCCCCAGGACCCCAGCATGCTAGGGTAGGGGAACGGAGCATTCCAACCAGCACCCAAAGAGCTCTGAAGACCAGGGATAGCATACAGACTTAAAACGGACATTAGGAAAAACTTCTTTCATAGCAGGGCAGGGCGGCCCTGGAACAGGACAGCCAGGATGGATGTGAACTTCCACCCCTGTGCACACCCCTTTTCAAGACACAGCCAGGTGAAATCCACAGCTGACTTGATACCGTGTTGGTGATGGTTCTGTTTGGGCAGAATGTTGGACTACATTACCTCCTCCCAAGGACCCTTACAGACAACATTTTCTATCATCCTGTGAAAAATGTGATAAGAGTACATGCAGGGGAAAGGGAATTACGTAGCTTGCACATTCTGAATAGTAAGCAAATATTTATGACTTTGTCTGACAAAGGCTCCCACGTTGTGTTGCTTTTCAGAATCAGTAAACAAATAACACAAACCATTCTGAAAAGCTCCGATAACACTATATTTGGCAAAGATACTTCTCATGTGGCTGAAACAACCCTGTTAACAACACACGTAAAGCATGTAAAAGTGACTGACAAATTTGTAAAAGTGTTTTTGTCACATCTTAGTTCAAGAGTCAGTACTATCATGTACATTTATTTGTACCTCCAGCTTGCACTATCTACGTATACGCAAAATCAGGAGCTGAGCTAGACCACCGTATAAGCATATTGACCAACAAATCACAGTGATGAATGCATCACTAACATATGGCATAGCAGAAAGCAGCCTACATGTGCTTTAGACATGGACTGCTAGATTGCTTTCAGCAACAGAGAAGTACGAACAGTGTTTCACCCTTAACGTGGCTCTTGGACTGAAGTCAAGAAAATCATACAGGTTTAGAGTGAAGAAAGAGCTAAGCTGACACCGTAAGTTAACACAAGATCTATTTTAATATATCTCATGGTTCTTGCATTCACTTGTATGCCATGGCTTTTATTTCAAAGAAAGGGGATGGAGAGTGCAGTTGCATGGAACGGAGGAGACAAACAGGCCATGCAACATGCACACAGTGTTTACAGCTGGCTGGGCAACAAGGCACTGTCACACCACTCCCTGGCCCCAAAACTGAACAACTCCCATTTTTCCAAGATGTCTGATCTGAAAAAAACCCAAACCATTATCATCACTAGTTACACCAAAATGCCAAGACCATATTAATTGCTATATTAAGTTGCTTGAATAAAGCCTTTTTTTCTATATTTAAAATTCCAGCAATCTTCTTCTATTATAGATTATACTTGGAAATACTTGGAAATAGCAAATAAGCTTCATCCTTACAAGACCCTTAGTAGAATAACACATTTCAGCTTCCTGACTGTATCTACTTCAGATGCTAGTCTTCTGATGTTTATATAATTAAATGACCGGAACCAATCATGACAACCATTCTTTTGTCTGTGTTACAGGAAACACAGTAACAGCATTTTCTCTTCAAGTACTATTACAGCTATCTGACCCTGTCTGAGCCTCTCAAAATCAAGTTCATTTCTTCAGTCCTACATTTCTAAATCAACTTAAAAACATATGGAAGAGCTACTCCTCTCCCCACTTACTGAAAACCCTGTTTGAGCAAAGTCATTAATTATCTGTTTTCCTGTTTGGATAGACAGAGTTCCAAGAACATCTAAATAACATCTCAGAACTTTTTCGGGCATGGGGGAAGAAGAATGGGCATACACACTGTAGCTATGTTTTAGTTACTCTCTTTTTACCTTTTACATCAAAAAGGTTGCCTATTGTCTATTGTCCAAGTATGCTCCAGAATAAGATAACACTGTTTCAACTAATAATGGCAAGTTACTGGTGATACATATTATGATACTAAATTAGTATAGCAGTATTGGAGTTTGTACTTCGCAAGTAAGCTTCGTGAGTACGGTAAGAGAAGACATATTGCCAATCTTTACTGCGTAATCCACGAAGACCATCAAGGTTTACAAGATCTTATTTTCCACTCATGAACACAAAGAGAGTATCACAGCCTAAAAGGCTCCAGCACATGCTTTGCTTTGTACATACTAGCAGGAATACATGCAGGAAAATTAAGCATACACATAATTCCTCTTGAGAGCAAGGGTCTGACTACAAACATCTGTAAAAATACAACTTTTCTCCAAATCAGAGCAGAAGTGAAATAGAGTGCATATACCAACACCTTCCAACACCAGCATCCTGGTTTAAGAGATCTTTATTAAAAAAAAAACAACACAAAAACAACAAAAACCCCAACCCCCGAGATGCGGATCTCCTATGCCCCAAGAAACTGGGCTAATCATCAGGCTACAGGATTTTGAGGAAAGCTATTCCAGGCACCCTCTCATTTTGCATGCAAAACTAAGGTGTTCCCTGCAACATGGACTTTGAAGGCCAGCAGTCTCACAAAGATACAGCCATCATGAGAAAGAGCAAAGCAAGCTGTCTCAGTGTACCATACTGAGAAGATTCAGCTGAGGAATCCTGCTCAAATGCCCTCCAGCAAGGGAGAGGCTTGAACCTTATTTAGAAGTGTGCTCACCACTGATCTGTTAAAGAATATAATGCAATGATTTCTGGCAGTCTAACCCTTTGCTTCCCTTCTTTAGTAATAATACGAATTGATGGGAAAGCCTGGGGATGAAACAAAAAGCTGAAAAGTTTGTTTTTCCTAAAAAAACCAAACAAAACCAAAAAGCCCCACAAAACCTGTGTGCATGTGTAAAAAAAACCTTAATTTTTTAATTTTTCTGTTTTGAAAAGGACTTTGCTGGTGAACTGAAGAAGACCACTGAAAGTAATAATTTCCTCACCCAGCACGGAGAGACACACATAAACCACCGAGTATTTGTTTTTAGAAGAAATCTGGAATGTTAACCTTTTGCCTTTGTTTGAAAGCACATGGGCTTTCAGTCTTTTTTTTGTGAAGAAACAAAGCCCTGTTCTGGATTTCAAAGAGATGCTTTGTCTGAAACATAACAATCCTGTTACAGGTGACAGGTCTCAGGCTTGGCCAGCTTGGAGACAAGCAGTAGTTCTACAGCTTCCTGGAGAAGCTTTAAGACTTCAATTAGAAGTCTCCTCAGACCTAGGAAAGGTTATAGAAAAGAAATCCGAAATTCCAAAGTACAAAGCTAGAGTTAAAGAGTGAAGACAAGCATCCATGTTTCACTTCCTGTTTAGTGATCAATGATCTGAATATTAACTTGAAGGTATTTGTGAGATTTTTGCAGATTTGACAAATAAGAAACTTTAAGTTTGACACCATTTAGTGGCTATTTTTTCTTCCTCATTTCAAGATACCAATTACTAAAGTATGTTTCCTTAACAACTAAAATTCAAAAGGGAAACTTTTATTTCTTTAAAGCCTAGAAATTCTCATTTTTAAACACTGTGAAGCTATCCTTTGTAGGAAGCAGTCTACAGAACTGCCAAACCTTCATGGAAAAAAGAAACAAGATCGTACCAGAATGACATGCCTCCGAAAAGCAGAGTTTCTTCCTTAACAGAGAGAAATTACTAACGTGCATGGCAATTAGTGCAAAAAATCAATACTATCTTTGCAGTTGCAGGCTGGCAAAAACTGCTATGCAAACGTCAAGTGAAAAAACTTTGAGCTGTTAGAAGTTGGGCAATACGCACATATTTTTTTCTCTCAAATGTGACAGTTGCATATCATTAAACACCTATCAGGTGAGGTCTTTTACATCTTGCTCCTACAAATAGTAAATACTGCAGAATTCTCTAGTGACCAATAAATTAATAAAAACCAAACTATGACCTCGTAAAGGTCAGTCAGGTTAGTTTAACATTTAAAATTAGAGTGCACAGGAAATGCAGGATACCATTCTTTTCACTGCTTTATAGAAAAAGGCAAACCAGCAAGTGCAGCAGTGTGATGATGCAAGCCTAGCCAAAGATGAATGAATTAATGAACAAAAGTATGAAATGGTTTGCCTGCAACATCAAGGGTTTGGTTGCAGCAACCCACGTCTCAAGTAGTAAAGGATGAATCAAACATTTTTGAAGCAGAAAAGCTAGGCTTTCCTCTGTCTCTTCACATAACTGGCATTTCCACACGCCAGCCTCCCCGTCCTTTATTATCAATTGTTTCCAGACATATTGTCTCTATTGCACAGACATTCCATTTTCAGGTGCCCTCAGTTGACAAGATAACGATGAATCCCATTTCAGAAAAACAACTGGCAGAATTACTTTTTTTTTTTTTTTAAACACAGAGCAGTATATTTCCTCAGAAACATAGCCATACTATTCAACTTTAAATACATTTCAGAAACTTGAAGTACAGGTGCTACAAACGTAAACAGATCATTTAGATCTGGATATAAGATCTGAGTTTTAATTAAGGACAAAGTTACATAGGACAATAAGAAGGGAAAGGAACATCACCCCGAAATGAGAAAGTAAGAAGCTACAAGTAATAAAAATGTGAACAAGTGAGGAAAAGGAAAGAAACAGAGGCACACATCATAGTATCTTCAGCTATGCTATCCCAGTCTGACCAAGCGCAAGGTCATTAAAAGCTGCAACACAGACAGCAAGGAAACAAAATGTACATTGTGCAGGGTTCAACTCTGGAGCTGGGAGCAGGGAATAAGGAGACAGAAGAGATGAAAAGCATTTCTTGTAATCTAAAGAATGCAGCAAAATTCAAGGATCCCAGTGATAACATTGTCAAAGCAATCTCGTTTTTTTTCCTGTACTGACTCAATCCAAAGACAGGATGAGAAAGGTGTATACACGGTTAAGTTGAAAGGTGCAAGAGAAGCAATGAAAGTGCAAGAGGCAGCACATTTCCTTTGAGATTATTTCTCACTTCAACCAGAACTTCCTGGCATGTCAAACTCTCCCTGAACCATAGATCCTTTAGAAAGTACCCATGAACTTGTCTCATCTCTTCACTCCTTTCAGTAGATACTAGCAGCAAAGACGGGGACAGGGGGAATCACAGCAAGATCAACGAATAAGATATTTTCCAATTCATGACCTGGGACATTCAGGTGAAAAAGAAACTCCACCCTGCTTACATGTCATAAATATGTTTGTGGAAGGGAGCACACTCAGGTTTGTGAGTACAGACAGTAGCAGAAGTATCTCTTAGCTCAGGAGGGCCAAAAGACATCTACTTCATGCACAACACAGGCCACAAAACACTCCAGCAGTTACAGCTGGAGGATATAAATACACACACGTATGTATGCCATGTACATGGCACATAAGCCAGAGCTTAATGTTCAATACCAACGAAGTCTGGCTTTGTTGCTTATTAAGCTTCTCAGAGAATGTAGTATCTCCCTTTCTGTGTTCAGAACTTTACAGTTCTCCAGAACGCCCTGTTGGCTTCCAACTGGCCCCACATCCAGGACTCACAGGTGTGAGTTGTATATATTAGCCTCAACTGGATTCTTCTTCCACTTTCCAGTCTCCACAGCTTTGTTCCACAGATCTAATTCTTGTGGTATGAATGATTACCTGTGTTTTGTTTGCTTTGAACTAGGTTCTTAATAGCTTTATTTGATATCCACAGGCTCTTGTGCTGCCAGATGAATAAAATAAGTCTTGTTTGCCTTCATCTCATTCATGATTTTGTAGGCTTCCCTCCTACATTAAGTGTTTTTCTTTTGGACTAAGAAGTCCTAGCTTGCTAAATTGCTCACATCTCTCATCATCCTCACTACCCTCTTCCATGCATTTCCCAGTTCTACCACCTTCTCTCTGAGATAAGGGAACCAGACTGCAAAATGCATTGGACCCACAGATTTATATATTGGTATGATGTTGGTTTTCTTCTGTCATTTATTGATTGACACTGAACAAAAAAGGATATTTTTTTTAAGTACAAAAATCTATTATGACTCCAGCTGAGAAAAAGTGTTTTAATAAGCCACATACTACAAGTTGATCCTTTCTGTTGTGCCCCCAAACAGACAGCAAACTGAAGTCACATAATAATAACAAATTAATTAGTGATGCTTATGAGGAAAAAAACTGGTTTATGCAAAACAAGTGAAGGTAAATAAGTAACTCTCCCTATGTGAGGATGGGCAAGCACCATCTTGAAAAATTTTCGGCAGGCACATACCTGCTGTTCTCATACAATAAAATCATTCAAAGAGCATAACTCAAATGGCTCATTTCAAAGTGACAAATAAAGGAGTGACACTCTAGTCACCTGGCAGCAAGCCACAGGTTTGCTCCACTGAAAGGAATTTACTCAAATAGTCACATCAGATACTTAAATTTTTTAACTTGGCAGAAGAAAACCTGGCTCAATACCACCACATGCACAGTTTCCTGGAGTTACAGGCTAACTATACATATATATATACGCACACATATATATCTATATATATGCATGCACTCTCTGTCTAAACACCACTTGGGAAAAATATGAGACCAGTGTCTTTACAAATTCTGCATGCTGTTTCAGACAACGGGACTATCTTCCTTGCTGGTACTACTCCACTACACAGAATCATCACATTCTTTAGGAAGAATACGTTGTGTCGGTTGTGGGGAGCCATTAATACCCTGGAAAAGTCTGCTTTAGAAGTGCTCAACTGATTTATATTAGAGATACTTAACATGCCCAGAAGGTGAGACTGAAAGTACTTTAATGAATAACCAAAAAGACCTCCCAAATACAGGACAACTTAAGACAGTCTCAGTCTCTAAAGCTAGACTCCAAGACAACATAGCATTTTTAATGCTGTACATATGTATATATGCATACACACACACACACACACACGCCAGAACTCAGCAAAGCTGCTATATAGTACACAGAGTACAGTTTATATCTGGGTATATATATTTCTACTAGTTAACATTCTACACTACATTAAGGACAATGAAAGTAAATACTTTCAGTCACACAATATTATTGCCTATCCTTACAGAGCTGGAAGAACCACCAATGATGGTGCACTTCAGTCTCCTGCAGTAAGAAAAAGCTGCTGTACCTTTATACTCGCCTGTACTTCAGACACACTGAACTTAAACATGGGACAAGCTATCATTTTGGCAAATGACCACAGTATTTTGTCCTGCTTAGTTATACTGGTCCCTAACTTGCTTCAATTATCAATAGACTACTACTACAAAATATTCCATTTGAAATAGAAGGACTTGTAGAATGGTATTCTATACATGAAAGTGCTGAAGGAGGTGTGATTGGTATAGATGCTTACCACTTAAAAGCTGACGTATGTACATAAGACACATTAGCTTTAAGCAAGGCCCGTAAATGTGAGAAGCCAGAGAAGAAACTGCATTCTGCTCATGGACTCCAGAACACATTGCAAGTGTGAGTTTCCCCGCACTTGCTTCACTGACTTCATTTACACCATAAAACAAAGGACTCAAAATTCAAAGCAATACGAAAAGTAACACCAATGCATAATCTGACAGTATATATTCTTATAGTGTTTAATTCCAAGCTCTGATATTTTCATTACACCAAAAATTAATCACATTGTCAGGAAAAACATTATCTGCTACTGTTTTCTTTTCCTGACATCTCTTTCTTCTGGATTTTCGGCAATGTCTGACTTGCCAAGCTGAGGATGTCTTCTTATATGCAGCACTGTTTTAAATGTATGCTCACATTAAGAATGGGAAACAGTTGGACAGCAGGGTTGTTTGAGGTACAAGGGGGGTCATTTACGTAGTCACAGTATTTCTTCTGCAGAACTTTTATTTAAAAAAAAAAAGAAAAAAGAAGCCCCCCTGCCCAAATGAAGTAAAAAATCCAATCAAACCAAAGGGGATTGGGGCCCTCTCTTCAGAGCACATCTACGGCACAACCCAAGAGGCAACTGCAGCCTGCAATCCCCAAACCCATGTGCAGCCACAGCTGATTGCCTGCCCTACAAGTCACCTACCAGCTGTCGCTGGCACTGAGAGCTGCTGCCCAAGAGGGCTGACAGCTAGAGGAGCCAGGGACAAGCCTCCTCTCATTCGGGCACACTCCTCGGTGGCAGGTTAGCCTTGGGTGTCCCTCTTACACAGCTGGAGGGCGCATATACATCATCACAGGAGAGATAAACTTGGCAGGACCATTGCAGGTCTGCTCCGGAATACAACCACTTGAGAAAACATTGCACAGAGCAGGGGAGCTGGGATCTCGCTCGGATTTCTAACCTTAGGAAGAAAGGAGGAGTGATGAATATGTATTTATGAAGTTCTTTAAGCTTTAGAGTTCTTGGCATGCTTTATGTGCGACTACTTTCAGAAGGGAGAAGGAAAACTCGCATTTGAAGTTTTTTGGTCATACCTTCTCACCTGCAGATGAAGATGCACTTCTTACGCAGTGGGCTTAGCGCAATCTTCTACTCCAGGCATAGGTGTCAACTCTGCTGACAAGGTCAGTTGCTAGAAGAAAAAATTGAAACACTTATGCATTAGTAAAACTACCTTCTTGAGGGTAAAGTCCTATTCCCCCTCCTCCCTTCAATGTTTTGGAAAAACAGTGTTCACATAGCACCTACAGGTATGGCTACATAACAGCCTGCTACATACATGTAGCATTTTATTTTTTAAGTTAGTTCAAAAGAAATGTGTAATACTGCACTTAATTTGCTTCCTCTTATACCTGGTGTGACATTTTTCCTGCTATAAATAACTAAGTGTGGTAAACAACACTTCAACAGCTTTCCAGAACATTAGGAAAAACCTAAGCACTGTATTAGGTAGTCACGAGAATCTTCCCCTGCTAAATTGTAAATATAGGAGATTATTTCACAATCTTCTTAGTTTTCTTTTTAAGGAAAATAATCCTCAAACTGGAGGTGTTCCAAATGTAAAAGCCTCCAAGTGCTCTCAAACTGCATACCCTAACTCCCTTGCAGTAGTGAATCATGGCCAACGCATGCATAAGAAGTCAAACAAACTAGGCAATGGGTAACAAATCCCAAACTGCTGATTAAGACTAGTATTAATCACTCGGAAGGGATGCTTACTATAATGATGTTTAACAGCATCGTGACAGACTTACAAACTTTGCCTAATACTACGTCATAGTCAAGAAGAACATGTGAGAAGTGGTTATTTTTAAACCTTCACCAAAGACTTTTTGCATAGTATTTTAAAGAAACATATCTGTTATGCGTAACACTAAATGGGAACTTTACAGTTTGACAGAAGCATAGAAGAATAGATCTAAATCAGAAAAACTTTCCTCTAGTCTTTTAGTGTCTCCTTTTTCCACTGTTGTCAGCCACTGAATTTTTGTCAAGACAAATTGGTTTTCTCCTAGTACCTGTCAGAGATATATGAAAAGATTCAATAAGCACCAACTCCAGCCTATGCAAGTCATAAGGATCCAGAAAACAACAAAAAACTCTTATGGCTCTGGAAAGAAAGGACTGGCCTGTTGTAAAATACCAGACCACAAGCACCATGCATCGAAGCCCTATAGAAGTAATTACTTCTTTTATTATGGCCAAAAACTTCAAGATAGAACATTCAGGAGCTCCAGAGATCTCAGGTACATATCAAATTGTTTTCATCACCACCAGCTGAATACATAGCTTCCATTCACGAACAAATATACATTAAATTCTCGAGTTGTCAGAATATGTTTTTGTGAAGTGATGTTTTGTGCTTTCCACTCTGTGGACCCACTAACAATTACTAATGGGTCACATGAGCCTTTTATTTTAGCTCTGAAATGACCATACCCAGTTTTTGGTGAGTTTATGCCTCCCAGAGAAGCACCAATTTCATACAAGGGAGAAGTGCTTGTTAAACATCCTTAATGAATTTGCTTGCATTTACATTACAGAACATTGCTTTAGACTCTCAACTCCAGTTTATTCACCATGTAGTCATAACTAGAGTCAAAACACTCACAGATAATGCTGAACATTCATTTAACCTACCACATCAGGTTATATCACCAGCACTCGAGCCCCAATTATTTATCAATCCCATATACACACACATTAGATTAAGAAAATAAACCTGGTTGCAGGATACAGATGGTGACTCAGTTAATCCAGAGACACATATGCTTGAATTTTGCTGGGATAGGGAGAGGTAGAGAGGAGAGAAATACCATCTCACCCCAAACTATAAGAGCTCAGCTTCAAAATGCTAAAGCTGCTTTCATCTATTGCAAACTGATCAACTGCCAAGATACAAGTAGTAAACATTTCAGTTACTGTTCCTTGTTAACTATGCCAGAATGCTTTACACAACAGGCAAAGAACAGTGGATTTTTAACCTGAGAATGGAGTAGCTGTGAGGCTGATCCAGCACTAGGGACCGACACTTCCGCTCAGAGGCACATTATCTTTAGGTCTATTGAAGCACTAAAGCTCTTCTCAGACCACTTTGCAAACTGAGTGGGAAGGAGTAAGGATAAGAGCCACATTCTGTCCTTAGGGACCCCTATTAAATCAGATTCTCAACATCAGCCACTTCCTCTTTGTTTTCCTCAAGCCATATGGCTTCCTGACAAAATCTGTATAAACAATAAATCCATTAATCAAACCACTGCTGGAGGAAAAGGGACTTTTTTTTCCTTCCCTTCATCAATCCAGACATTTTAATGGAGATGTTTTATGTATTTTATTTTATGGAAAATACTAAAGTCGTCTTTGTTCTCACACTGCAGCCTTGTAGACTGGAGCCCCAATTCCAGTACGTACTTGCAGAAGGAGATCCCAACATGTGAAAATGCAAAAAGATACAGGAATAGAGAAAAGTCGGTCAAGCCAACAAGAAAGGAGTCCAGCCTTATTGAATCTGTTATAGGGATACAGAATAAATTGCTGCCTAGGCTCCCTAACATACTGAGTCAAGAAACAAAATAACAAAACCTTTTTTTTTTTTTGATTAATAGAAGTAGGTAGAACAAGAGAGGCATTAAAAGTCACTTCTCTTCCTACAAGGCTCTGAGAAGTTGCACACATACAAATGCCAGAAGTAGACCACAATTAGCTGAAAGGAAGAGCTTCTTTAACAGATGCCACAATAAAGGACTTCCCCCAGAGGTCAGATTTCTTAGCAAGGTGAACCAAGGTGACCAATTCCACACATTATTCTACATAATTTTTTGGTGTCTCCGAACTGGTAAAATCATGCAGGTGACCATGTTATTCTCAGATCATGAGGAAGTAAACACTGCACATGCAAGGAACTCTACGGTAGCAAGGAAGCACAGAAAGAAGAATAAGATTTCTAGCTCTTGTAGGTGGGGAAACTCCCTTTTCTTGCAGGTGGGAAGATCCCACTCTCCTGTGGGAGAGGGGAAAAGAGAAATAAAACCAAACCTAAGCAGGCTCTTTGCTTCACCAAACAAACCAAACTTGAAAGACTGCTCAGCTTCAGTTCTGCTGCTCAGTGGGCACAGGAGTATGCCAGCTTCACACTGCTGCAGGGTAAAATTCTGTTCATAAAGAATATATATACACTGTTGGGGAAGCACATAAAGAAAAAGTGAAAGTATGGTAAAGCATTCCCTTTCTTCCTACTCAATCAATAGGCTCAAAGAGGGTATGAGGTTGAGAATTCAAAAGCACAGAAAAGATAAGAGAAAGAAAAAGAAAAAGGCAGACAATAATTGCAACAGCTTTTTTGCATCAGAGCATTCTTGTACTCTCAGATGTCACTTTGAGATGCATGTGGAGTCTATGCTATCCCTGTCTATCCCTACAACTATTTGCATCACACCTTGGAGCCTACTCAGTAAAGATGAAAGGGGTTTCTTAGTGATGATGGAAGAAGGGAGAACCAAAAACAATTCAACATCTGAGTACACGATGACATTGCCAACAAAAGCAAACTGAACAAGGTTGACATGTCAGTCATCACTTTAGAGAATATGAAAATGCAAAATGTCTGTTTTGAGGATCTGTTCACACTGATGTTTTTTCCAAAACTTCTTTGACTAAACTTTTATTACTCGATAGTCTGCAGGGCAGGATGATTAGGAAGAACAAGAAATTACTTTCAAACTCAGGCAGTCTCTTTCAGTAACACATTTCTAAAGCAACTGTGACCCTTCCACTCACATGGAAGGAAGACAGGATTGGTATGGTAACAAATCTTTTTATGTTAAATCATGTTTTATTTTCTTCACAGTTGTTCTATTGCTTACTGGATGACCAAATCTACGTCCCAGCTCATGAGAACCAAAGTAACTCTCTGTTGAAACAAAGTTCAGGAGAAACGTGAAGTAGGTTATGACACTGAAAAAGACCTTATGGAGAAACAGCATTAAAAAAGGAATGAAGTTGGCTTTTCAAAAGTCTTTTTTTTTTTTTTTCTTAGTACAGGAAAGCAGCATCCTTAATTACAAGCAGGAAATCTTTAAAATGAAAGCCCTTTCTGTCTTTGTTGAAGTTAAGTAGCAATTAGCCACAAAGGAAAAAAATATAGAAAGAGTAATCTTAGAAGATTGAGTCATTATCTCCAAGGAAACACATCTGTAGTTTTAACAAGGTCAGAATGTTTTGGTCAGTTCTTTGGGGTAATGGGAGATACACGACGTTAGCTTATGTTTCTATCAAGGTAATGACAATTCTGAAAGACCGCAGACATCACATGGAGCCTACCACTATGAATTATTATCCCTGAGGTCACAATCTAAAAGAGATACACCATCAAATCCAAAGTGCAGATGTACGTGCCTTGAGGTAGTGGTGAAAGGTATGTTTGTTTTGGACAAAGTAGTGAGGAAGATCAGGTGCTGCAAGCTAGGGAGGCCTTCCACCACATCTGGGTCAGATGGTCCCAATTATCTTCTCATCACAGTTAGTGAAAAGTTATCCTTCAGCAGCTATATATGACATATGTAAAAATAAATCCAGAATTGGTGTTTGGCTCCTAGCAAGAAAAAAGCTTCCCTGTCACAATCCGTGAGCGCAAAGCAGCCTCCTTGCTTGAAGTCTCACTAAAAAGCCTGTGGCATGAAGGTGTGCAGATGTAAGACAGCATCTTCACATCAAGTGTCAAAATGGAATAAAGGTTGACAAGAAAATTTAGGGGTATACTAGTGGAGAGGAGGAGAAGGTAGTTCTCCCTCCTGCTAGCTCACTATTCTGTCCTTTCTGACCCTATCAATAAACAAAAGTAACAGCATCTGTATCGTATCAGCCTTTTGGCTACCACTCTTACCTATGGGCAGAAGACTGATCCAAACTGGAAGCAAGACACATTATTAGGAGAATATAAGGAGCACCAACCTGTTTATGTCTTCACTGACTGTAGTCACTTGTTCATTTCTTCACTCGACTGTAGAAGTGTCTGGGACTAGTCACAGCAAGATCAAAAAAGTTTATTCCCCCTCTTCCCCAGACCAACATAACAACTTAAACAGAATAGACAGAGGAATCGTACAACTCTGACTTCACTGCCTCAGTCAGTCCCATGTCTGCTTGTGTCCATTTTGTCTGCAGCACTCATCTCAAGTCCTGCCTACGTTACCACTAGCCTGTGGTCACATCTGAGTGAGCAGCCTACATCAGTGATTCCCATGTAGTTTTCTGTGTGTTTGTTTTTTAAACCATATCCTGGTGTTAGCAGAAGCAACAGCATTAACATCGCTTTCTGTATCAGTCAGAAAAGAAGTTGCCTCTTTCTTACTACTGTTTAGCTCCTCTCAGGAAGAGAAAAAAATTGGATAATAATCTCTTCAAATCCAACCCTAAATTACTCCCTCTTCACTCCACAAACACGGTATCCTGGTTCTTTAAGCTCTACTGAAGCGTTGAAAAGAAAGTGCTACAAAAATCATGGTGATACATAAAACAAAAAGAATGAAATGAAAATTATAAAGCAGCTTGATATAAAAAGTGTCTTGACGACAATCTGAAGAGTTACGCCTGTCAGTTTTATCCTTGCAAGTATGGAAAGGAAATGCCCTTTACATACTTTGCTTTTCAGGAACAACAGGCTTGAATTACTTTAATACAGTTTTAAATCTTTAGAGTTCCAGTCGTTGAGAAAAGGGAAAGAAAAACACTCAAAGTGATTTTTTTTTTTTTTTTT
>VYZM01023239.1:314007-344676 GCA_013398915.1 Dromas ardeola
TCAGATCTGTTCAGTAATTGCCTACAGAAAATGTCAGGCTGCTCATCTCAGAAAGGCAAAAAATGAGACAAATCTCAAGACGTTCTGCCTACTGTGGAGGGGGAAGAACCCAAATCTGAATATACTTCTATGAAGCTGAACAAACTAAATCTATGTACACGTCACTAATTGAAGCAAAAGTTTGAGATGGAACACAAGTTGCTATATTGTTTATAAGTATAACATCACTATGACAATAAAACCAAACCTGACAAATTATTAGCTCACTGTTTCTGCTCTCCTGTAAGAGGTCCTACAGTTCAGCTTATGATATGGGCTGGTGCTGTCACTTTTAAATCAACATCTTCACATGTCCGATCACTGTGGTTGTTAAATGCAAATACCTAATTTTGGCTATAATGAAAATGCTAAAAGCAAGTTTTCTTACACAAACATGACCCCTACCATTCAGTATTTTAATTCTCTCTGAAAAAGGTAAAAAAAGAAAATAAATCGGTGGATATACACTTTTGGGTAAATGCAAGGTATGGGATGGCAGACAGGGAGAAGCTATTTTTAGATGACTGTTCAAGCTTACCATGTCAGAAAAGAAAGAAGATAAAGAAGAAAGTAACCACACAAAAAGGTATGTTGCAATAACGAAGGTAATGGGTTGGTCAGAAAGTATGCTGTATAGCAAAGTGAAAATAAACGCCAGCCAGACTTTCCAAGCATTGAACAATGGAAAGTGAGACAACCTTCTTTGTATCTCCAAGGCCTTGTGTTCATGAGAACTTCAAGTCAGGAAATCCTTTCCTTTTTTAGATTTTTCTAATTGACCAATGAAGGCCTCACATTAACTCCAGAGTCAGGCCAAAGCAGAAGTCACCACTTAGATTCAAAGGCTTTTCCTTACAGTTGAACCACCATTTATTTTTTTTTTTCTGTAGGGGACCATCAGACTCTCTACTTAATTTTAAGTACTCAACATAGGCCAGAGGAAATGGAAAGCTTTTCTTCAAAGTTCAAAAGCAGGATTCAGACCCTGCTGCCACTAGCAGGACAAACAAAAAATGAATCAAGATAAAGAGAATGGCAGCAATAAAGCCTATCACGTCTGTTGTGCTGGTTTCAGAATTCTTTGGAAACATCTCTCTTGATTTAGAGCACTGGCCAGCAAACCCCCCCAAATTCCCTTTGAAAAGGTCCCATGCACTGCAACAACATGTGGGAGCTACACACGCACTACAGCTGTTAGTCAAACTTCTGCAGTTCAAAGCCAAAAAACTGCAAATACTCATGAGGAAGGCATGCTGGTAAGATGTACTGCAATGTTAATGCTCCAACACATAATACCAGTACATGGAAAGTTTTACTCCTTCACCGCAACAACATGCTTTATGGAATGCGTGAGGCTTCAGTAGGTGTTGGCCACTTCCCAGGAAAAGCATGAAGACCCTTAGAGAGGGGCGAAAGAAGCAGTTCCAAACACCCACTCCCAAATTTGCGTTGGGAGCTGAAGATCCTCACCAGCTTCAGAATACTGCTCAGTCAAGGGAGACCTGAAGTGGCCAAAAAAATGTGCTGTGCAGATCTGCTATTATATGAAAATATGTCTGCTTGTTTTGATGAGTCACTACTTTGCTAACTTTTTAATTTTCTTTTTTTTTTTTTTTAATCAAAGCTCTTTTTTCAACTACATCTAGACACAGTTTAATAAATTCCTCTCCCCTCCTCCCCAAGCCTAGTTATTTGTTTTCAGAATTGCAAACATTTTTGATAAGTTATTACAAATCTAATTCCTCCTCAGCCAGCGTACAGCTGAGAGGAATAGATCAGAAGAAAAATGGAATTAGTATCCCAAGATTTGGAGATGTTTTAAATTAACACTGATCCAGATTCCATGCAGATTACACTAATTCTGATTAGCCCTCACTTGCAATTCCCAGACTTCAATCAAAGCCAAGAAATAACTAATTAGGATGGCTTCTTCCTTGAGGGCAAATGCAACCCATCCATATACAAAACATTCAAACAGTCAATGGCAAAGTGTGCATATTTCCAAAACCAACATTCCCGACCAATGAAACAGTTTTTGAAACGACAAATATCAGAGCCAAGAGGCTGAATAGGATGTTTTGACCCTCTTTGAAAGTGACAAAGACTATAGGAAGAGTTAAAAGGCTTTTAGAGCATAAGAGATGCACAGCTTGTTTCTAGAAAAAGATAGTATAATCCCAACCTGTTTAAAAATACTATCTTGCTACTATATCCAAGCAGTAGCACTGTGAATATACAAGATGGTCATGACATAGAAATAATCAAACTATGAGTAGAAGAGTTTTGCATTGACCAAACTCTTCATCGCCTATGCCTGCGGTACAAGTACTACCTCTCTGCAAATTATTTGAGAAAAATGTGTATTTTCCCCCCTTTATTCTTGATATGATTTAATGAAAGGATCTTAAGTGACCAAGTGGAAGCAAGTGAAATTTCTTGAATGAAAATATACCCCAGACCTGAGCTATCCCTTGACAAGATTGCTCTCCCATGACTGCCAGCTCAAATATTTCATTATAAGCAAGACGTCCACCAGCATTTGGTACTGCAAAACTCTGGAAATAAACCCCTAGTAAATATACAACTTCCCTCCCACATCCCCCACCAAAACAAAACACATACAGCTAGTTATAAGCAGCTCACTAAGTGTTTAATGCTTGGGCTTACCTCTACTGACAAGTCTTTGGAGGTCTTCAAATTGGAAGAGGGAGCTAAGGTCTATTACTTCACTAGGTAAACCTCACTGCAAATGAACTTAACCCAGCAGATTCCCACAATGAAGATAAAGATGTATCTATCAGTTGGGAAATGTTTTATCTGGTTTTACTACTTTAAATAGAGTCAGTATCTTCCTTCAATGTGCTCCAAGCAGTTCTTGCTAATAGCAGCAGCATCAGTGGTCCAATCCATTGTTCCCTTGTTCAACTCCCATCTGTTACTCAAAACACTCATCCCTATCTTGTTGCACTTTCTTTCTCTTCTCTTTTAGAAAGGAGTCTTTGTATGTGGCCATACAAGATGCTGGTCTTGCTCCAACTTAAGGCAATGAGAACTGGACAGGAGAAGAATTTAACTTAAGTCACAAATATAATTCCCATTAAAGGTAATATGCAACTAAGCATTGTACTGGTGTTTCAACCAGCACTGTGCTGAAGCCAGAGTATTTCAACTATCCCTGGCCTAAAGGTTTCAAGACAGAAATTAAGAGAGGAGCTCTACCTTACACATTTACTGATGACTTTTTCTGGTAATGACACCAAAAAAATCCACACACAAAGGTTTTTATATTTACTCAAGAAACATATTGAACATAAATTTGTCCAGTTCCTTCTTCCCTGTGCTGATTCCCACAGTGACATAAGACCCTTCAAAAAGATCAGCAAAAACCACTAATTATCCCTTTGATAGCATCCACTTCCAGATCAAGTGGGGAGCCCTAAGGCCCACAAAGAGCCTCAGTAACGCCCTTAAGTGGACAATATTTCACATATTAGGTCCTTATGGAAATGCCATATAGGCACCTAAACTTCCATTGGGAAGAAGGAGTACAGATATCCCCAAAGTGTCTGTATTTGTTTGTCTTTTATTGTGTGTTTTCTTATTGCCCCATCAAGTGTAAAGTCTATACTGCTTCCTCCTTAAATAAATGCTTTGTGAAAAAACACAGCTACAACTCAGTTAACAACTCAGTTATCAATACTAAGGATTAAGTATTTTGTTAAGAATGCACCAACTCATTTGACTTAGTATTAGTGTGGTTACGGTTTAAAACTATCAGAAGCTTTAAAGTACACTTACACAGTTACTAAGATTAACCAAATATTAAGCAGAAATACCACTTTACAGATAGAAAGTGGCACACTTCAATACATTAATTGTTTGAGTTAAAACCAACATTCAAACATCTTTACTAGCTATTGCTGTTCATAATCACTGGAAGATGTCCAAGTTCACACAATCTCTTCAGCTGGAAAGAAGAAATACCTCTACAGCAATAAACATTTCATTCAGTTCCACAAAAGAATCAACCTATAGCTCTTTTTATAATACAATACACCAGTTGCACACGATATTAAATTCAGCTGCAGGGATTAGGCATTGTCTTTGCAGACAGAAGCACAAAAAATGATTGATTTTTCACTCGATCGACTACAGCTAAATAATTCCATATTGTAGAACGAAAGGTGATTTTCTGCCATAGCACCAACTGCCTGTGTTGAGACTTCTCTGTATTTCCAATACAAGAGTTTAATTGAAAGTACTGCTGATTAGATAATTTTTGGAGTCAAGTTCTACAAACCAGCTCCAAGGGCAGCAACACCATTTAATAATCTTGACTTGCCAAGTGGATGCTCTACGCTAAAGAAAGCACGGGTAACACTGTGGGGCAGAAATACTTTTAACTTGCAACCTGTCCTGGTTTTGGCTGGGGTAGAGTTAACTTTCTTCAGAGTAGCTAGTATAGGGCTGTGTTTTGGATTTAGTATGAGAATAATGTCGATAACACATATTGTTTTAGTTGTTGCTAAATAATACTTATATTAAGTCAAGGACTTTTTCAGCTTCCCATAGAAGCTGAGAGGGAGCATGGGCAGGACAAGCTGGCCAAAGGAATAATATTCCATACCACAGACGTCATGCTCAGTATATGAATGGGGGTTGTCCAGGGGGCAGGAATCTGTGACCTCTGCTGGAGATAGGCTGGGCAACTGATCATTGGTGGTGAGAGCAACTTGTGTTCTATCACTTTATTTTGTATATTCTTTTACCATTATTATTTTCTCTTCCATTACTGTGCTTTTGAATTGTCTTTATTTCAACCCATGAGGTTTTTTCCCCTTTCCCCCCTCTTCTCCATATCCTACTGGGGGGTTGAAGGGTGTGAGTGAACAGCTGCGTGGTCCTAGTTGCCATCTGGGGTTAAACCACAACAAACCTAACATGTATCATTTGACATAAAAGACATATTTTGCTCCTGAAATCTAACAGCTAAGGTCAATACTAGCTTCCTTTGCCAAATTTCTTTCCAGAACCCTGTAGCTAGTTGTTCTTTGTGTTAATCCAGATCTGCGAGGCTGGCATGACTACCAAAAAAGAAAAATATAAAGGCCAAGTACGTAATTTTCAAATAATTCTGTATGTATGACATGATTATCACAGGAAAGTTAATAATTCTTGCAAAATGACTAGAAAAGCATAGTTGACAAAGCATTCAATACAATTTTATAAACTTTCACAGGAGGCATTCAAAAATTAAATGAGAGGAAAAAACGATCAAAGCAATGCAAGACCACTGGCTTTCAAACCTGTGCTACACAGAAATCAAGTATGACTGCATTCACTGCTTAAAGCATAGCCTTTTATCAGCATTTTCAGGAGCAAATCTTACCACAAGTAAGAGACTGCTAGAATTGATAGAGAAATCTATAAGTTGCACACAGCTTTTACAACACTGCACCAAAAAATAGAACCACCTCAAACTTACGAAGATTTTACGTAGCATGTGGAGAGCACGCTACTTCGAAGATTAAGGTATCTCCTCACCCCACTGTGCTGGTGGTATTTGCAAAAAGCAGAAACTAGCTGTTCTTCAACAACTCACCAGGCAGATGCGAGAGCCCAGCATCATCAGGCACCATCAGAGACAGCGTGGAAGAAATGTGCTCCCTGGCTAGAGCAGAGGAGTTCACCTAGACAGCAAAGCAATATACAACCTCGAACAACATTCCAAGTGATAGTAAGAAGAGATGTTTTTGAAATCTAGGTCTTCAGCTCCTTCAGCACATTAGGAGTCCCACTCTCCCCACGCATTGGATGCATGCTCATACTCACTGTGCCTTCTCCACTAGAAGACAGAGGGGCTGTCTGCAGCCTCCCAGCCAATAGCAGAATGAAACATTACTTTTTGGTTTAGCAGAGAAACTTTAAGAAGAGGAATGAAAGTTTAAGCAGTCCAGATCTTTAAAAGAGGTAGGTAAATTTTAAGGTTATGTCCAACTTGATGAGGATTAGGAGCAACGAGATTTATCTGTATTTGACATGTAGCAGAGGAAAAAAAAACATCAAACCCCACCAGCATCAAATAGGCTCAGACACCCTTATTATTCACTTTAATTTCTCAGATACATTTTAGAAACTACATTCCTTGTTTTTTTCATTTGAAAATACACATCTTATTTCCCTACTCTTTATTCCAGTCATTTTTGTCCTTCTTCCCCTTGAGATAAATTTGATGTAGGAAAGCACATACTTTGCATAGGACATAATACCCCATATGAGGGCAATTATTAGATTTCATACAAAGTGACCAGGCATCATCATACAATTATTTCTTTGTTACACAAAATATTTTTAAGATGGAAGTAAGATAGGACAAAAACATTGGTTTAGTCACCTCCAAAAGAACTCTTTATAATAAAAAAAGATTATACAGGTAAGACATTTCACTAATTTATCATATTCACACAAAAAAACCCCAAACAACACAAAAACATACAACCCAAACCCCATATTCTTAGAAACAAAATTTAAAAAAAAAAAAAAATCAATTTTTAGAGTGAAGCCACCCAAGCTACCAACACTGCAGTGTTAATAAATAATTGTTGATATGTTGTTACGTAATTATTAATAACTAAGTTTTTAAAATGCATTAAAACCCAAATCAGCTTTTTTTTGGCAGTTTGCCATTAACAGATCAACAATTATTTCATTTTTGCAGTCGTACTGCCAGCACAGAAAGTTGGTAGCAATCCAACTGGAAAGTTACTCTGTTTCAAGCTTGTTTCCTATCCAACATTAATTGAAATTGCTTTACATTATTTGAGTAATGCAATAAAAGCAAGACTGCTGTAACTTGTCTGTAAAAGTACATCATCCATTGGATAGCTGAACTATAATTTATATGTAAACACAAAAATTCCACAGTATTCAATACTGTAGCATCTTACATCCTAGAAAAGCACTGGATCATAGCAGCAGGTTTGCCATAGTCTGAGGTAGTTCCCTTACAGGGAAACCTGAAGGGTAAAACACACCCACACCATCATTTCCCCTTGCAAATATTTACTTTCATTGCATTATTCAGAATTGGAAGTTCATTCATCAAAATAAAGCGATGTATCCAGAAAACAAATCTCTCCTGTTTTATCCAAAAAGAAACACAAAAATCAGACTGAATGCAGAGTTCAGGAAGTTCCTCATATACATAGATCACCACTTATTCTCATTTAAAATTGCAGCAATAATACATACCTACAAAAAGCCTTACCGAAAAACAAACTGAGAACTTGCAATGTTCTGAAAAAGGTCACAGAAATCAGAAGATACAGGAAAGTGCTGCTATTCTCTTACTGGAGAAGTCAACAGGGACCAAGCTGGAGAAGGTAACTGAAGTGTTTGTCACTAAATATGCCTCAGCCCTTGTAAGTGCCTGGACACAGATCTCCATGACTACTACTGAAACTGTAAAACCAGTTCACTCTTAACTTGCAGAGTTGCCCTTCACAGACAGCAGCAAGAGTCTTCAAGGCCATAAAACTGAGGTGTCACTGACCAGCACACATAGCCCTCCCCATAGCTACTCCATTCTGGAATACCTTCCAGGATACATTGAAGTGAGTTGCAGGCAAAACAAAATAAAGAACAAATCATTAAACCCAAACCATGTGCAAAACGCTGGCCAGCGTGTAGAAGTACAGTAGTCATTCTTCTAAACAAAATGTTAGCCATCTCAAAAACATTAAAGGTGCGGCAATTGGTATGCTGTAGCCAAATGGCTCTTTGGATAAACCACAAATTAGAGAGCAACATGGTAAGGTAGTTTTCAAGGCAATTTTCAAGCTTGATTACAAGGCCAAGGTCTGTTCATCATCATTCACCCTGTTTTAGTTGTTGTTGCTGACAAAGAAGGAAGATGAAATATTTTATTCCCATTTGCAGCAGAAAGAAGTAATCCACATGCAATCCAGTTCAGTGTTTACATTAGGTACATATCAAATCAGTCATCCCTTGAAAGTACAGAATCAACATTGTTAGCCCTTGGTCTGCTGCATCATATGAAAGCAAATACGAAGTACCTCATAAAGCAAGTTAAAAATACAGCTACAGGAGGTAAAATCCCATGTCTGTATGGCCTATGAAGGAGAGGAACAGACTAAGCAGTGACTTGACATCAATATTAAGCTCTAAGAATGTTTCACATTAAAAACATAACAGGACACAATACCTCAGAATAGCTATTAGGACAGCAAAAGGAATTATCATTTGGGGCACAGAGGTTGATTCTATAGTTAACCACATTAATTAAATACATATTGCCTAAAATAAACCTGGAACTTTCAGGTAGTTGTAGAGAGCGATAAGGTCCCCCCTCAGCCTCCTTTTGCTCTAGGCTAAACGATCCCAGCTCCTTCAGCCGCTCCTCATAAGACTTGTTCTCCAGACCCCTCACCAGCTTTGTTGCCCTTCTCTGGACCTGCTCCAGCACCTCAATGTCTTTTTTGCGGTGAGGGGCCCAAGACTGGACACAGTATTCGAGGTGGGGCCTCACCAGTGCTGAGCACAGGGGGACAATCACTTCCCTGGTCCTACTCACCACACTGTTCCCGATACAGACCAGGGTGCTGTTGGCTTTCTTCTTCTGAAAGCAAATATAACTGCAGCTCTGCCACTACTAACATTTGCATGTGTTCAAGAGAAATGCGACAGGCATGAAAGAGCTTTTTAATTTTGTCTGCTTTCACTGACAGCATAGTACATGAAGTCCTTATACAAAATAAAACCAGTTACAGTCAAGTACAAGCCCCTGTCTGCTTTAGGGATGGAATGGCCAAATGTTTACAAACCAGAGCAGCTTGAGTGCTTTCCTTTGCATTCAGCCGTGTTACAATACAAGACTATGAAATGCTGCTAGTTTTTTCTGTGCTTGTGATTCATAACAAGCTATGATTCTGGGGAAAACATGTATATTCCCAGTACTAATGAGGTTATTATTTAATACCATTAAAAGCCATTTGACCAGGACTGAGTATGTGCTAGATAATGGATCAGATCACTCTTCACAGTAATTTAATTACAACATAACTCCTGGAGCCTTCTAAAAATAAGTAGTATAATGTAAGTAGCATCACTATTGGTAAGCAAATTATGTCCAACAATGACGTGAATGAGAATCTTAGCTTTTGTATTCTGGGTGGAGGAGATAGCTACTTACAGGTATCAACAACTAACTAATTGCATCAGAAACGTGATTACCTTATTGATTATGTTTATATATGATTATGTTTATGCCCATTATCTAGACATATTATCTGGAGGTGGAAAAAGGGAAAAAAGTTCAGCTTTCCACATACACTGAACAAAGCATAAACAACAAAATCGCTGGTAAACATCACCTGTTATGCTCAAACTGCATGACCATTGTACAACACGGACAGAAAACCATTTTCAGTGAGATTTTGAATCAGTCAGTTATGATACACTTGCATCACACAAGGCAATAATACTCATCTTTTCCGTTATTGTTCATTTTTTTTTTTTCTTTAAGTCTGTAACCTGTATAAGTGGAGAGAAATCAAGTAATCATGGGAGAGCTGAACACCAGGAATGAAACAAGCAGCTGAATAGCCTCTTCACTCAGATAAGCAGCAGCTGAATAATTGCCCAACTGGGCACACAGATATTCTGGCTTGGCCCTTTAAATAACACCTGCTACACATGAAGAGAAGTTGTGCCTTAAATTTACTTGAAGTTTTCATATTTATTCATTTAAATTCATGTGCAAGATAAGAAACACCAGCAGGAGGAAAGGACTTTTGTATGTTAAAGCACCTCTTCAAGTAACATTTTCAGGAAGATGAGAAGCTCCATTGGGTTACTTACTGTTTCTGCATTGAGCTGCAGGTAGTTTGGGAGTATTTTCCCCAAGTAAAGGTTTACCTTGTACAGGTACCTTCTTAAAACTTGTCTTTAGCTTTTAGACTTACTGAGTGCTGAAACAGAGAACAAAAGTCATTGCCAAAAAAATCATTATGTCAACACCTTTCAAACATAAGGCAAACTTCTTACTACAAACAAACAAGATTTCTTGGCTACACCTAGTCTTTACAGGTATAGCCAGAAATAACCATAATTGAATAATTCTGTTGCATTCTCCCCTAACCCTGTATCTATGTTCAAAAAAAATGCATGCTACCAGCTCCTGGTTTTACATTGGCAAATTCCAATTGAATTCCAGCCATCACAGCAGAGGAAGAGTCCCCCATATTTTAGAATGAACCTGGAACCTCCCACCTCAAGAGATGACAGACAAGACCATCACAGCAGCGATGTTGCAGGTTCCCAAGAAAACCTCCCCTTAAAAAAGCCTGCTACACTGCACCTAAACAAGCAAGCACACTGAACTTTGGAATTAAATAAAAGGAATCTAGACAGGAAGACAGATCTCCAGAAGACTTCAGCTCATGACAGAAGAGTATGTCCAAATTAAATGTTTCTCTTTTTTCACTCCTGATACTACTTAGTTTACCAACCTCATGATCATTAAAGGAAAAAATACACTAATGAACAAACTGATACTTCTGTCAGATAAAGCAAACCGTAAAATGCACAAAATTGCATCTAAGTTCTTAATTGCAAACAAATTTTCCTTAAATGTTTGGGAGACATACCTCCTGAACCAAGATCTCAGGTACTGCTTTAGAACCACCTTACTCATTTTTTTTCAAATCAAAATGGCACTTGCTGTAGCTTATTTACAAAGCTGAAAGTCTTAACTTCTTTATTTTAAAAGTAGTACTATTTACCTACCAAAACAGTTTATCTTCTTTCAAACTGCACTATTACTGAACAAAAAAACCTGAGCGGAGCTCTTTCTGCAACCTTGTTTCTGTTCATACACATCCAGGACAGCCCGCATGCCAGTTGTGCTCTCAGAATACATCACCTACATGGAAGAAGGTCACTCACCTGCCCTGACTGACAATTCAGTATTTTAAGTCTCAAATACCTACCCACAGAGAAGAGGACTTGAAGTTTAGTGGGATCACTGTTTCTGATGAAGCTGTTCTACATGCAGAATCAGGACACAAACATACAGGGTTAATATCCCACACAGGCACTACCACACTACTATTTTACACCAAAGAAAGACTAAGCGAACACATTTCTGGCTATAAGTCTCTAACAATCTCATTTCCCCATACACTCAATATACTTTTACTGTGTCACTTTCTTCTACATTACAGTGAATGGCACAAGTTACAGAAATACAGAAGTGCCAATCCATAAAGAGTACTTGCTTTCAAATAGTAACTGCAGTGATTATAATGCTCCCCGAAGCAGCTCTAAGTGAAAGTGTAACACTGATAAAGTATGTCTAAGTTACTAGGAAAAAACAAGTTTCACTTAACCAGCCAAAGCTTCAAGAACAGAAAAGTTACCTCCTGACAGTAAAGAACACTTAGTGATCAAGCAAAGGATTGCAAGTTTCTCCTGTCAACTCTTGTCTTGAACACAACATAGCAGTACATTCTTTATATTCTCCATGATTTTAGGATTAGGAGGAGAAGGGAGAGCCATCAGTTCCTTCAGGGCTTCTTCCAGAAAGTTAAGCCTTCACTTACTTCCCCCCCTCACCCGCAGTTTGGCATAGCCATTCTGCCATTATGAATTCCACACAGACCAGGCCTGGGAGCTCTGTCTTGCTGGCAAGAGCATAACCAGAACGTCGAAAATTTTCATAATGAGGTGGTGCAGTTGAGCCCCAGGGTCACTTAGATTGCAGATTCATAATGTCTTTAGGTGTAAGTTGTTGATGCAGCTCATGTATGCACCGCATTCCACAGCTGGTACAAAGCAAGGGAGGACACCTGCATTACTGCACAGTAAGCTAATAAAAGAACTGGGTTTGCTTCATAATCCGTAAAACTACACCATAATGAAGAAACTACCTTCATCAAGAAAGAAACTATGATCTTATACATTATGTACGTGACAATTCAACAATTAGATAACCTGGCATGAGCTGTGATCCCTGATCTGTAAGCAGTTGAAGTTAAGCATCTCTCAGAAATTAAATGCATTAAATAACTCTAGGTATAATTTTCCAGTCTCCACTAAATATGTGGTGCTAATAAACCAACACGACTCTTGATTCTGAAAGGTTTAGTGCAAGGGAACAATTTAGTCTCCCCAAAGCCAGCCAGCAGCTGAGGTTGACATGCGAGAGTACTAAACTTCCAGTTTCCATGGAAATGGAATTTGGATCAGTACAGAGATTTCAGAATTTAAAACCAAACACTCTCCATCTTACACACTCTACTCCAACATTCATTTTCCTAGGAAACAAGGATTCAAGAGAGACACAGATCCCATACACATTAGTGATCCAGTAACTCATCCTGCCTCGTGGCTCCTCATTTTCATTTAGAGGTAGCCATCCCCTTATAAACCATGCACCACAGCAGCCAATTTAGTGGCAGCCAGACAGACACAATTTATAAATGTGACAGTATCCCAAAATTGTGCATGTGGGAGGACAGACTGGTTACTAGTTACACGATGGTAATACATATTCAGCCCAATGCTGAACCATTAAAAACAGAAAAGTTGCATCATACAACGCAGCCACAAGGAACAATCAGTGAAAAAAAAAAAAATATCCCATTTTCATTGTTGAAATGACCCACCAGAATAGCACAGCAACAGAACTATGAGATTTTTAAACTGTAAAAATCCATTGTCTTTAGGCAAGAACCAAGAAGGTGTATTTTATCACCAATAATGCAATGCTTCCGCAGCAGCCACTGCCCAACACTGCAAGGGAGAATTCCAACTTGTTGATTACAACTGCAGGGTGCTCACTGGCAGCTAAAACAATTTGCCAATGGTATTTATGGCTCCTGTTCCTTGTGTTTGGCAAGAGCAGAGGAAGAGCAATTTTCTGGAAGTATTTATGTTGATTTTGCAGCTGATGACAACACTCCATCTGTTCTCAGACACTTTGGTGCCTCTGCCAATTTCTTCCCTAATGTATTGCTTTCTCCAAGCTTTGCCAAGGTTCCTCTAGTTCCTGAACTTTGCTCTTTCACCAGGTTTGAAGGGGCCATTTCAAGTTGTGAGCAAGAACTTGCGGTATGAACATCTAACCCTATGCCCTAATCACAGATCAGCAGACAAATAGATGGTATTTCAAATGACCCCCTCTCTCAAGACCACCACCTCCAGAAGCCTGAGGATATGACTGATAGCTTCAACAGAGCTAAGTCCCTGAAATAAAAGGGTCTTGAGGCCAATTAGGGGAAGCAGAATTTTAGAAGAACCAAAACCAACTCATTTTTCTAAGAAAAGCCCAAAAGCCCCAAGGATATCAAGACTTCACCTGCCATTTCAAAATGCAGCCAAGTAAAGCAATGTCCTCTGTACAGCAAATAGTGGGCTACTCCACAGAAGTTTGACATTTGAGATTCTTACACAGCAAGCCCAATTCTACGCACAAAACTTGTAGTGTAAATCAAACAGATGGAAGGATTCAGTTTCCACCTGTTTGCCTGATACCTTTCATACACAGAGTCAAACATTAAAAGAACCAGCAAAAGCAAATAAAGATTTGCAAGCCTGAAAATTTTTTTAACTTTAAGGCATTTATCAAGGCAGAAGCATACACAAATAACTTCACTGTTTTCTCCAACTTTTATACAACGATCAAGCTATCTTTATGTCATGCATTATGACTCAAGATAAAGTATTCCTAAAACATGTAACAGCTCATCTTACAGGATCACCTAAGTGAAAAATAACCCCCCAAAAGTCACACACAAAACTCTTTTTAAGATCAAATACTCAATCCACCATAGAAAAATGGATTGCAAGGACAAAGATTCCTGAAAAGTGACTATAACTTCCAGCAGCTCATAGAAGAATCATAAGCATTTAAACACCAAGGGCTGAGATAAACAGCACCAGTCTGCTCATCTGTTTCATTTGAAAGTAGGAAAGTAGGTTAGTGTGAAACAGTGTCCCTAAGAAATAATCCCAACAGGATGAATGCAGAAAATAAATGCTTTAATCCCTTTGGTATCAGTACACATGTGTGTAGATTCATTTACTATTAGGCTTAGTCCAGAGATAACTCGGATCTGTGGTGTGCAGGTCGGATTAGATGATTTAAAGGTTTTTTCTGGCACAACACCTGTCTCAAGTTATCTATCCTATTTGTTAACAACAAGAGAAGGAGTTTGCCTGTAAACACAGTTATCCTTTCTTCTAACAATTTGTTCTTTCCTTCTCATTTCACTGACCACCTAAATAGAAGAAAAATGCAAATCACGGCAAGTTAAAAATCAGGTGTCAGTCTTATTCCACTGCTGCATTTTGTCTTTTGTTAGTTTTAAAACCCAAGACCACAATGATAAGCCCAGAAAAAACAATGGATTTGAAATAAGCCTTTTTCTCTTCCAGGAGCCCTACAATATGTAAGCAACTTACTGCTTCAAGTTACAGGTTCTGAGAAATTAAAAGAGGAAAAAAATTTGAAATTACCAACCTCTTTGCATTTAAGCATTAGACTGAGGTTTGCCTTTGTACCAAATAAAAGACCAATTCAGCAGCTACATCAAATACAGCAGCTTGTTTTGGCAACCTCATTTTTAGGAGATCAGATTTAGCTACTCAGCTTTAATACCCTTGTTTTTGAATTAGCCATCTGTTCTGTAACATTCAGACAGACCTAGTAAAGTAGGATGTCAATCTCAGGGGTCTTGGGGCTAGAACACACATATATACATGCCCACAACACGCAACAGAGCCCATCAAGATAATAAGCAACCTTCCCAACAAGGAAGTTGTATTGTTGATTTTTATATCTAGTCTGTGGTTTCATTATATCCAATTAGCAGTAGGAACTCGGGCCAACACAGTACATATTTTAATCAATTAACACAAAAAGGGAACAACTTTAAAAGGCTTTATAACAAAAAGACTTCTATTTACAACAGCTGTAGGTCAGAGATCTTAATCTAGGCCCTTTTAAGAAGATTGCCAAAAATAAAGCATACTGTTCCACTGTAAATTGTCACTGTAAAGAAAGTACAAAATTCTTATGTGAAAAGATGCAGTTAGAAAGCACTCCATAGGCAATGCTAAGTATTTTTTAAGTACAGTTGCTGTAAAAGTATGGAAGCTTCTTTTTCCCCTTTCAAAAAGATATATACAAGCACACAAATGCTCTGATATTTAAAGTCACATCAAAAGAAGCCAGGATTTATAGGTGTTGCTTGACTAGTGAACTTTGTTAACAAACAATTTAATCAATTGATCCCTTCAAAAGAAACATGCCATCAAGAAGGCATTTGTTTCTGCAGACTACCAGCAGAAGTGGCTAAAAGATGGCAAAAGTATGCTAGAGAAACATTTGGCAAGCCCAGAGTTCCCAGATCTTTAAACATCCTTTGTCATCAAAAAACCGTTTCTAATAATATCAGTGCATTTCCATGCACATTGCCGCCGACATCATGAATACTATGGTTTGCAACTGATACTACTACAGTATGCTCTCCATGATCTAGTATGTCCTACTTCCACAACACAGTCAGTAATAAGGGCTTACTGGTCCCAGGCAGACACTTAACTGACCTCCAAGACCTTCTTACGAAAGCCGGTACAACTGCTTTTACAACAGCTCTGGCAATGAGCCTGCATATTATTGTAAGGCTGGTAGCACTCAAGTACTACAATGTTTATTTCAACTCTAAGTGAAAGCATTGCGTCTATACATGCCTACAGATGCAAAGCCCACTACAATTAACACTTCTATTCCCATGATATGACTAAACAATCAGCAGAGGATGCCAGAATATACTGCTATCCTGAGATTTCCCTTTAAACCTCCCCCTGACTCATAGCGTAGGTTATATTAAATTAACTTTTACCTTACTGATTTGTAACTAAGAAACTCAAGATTTCAAAATTCAGGGGCCTATACATAAGTAACTAAATACATGCTGTGATGCTCAGGCATTTGTCAAACTTTCTAAGAACTGATGCTGTAGTTGCTGAGTATTTTCGCACAAGTGACCATTTAGTGAGATTCCTTTGTGTTCTTACTCTTGTAAGGTTTCATCCATCTCTATTCCATTTACTATTGCCTTCTTGCAAGATTACTTTGAGTAAAATAGTGAAGAATTAATGCCCCTCCCTTTCTCTTGATAGCATGTTCTAGCATTGTTTTACCAGAAAAAAAATAATCGGGTAATTGAAAGGAAAAAGTAAGGTTTCTATGAAAAAGGTACACCAAGCAACCTACTCAATATCTTACCAACTATATAAAATATGTCCATCAGTACTTGAATCGAAGGGGAAACCTTTCCCTCAACACATAAAGTGACAGTAAAGTGGTTTGATCAAGGATTTAATTTCAAGAAGCTCCAATGATGTAGCACCCAATGAAACACGGGGTATTAATCATTCATTCCCCCGCAACTTCATTAAAAATCTGTTCTTCTGCTGCCACTTCAAAGCTTGTAGCTGAAAGCTTGATCATGTTGTACTAGGAGCGAGATGTTTCTGTAAATCTCAGTTATCATCAGTGTGTTACAGGCTTGTCTGTGGCACAGGCTGCACAAGTTTAAACACACAAAGAAACACCCACTCTACTATTCCTTTCACAAAGGAAGTGTTGCGTGAACAAGCAGACCTGAAATTCTGGATCTGTTATTAGGCATATGTTTTTTCCATATGCACCTTACTCAAGTACACGTACACACCAATGAAGAGACAGATCTCATTGCTCCTTTCCTATAGTAAAGTCTGTATTTTTAACTCCCCATTACATGTCTCATCACATGAATGTATAAATCAAATTTTGTTAGAAGTACCCCAAATAAAAGTTTTTTCTTCCTCTAAGTCAACACATTTTGCATTAACACCTCTAATGTTCACTATGCTTATAGTCATTGGGGTTTTTTTTTATTAAATAATTCATAGGAATTTCAATATACTACACATCTGTGACAAGTCTCCCTAAAGCGCAGTTTGTGTGTCTGCTGCATTCAAACACCGAATCATTAGATTCCATATAAAATTCAGATTCTGGAAAGCTGAGAACTTACCCTAGAACGTAGAGTAAGGTCGCATCAACTTGCCCTACTTCACCTCTTTAAACAAAGATTCTGCAGTGGCCAGAAAAAAAACATACAGAGAAAGTCCTAGATATTCTGCATTTATCCAGCAGAAGTGCTATAATCTGCATTTATCCAGTGGAAGTGCTATAAAGGTACGCAAAAAAGTGTTATTAAAAAACACTTAAGAACAAGGATTTATTTTCATCTCTGGTTTAATTGCTGGAAGTATCAGCAAGGCAATCCCATTACAATTGATGACGGTTGTGTGGTACAAACACCTCTTAAAAAGAAAATAAACAAAATGATAGAATCCTTCAGGTAACCTGCAGCAGCCCAGCCTCCTGCTCAATGCAAGGCCAACACTCAATTCAGACCAGGTTGCTTTCACCAGCTGGGTTTTGAAAAAAACTGACTCAAAGGATGAAGATGCTTCTCTAGAAAATGAAAGCCTCTGATTCTTTACATATCATCATTATTAATGACACCGTTCAGATCATTCACTCAGACTAGCCTTAAGCCAGTGACAAATCTTTATCATCTTCTTCATTAAATACCTTTACAGTTAATGAAGTTCAGAGCTACTGAGTTACTCCAGTTTCCAAAACATTTGAAAAAGCTTTTCTTAAAGTGCAAACAGTATCCCCTGTTACTAATGCTTAATACATTTTTTAATCAAGTCCCATTCACTTACAGGTGTGTCATGAGTAAATCTATATAGGCAGAGTCTCAGAAGACTCAGTCTCTATATAGGTAGAGTCTCAGAAGACAACTAGTATTGGCTCATGAAAAAAAGCAACTGGGTTTCTCACAGCCTGGGACCAGTGTCTTTAAGTAGACTAAGTCAACTTGAATTTCATATGAATGACATATGTAAATAAGTTTGCACATTAGTTTTTAATCTGAACTGTCACAATTCCATCGCTTTCCCCCAATCCAAGACACAATATAAATCAGTTACCACAGACAAACCCAAATAAGAAAACACACAAAAGCAAACTTACATAAGTGATATGTGTCACAATTATTTGTTTGGGGATGACTGTTTAAATTGACTTGCACCAAATCACTGTTTACCTCACTCAGTACCAACTACATTTTGATGCTTCAAATAAGCTTCAGCATTTATTAACTGAGTGCAGGAACATCTCACATGAAGACCAACACATTTATTCTTATATATTGTATATTTTTCTAATAGCATAACCTGACACACATTTTTACAGGCCTACATAGATCCATACTTTAAGCTTTTCTTCCTCCCGCCCCTCCCCCCCAAATAAAGACCCCACATCTGTTAAATGTGTACAATGTAGCTCATTTCATATGTAGGGTATATATAGCTGGGTACGTAACCAACAGTGTATCTATCTTTGAGTGTTAGCCCATACGAACAAACTGGATCTCGTGTTCCCAGCCTGCTCTCAAGACCAAACCAGAAAAAGCAATAGCATCAGAGGCAGGCAGCTTGGTACCAACGCAGCTCTCCAACAGCAGCACAGAAGGTCAGAAGACAGGTTTCTTTCCTGAGGGCTTCTTACAGCACAGGAGACTGCAGAGAGATCCTTGTGGTCTCATCAACAAGTACCAAGGACAAGCCCTGAGTAAGGGAATCCAGTTTAGCCAGAGAAGAATGTTTTGCTCACTTCCTAAGGATGATTCTTCCTCAAAGTCACCCCAGCAACTCATGCTGTTGAAGCTTATGCAAAGATTCACCACTTATCTTTACAGTCCCCAAAGAAAGTTCATTTTGGTTTAAGGTATTATATTCCATGTCAGCAGAGTAATGAAGAGAAGTCTTAAATAAAAGTAAGCACTTTAATAACATGATAGAAATTTTGAAATAACTGAGAATTCAACCAAAAAACCTGAAATCTATGTAAGAAGATGCAAGTGTAAACACAAGTCACCAATTCAGACATATTCAAGCCCTGCCTAAGGTTCACACACTGTAAAATTGGTCTGAGCAAGTAAGTACTAGCACTGCAAGCTATTGTTACAGAAAAATTTCACAGATATGCTTGGCCTTCATTTCAGTGAAATTAGATCACATGAACAACACACAGAAAGAACATATCTCAGCACATCCACAGGGTTCATTGTGAATAATGCTTTTGAGATGAACACAAACTATTTGCATCTCAAGAGCGCTAAAGAGCACAAGGTAACCAGAGATGGGCTCACCATAGCAAAACAGAACTTAAAGTTCTCCTTATAACATCAACAGGTAAAGAATTTCTCAAAGGATGCTCCCATCAATTTGTACTAAACGGATTTTAGGAAACAAACAGTAAAAGCTTGTGAATTGGTATTGTCAGTTCTTTACTTTGTCACCTCTTTTGAAAGTCTGTATTAATTCTCAACATCAGGAATAAATTCATTGCAGGAAATCATACCATCAAGACAGATTTTTATTTATTTTTTAAAAAGGCCTACAAAAATGCACAGAAGTCAAACTACTCACTAGATTTGCCTTGGCTTTAATGTCTCACTTAAACATCAAATTTACTAGAAAGAATCCATGTTGGGCCATATAGCTATTTCCATTTTTCTAATGGAAACTTCAACAAGCACAGGACTGACTATTAAAACTGGTTGCAGAAGTCAGACAGGGAAAAGACAACGCAGATCAAGATGAAAACAGTGGATACACAGCAAGATTATTTTGAAATTCCATCAGGCATAAGAACACACAAATACTCATAAAAAGCTCTGAATGTTCTACCAGTATTAGAGCACTGATCATTACAGTTAGTATTTTGCAAGAAAAGCTAAAGTAGAAGTGGCAGGAAGAGATGCTGTAAGAGTAGTCAGTAGTTTGACACACAGCATCTACGTACCAACTCTTAGATTACACTTTATGTACACACTTCGCAACTACTAGAAGCAACAAGGTAAGCTAACAATTCACCACTGCCTCTGAAACCAATTAACAAGCTCATAACAAATACTAACTAGAAGAGTTCACACTTTTGACATACCTGTGTCCACTTACAAGCTGAACCTTTCCTTTGACACTTGTTCCTTAAAACATCATTCATAAAGTACTGTTGTTAAGTATGCCATAAGAACATTATGTTTTAGATTTCTCTCTGCGTGAGCTTCTTGCCAGCAGAGATATTGTAGGTTAGCTGTTTGCATGTTGTTATCGCACTCCAAGTACTAGGTAAATCAGTTAGCTTAACATGTTTTATGGCAGTTTCCTGTGACTTATGTGACAGCCACAGGACATAGGCACTGTTACTAACAGTTACAGGGGATCACAGGTGGCATCTTGTTTGACAATCACAACTTCCCATCTATACCTTTGCAACTTCAGAATAGCATCCTGCTGTTAAGCATTTCAGAATACTGATGGAATTGGTCACATTGAAATAAAGTTAATCTAGTACCTGTTTGCAGAGGTGTCACATTACAGTGACATTTTGCCAAGACTGCCAACAGTATCCCTGACTCAGGATGGGATGCACACATATCAACTGCTGGTTTAAGGTCTAATTAGTCATCTAGGAGCTATACCTTTTATATTTTCATGAAAAAAAGACACTGAGAAGTAGCAGTTGGATATCCAAAGGAAGTTCGCCCTCTCATCTTGTACTAAGGTTTGTACTATGAATGAAACATCTCAGATAGCTCCCTTCTCAGTATTAAAACCAAAACAGGGGGATTCTCATCTGTCCAGTCCTCGAAATCCCAGCAAGTAAGAACTTCAACACTACTGCTACGCATCATAACATCACACTTTTTATGATCATCACAAGGGATGCAAATAACACCATCCACTAGTCTAAAAAACAATCTTTCTTTTTTTCATGAGATTCCAGTTTCAGATGGTGTCCAAACTTCTGTTAGCTCCACTTCCTAATTGCAGAGGTCAGAAGCCAACCTCTTCTTGTAAGCCCCAGAGCTGAAACAGAAGTCCTGTTGGGCTTGAGACTCCACATGGGTCACGGTGGATATGAGGGAAGCACTGACTATTCACAGAAGCCTCCTACCCATGTCACTCTACTGAGGAATAGGATCCACTCGCAGAACTGGGGGATGACAAGATACATCCCATCTGATGGAAAGCCATTACCCAGCTTTTCACCTCAAGAGAATTTTACAGCAGAAATGTATGGAGAACATTTCAGATACTACAGCACTATCTTCCCTCTAGTTTCATTTTGCACTCCATTATATCAAAACTGTTTTCTGCCCTACCACATGCTTTATGTCCATGCGAGGAAGAAAAAAAGGATACTTTTAAAAATAGTATATACATTGAATGCTATCCTCATTCATGCTAGTGAAGATGAAGATAATGGAGGTTAATTTGAAATGTTGTCTTCCAAAAGTAAAATACAGTTTGTCCAGAGATCATCATGGACTATTAAAGTAAATTATGGTCAGAAAGCATATAGATTTCTACTTATTTAGGGTTTTGCATATGCATTTAGAATGACAAGCATGAAGGACACTACAAAAGAGGAAAAAATATCCTTGTGGCATATATTTTCATAAATCCAGTCATCCCCTTCTCTGCTACCCACAATTAAAGCAAGTATGTTTTTACAAAAGTTGAGGTAAACCACTTAAGTCTTTTAAAACAAAATAATACTGCCTAGAGGTGACAGAGCATTTCTCAAGCAGTTAGGAAGCCATAAGCCTAAGATAGGGAAGTACATTTCCCACCTCCTTCTATTTATGTTACATTTTAATCTTACAGTGTGTAAATATGTTTGAAGTCATTAACATTTTCTATACAAAACAAAGTTTCAACTTACATGCCCTTACCACAGTAGTGGTTTATGCTCAGGGAGGGAAACATAGGGCTCTTACAACAGGTAATATTGGTATACTGTAATATGGAAATATAGACAGTGCAGTTCCTTACCCTCTGCTGAGGATAGATATTTTTGCCATGACAAGTAGTGTACATAGAAAATATTTACCTGCCATAGGCATTTTAGTATTAGAGTCCGGCTAAAAAAAAAAAAATAAGGAATTTGACTGTATTTAACAGTCTACACATCTGCAATGGTTAATGTTTCTAAGCAGCTCCTCAAAAAACAATCAAAGCTGAAGAGTGAAGGGAAAAGCAGCAGATAAGTGAAACTAACAATCTTGTCAAGAAAGATAAAAGTGTGGTTAGAGGTCAGTGAAGGACAAGGGGAGGGAGGGGAAGAATTCTAGAAAATTCCTGGCTTGGGTTTTCTATAAGGGTAAGGCAGAGAGCTGCCAGCAACAAACACACTGTCTCCTGGGGAGCAAGGGGAATAAGTACTGACAGGATGTCAGGATCACAACAGGACAGGTGCTCTGCCCGAGTTAAGCCCAACTGCAGGACAAGGAAACGGCAAAGCAAGTGTCCCCCACCCCGCCTCCAAACAGCTTGGCAGAGGAATGCCTCTATCTGCAGCTGCAAGATATAAAGAAAAGAAAGTCCCAGGATCTTTCCCTCCTATCAAAAAGGAAATGCTGTGCTGCAACCAAAGGAACACCTAGAAAGCCACCAGTTCATGAGCAAGTATTAGGAGGCCTTACTGCAGAGCAGAAAGAAGTGGTAACGCTGTCAGACATAAGAGCACATGAACTATTCACTAATTGAAAGTGTTATCAGCATGACAGCAGGTATAGTGGGAAACCAGCAACACCAGGTTGAGAAAGAGCCCCATATTTCAAAGGGCACATTGCAAATTCAACATCTGGCAAATCAGACCAGGAGAGGATATTCTGGACTACAGAGACACCCGCAGCAGCTGACAGAGTGACTGAGGGAGCCTCTAAGCAGGACACTGGTCTGGAAGGCAACAGACCCACACGGCATTTCCAGCTCACCCTGCCGTGCCTGGGGGCAGGTCAATGCCAACACTGTCACCAGCTGTCCATTCCAGCCATGACAGGAGGCCAGCACTCGCCTCACTGGCACCTGCACAGGGCCTAGCAGTAGAGGTCAGGATCTCATTCAAGGTCTCCGAATAGTACAGTAATAAATCATTGCTGATAAGTTGTTTTCCAATGCATCACAAAGAGAAGACCAACAAGTCCCAAGAGACCAAACACCCTAAAAAAACTTCTCTCTTGCCAGAAGTTTAAGTAAACCAAACCCACCACTTTGAGTACTTTTTAAAGTGTGATTCTTGGCTGCTGGTGAGAGCCCACCTTCTTCCTATCCCACCAAGGAAAGTTGAGCCTCCTTCCCTTAACTTCTGCTGCACAACATGACCCATTGTGAACCTCAGTTCACCGACAGGAAACACGGAACAAAGTCTCCTTCCATAAGCGCCTATCACCTCTTGAAAGTGTGCTCCCTTAATCTTCTAGCCTTGCCTGCAGGGACTGTGAGTTCCTCTGCTTAAGTAAAAACACAAAGAAGGCAAGCAGACAGCTTTTCCTGCTAGTAAGCTGCAGGCCTGAAGTAGAATATTACCATAATTCTTGAGTTACGAGGTCAGACTGAGTTTTCTTGCACCAGATCACCCTTGCAGATGTCCATCCTACTTGTATTAAAAGGCCTCTAAAGAGAGTTCTCTGCAGTCTCACACAGAATAGCTTAATCCCATGTACCACTGCTGTATTCTATATCAAGTTGGTTGCCTTCTGGTGTGTTCTTTGGAAACAAAGGAACAGTCACATACCATATTTGTTATGTCAACTTTACACATATTTCATTTTGTCATCCCCTTAAGTCTTCAATTCTTGTAAGAAGAAACACCCAAACGCTTTTTATTTATATCTCAGTTTGAAACCAGCTAAACTTACAGGACATGAGGTGAGCAGGTAAACTTGTAAGCAAATACAGGAATTGCAGTGAAAGAACACTGGCAATAAGACAGAAAGTTACTTTTCTACTCAGACTATTTTGTAAATTCTTGTTAATTCAGTCATTTTCTGACAGATCTTGTTCACTAGAATGAGTTCTGATGAAAGATTTTACCATGCTATTTACCAACTCATTCAAAAAAACCCATCAATGTTCCCTTGTATGATAGATAGCCTTTGTTATCTCTTTGGAGTATCAGGTTACCCATTCCAATCCCATTAATAGCATGAAAGCATTGCATTGTATTCAGCGACTGTTCTTCCTTAGACCTGTTGCTCATCAGTGCCGATTCCACTACTTGAAATACATAGTCTCAAACACACAGCTTATTCATTAGAAGTTTCTGTCCTTGCTCCCAATAAAACCAGTGCAAAGGCTTTGATCGACTTGGAGCCATGGATGAAGCCCAAAGCAAGCACACATACAACACTGAGGGAGCAGTTCTGATGACTGAGAACATGTTTTAAAAAGCCACACAATCACTTTCTGATGGGAAAGGACAAGGGCTTTCCACTACTGCCATATATTTCTCTCCAGATGCCAGTTATTCCAGGCAGCAGTGCTAGTTAACATTGCCAGCCATACAGCTGCAAAGGCACATTTAAGCATTTGGTACCTTAATTCCCAATATCAACTTTTAAATATTATTAGCTGTGGCATCTTCCTACTTTACTCTCCAGGAAGAGTTTGACATGTGCAGACATCTGAGTTCCTCACTCTTTCTTTCCTTCACATGTCACATTGAAGCAGGAGAAGCAAGACAAGGATCTCCAAGGATCCTAGAAGTCTTGAAGCAGTACTGGCCAAAAAAAGGTGCAATTTAGTACAGAACCAGGGGATTTGAGTTTAAGAGTACTCTCCCCCCTGTTTGCATTGAAAACGGTTTTCTTTATATTGTTCACTTAATGCCACACCAGTCAGAGTTAATGTTAGTATCAATCTACTGGATAATAGCTATAAATTCACTGATTGGCAAATTACATGCAGCTTTCTATGGCTTTAAGCTTAATATTAAGAAACACAAACTGACAACAAAAATACCTACTTTTTAGAAAGCAACAAAGAATGCTTTGCTCTCAGTCTCAGTTTACTTAAAAGGAGGTGATCACAACCAGTATAGGCATGGCAGGAGAGAGGGGAAGGGAGAGGACAGAAAGCAGATACGATCTGTTGAAGATCCCCCAACAGTCCAGTGACAAGAACAGCAGACTCTCCAACTCCTAAAGCCACACTGTCTCCCCACTTTGGCACAGACACAAAACATCTGGCCGCTTAGTGGAATTACAGCCTTTTCTTATCCATGCTCATGAAACTGCTGAATGATGATAAAACAAAGTTTCAAACGGTTGCTCTGGAAACTCCAAACCCCCTTTTTGAATAATGGCTTGGAAACATTGACAAACACTTCAGGAGTCCAAAAAGATCTTTTAGCAAAAACCTTTTCAGTTCAGTTGAAACAAAAGGAAGTTACGGCTCTTTAAAGATTAAAGGGAAGCATACAATGAAAAGAAAGCACCAACACTGCATGGCCATTTTAAAACTGGACGATCTAGAGACACAGCAAGGCGCATGCTGGAAACACATCAGGTACTGTTGCAGTAAGGGAAGTAAGATGCAAGGTTACACCTAGTACAGCTTTCAAAGCAAGTAAATGAATTCAAACTACAACATCAGCCCTGGAGCAAGGGCAGAAGCTGGATGGAAGTCAGTTACATTACGCATTTCTAGAAGTTTCCCTCCCCTTTCCTTTCAAAGGTAGTAAGGCATTAAAATTTGATGTCTGAAAATACCAAAAACACATCACAACTGCTGACTCTTGGAAAAAGATCTATCTTTTCAAAGGCATAAATGTCACATTACAGTACAAAGGCAGGAGTAATACTACAGCAGAGGACAACATTCAAGCTTACCTTCAGAGTTGTGCTACGTGTTTGCAGATGAAAAACAAATCCTGGAGTGCCTCACAGTTTTTCAAAGCTCAAATATCCTCTTAGTGCATCTGCATGATCATTTTCTATTCATAAAGAAGGTTAAACCCTCTTAACTGAAACACACATTACTCTATCTACAGTACCCATCCCAATCCTCAAAACGAATGTCAGTCTCACACAGAAAAACTTCAAGGATCTTTACAGGTTATCAATTTTTTACTTGTAGTAATATTCCCTTCTGAGTTTCACTATAGAGCGTTCCAGACTATAGAAAGCACATACGCCACGATTTGAAGATTCAGTTGGCAACCACAAGTTGACACCTGTCTTGCACAGTGGACTTCAATATCAGAATTTAAGTAAAAACATGAATTATAATGCTTCAAATTGGCAGTGTCTTCATGTATCATAATGCACAAATACTCAGGTTTTTTCATTTGTTACTGTGGATTAAGTTGTGGGGTGTTTCCTCAAACTCAATCTGAAATAACACAATGTAATTAGCTCCACATTATCCTACTAGTAATGTTTTGGAACTAAAACTAATTCAGTAATGCATATTGCTACCTTTGCGGACACTTGGGTGATCTGTTAACTATCCCACATGTTTTGGGGGAAAAAAAAAAAAAAGAATTCACTATTTTTTTATAATTATTTACTCATTTGAATTACAGACCTAGTTTGTTATACACTAAGAGGAGACCACAGAGATGACCTTCTGTCCTCATTACCATTCTTCCCTTCTTGTGCTAAAGATAGCACAGAGAGTAAAAATAAATAAATCCTCAATAGCATTAGGAATTAGACAATGTCATGTTTAAAGATACCCTAAATGATGAGCCTTATCTTTCCTCACTGGCTGAGACAGCAGGGGGGCTCTGACCCGTAGAGGGGAGGTAGCACTTAAGTCTTCGCTAGGTGGTCTCTTTGCAGCAGGCTCCGTTCCCAGCTGTAATTGCTTGTCAGCCCTAACTGGATGCCTGAGCGCTCTGGAATAGTTCGGTATTTAAACAGATGGATGGTACAGGCCACTGGAACAAAACTCATTTTTTCTCTGGCCATGGCTCTCTTTCAGCACATTCCTTTGAAGTCTGTGCCACTGAGGAATCAACAACAGCTGAGAAACATGTGTTATCATACAACATTGAGCACAGCAACAATATTGCACAGCAAGACACTTTTGTTCAATAATCCTGGACTATAGAAAGCATTACAATGTCTTTTGTTGTGGGTAAGCCCTTTTTCCAAGCACGACAAGAGAGTAAACAGATTCCTCCTCCCTTTAAGGAGTAACTCAAAAGTAAAAAGGTGAATTAAGTTTACTTCTGAAGTGCCCCCCATCTGAAAGCTTACAGTACCTATCTCCTCAAGTCCTCCCAGATATATTCAATGTTCTCTATATATTTACAATATCACAAAGGCCACTAGATGCTTACGGAGATTCAAGTGAAGTAACAGCCTAGAGGGCCCCAGGATGCAGTCCCCATGGCAGATGCGACAAGCCCCTATAAACTACAGTTCAAAGCCACCTTCAATTCCCAAGCGGGACAAATTCTGTGATCTCAGCTTCATGGGAAACAAACTGGAGACAGTGAAAACAGCACGGCACTGCTCGGCACACGCAGGCCAGGCTCCCTCCTCCTCGTATTTTATCAGTACTGAGAAAGATGACATAACAGTCCTCAGAAGAGTAACCAGAGAGAAGACTCATTGGCCAGGAAAACTATTCTTGTCAAAGCTGTGAGATTACCATACACTTTGAAGGGGGTTCGGAAGGATAGCAAGAATTAGTTATTTATGAAACTGAATTTGAAACTAGACTAACTGTCCAGATTCAGAAGCACAGAGCTAGCTATGTGCATATGCAAGAGGACAGTTAACCTATAACCCAAAGCTGATGCAGCTGCCTAATAGCAAGTTTCAACAGAATCAAGCCTCTCATTTTCACTGAGAAGAGAGAACTACCTGCAGCAGGGTAGAGCTTTGCATTTACAAAGTCTACAAGTCTCAAACATCACAGGAAGACAGGCACTGAGATTATAATACATCCTATTGTGCTGTAAAGTCGCAATCCCAGGATGAAAAAAGTTACAAGAAAACGTGAGCTTTCAAAAAAGCCCTAGAAAACCACAAAACATTCATATTTAATTTCAAGATAGAGATCTTAAAGACTCAAAAATCCAAGAAAAAAACTAAAATTAGAAAGCAAACAAAAACCAGACATGTACTAAGCCAATCTCATAATTACAGAGCTCACCAGAGAAAAAAAAATGCCGGGAACTCCATGCATCACACTGAGGGGGGTCCTCAGCCCAGCCCCCACAAGACAGTTTTCCACCCTGCAATTCAATTTAATAGAGTTTCTTTCTGGAGAGGCCAACAATGCCCTTCAAATTCAGCTTGAGGCAGACTGTTAAGTACGACAGAAGCAGCATACACGGGTATTGTCAGGGGATAAGCGTAACTCTAGTCTCAAAACCATTACAGCAATGCAAAAATCTTATGCCGCTTAAAAAAATAAATGGTGATGATCAAGAGTTCTGCTTTACAACTTTCAAAGAATGAATATTAGCACAAGTAAAACTACCATCTGATCAGCATTTAAAACCACAAGTAAACAAGAAGTAATACATTTACACGTAATTATTCTTAAAATCATGTGTAAAAGCACTTAACAGAGATTCAGGAAGATCTCTATATCCTATGAGGCACAGGCAGGAAGGCAGCTTAGGCAGAGGTCATACTGCCATGCGATGGCAGAAGCTGGAACAGAACCCACCATCAATGTTCAGCTCTGCACTTCAGCAATTAAATCGCCTTTTTTCTTTTTAACATGTTCCTTTTCGGGCTTCCCTGAAAAGGATTTTAAAAAGTGATGCTAATCAACTTAATTTGGCTCTTTAGAATTATTTGTGGTGTTTCCAGAAACAGTTCAAGGTACAGTTTTAGAAGACTTAAACTTCTTGCTAATATGAGTTGTTATTTTTCTCTTTATATTTCCCCCTATCCTAAAGTTTTTCATCTCCTGGGAAGATAAAAAAAGAGGATTAATTCAAACAACTGATCAAATTCAGTTGGGCTTTTGGGGGTGGGGAAGGAGAAGGACGGAGAGATTTCTTAAGTGTAAGTAGTAAGCTACCTTAATTCTCTCAGTTGTCTTAGAGTTAAGGGCATACCACCACTAAACACGAGGACTGCCAAGCAGTCGTTTCAGTTCCCTCAGCAACTGAGAACATATCAAATAATTTTGTGCTATAAGACACAAGAAGATAAATACTTCTAATTTGAAGTCTAGCCTACTTTCTAATTAGATATGATCAAACAAAATTCAGTCTGAAATAGTATTTTCTCTCCTCCTTAAAGAAAGAGGAAAAAAGTAGGGCTTACTTAATTTGCAATTTAGCCACCTAACCTTGTGGTCTTCTGGAATGGTATTATCAAAAGAGGTAACACAACCAAGATCCACACTGTTTCCTTCCAACATAAAAAGTTGACATTTTATTCATGAACTACACGTTCTCTACTGAAAAAGACATGGCTCTACTTTTACAACATTTCACACAATCACACCACTACCAAACACAATTAACTGGAAGCTTGAAAACCCTTAAACAGGTGCCTTTGCAGAAATCATTAGGCGATTGATTTACTTGCTCTCCACAGCCCAGCACATACTTAATTTTAACATGCGATGCAGATTAGAGCTGAGGCAGAGGCTTATGAGGTCTGAACCAGACTTCATAAACCACACGACAGCACTTTTTGACACGGATGTAAGCATTTTCCAGGAATTTTGTTAATGTGTCAACCTCCGATACTTCTGCAGTTTGGGGATGGAAAGCATGACAGGTGTAATCCTAAAGGGGACACTGAAATCTGTAACCTTTCCCTGCTTCTGATTTTCCACACTGATGAGATCCACAAGCAGTACTGAACCACAATTTAGCACACCACTCTGCTGGCATATTAAAATGCCACTTTGCTCAACAGAAGAGAGGTTGGCACACACTGGACTACTCCAACCCCAAACCGGACCCTGGACCAGACCTTCTCACCAATACTTTAAAGCTGCATAAACCAAGGAGCAGAATCCATTTTCTTACCCTTTAAAGTTCATCTCACTGTATTGTTCTACTGTACTGCATTTGTTGAGGCTTTTCTCATCAAGTCTCCCACTCCCCCCCATAAAAAAAAAAAAAAAAAAGAACAAGTCTCATACATTCCCTGCTGGCAAAACAGATTTTCTTTTAATCTTTTTTTCTTACTGGGTGAGAGAAAGAAAGAGGGAAGGTTTCGGGCAGGAATAAGAGAGATTAATCGTAAGACAAATCAGCACTGTCTGGAGAAGGGGAAAAAAAAAAAAAACAAAACCAAAAAACAAACAGCCCACGTCGAAAAAGGAAAAAAAAAAAAAGAAAGAACAAAAACAGATTTAGTTTTCTTTTACGGGACAGTAAGAAGGAGGGAAATAAAAAAACAAAAACTACTACAAAGATTTCCCTGTGTAAGAAAAGTAGCTTCCGAACTCCCTTTCCCAAGGACACAGAGAAATAGCCCTTACTTTTCCACACGATGCCCGAAGGAAGGAAAAAGACAAAATGCCAGGAGAGAGGAAGAGCTAGCGGGAGCTGGGGAAGTAGCGAAGGGAGAAGCGAAAGGACGGGAACGAGTGGGAGCGGGCAGGGGAGACGCGTCAGGCGGAACGGGAGAGCCGAAAACACAAAAAGAAAAAAATAAAAAAGAAAATCACACCAACCCCAAAATTGAAAATCCGAGGGGA
>VYZM01023239.1:345149-384520 GCA_013398915.1 Dromas ardeola
TCCTCCGCCCCGCCTTCCTACCTCTCCCTCGGTCCCCTTCAGCGGGAGAGACATGTAACGGAACTGGGACGCCAGCACGGCATTGTGGGAGCTCTTAAAGCCGCAGCCGCCCGACGCCGCCGCCAGCACTGCCGCTGCTCCCCGCCGCCGGCCCGGGGGAGGGCGCCGCCGACGCCTCCGCCTCTTTCCCCGCCACCGCCGGGCGGGCGGCGGCGGCATCAGCCTTTTAAAGGAGAGGCGCTACTGCCTTGCCTAAACACACACACCCCCGGCGGAGTCCCTGGGACCAGCCGACAAGGCGTGCCGGGGCAGCGGGAGTTCGGGACGGGCGGTGGGGTCGGTGAGAGTGGGGCGGCCCGCACCCCCGGGGGCAGGGGGGGAGCCGGGGGTCCCGCTGGAGGGAGGGCTGCCGGAGAGCACCGGTCCCGAAGGAGGAAGAATAGTGAGAGCCCCTGGCTGGGGCATAGGCATGGGGTTTTGAGTGGTTGTTTTTTTTGGGTGTTTTGTTTTTTTTTTCCTGAGATTTTTCTATTGTTTCTGGAAGAAGCAAGAATGCCGTTGGTGCTTATTTTTTCAACTGAGATGTGGAAAGGCGGTAGGCAGTGTTTTCTATTGTTTCTGCTTTGGGTTTTGATGATGGAAAATTCCCCGAAAAAAAAATAAATCCAAAAACAACCCAGAGGAGCAAAGACAGCACGCTAAGCAGACGGCTATTTGGGGCAGAAAGTTTTGAATGAGAAGTTTTAATCAGTTTTGTCTTTATGCAACTTGGAATAGGAAAAATGACCGTTTCTGGAAAAAAAAAAAAAAAAACCACAACAAAAAACCCCCGACCTATTTGAAAATTAACTTAAGGCGTTTTCCCCTGCGTTGTTGCCTGTCTATGAACGTCTGCACTGGGTCTACCAGTAGCAGAAGGCAGCAGTCATTCCCTGGGCTGGTGGCCTTTTAAAACTTCCTATGCACCATGTTCAGAGATCAGGACAAGCTTGTCACTTAAGAATCTCATCAAGAGAACTTTTTTTTGTTATTCGTGTTATCACCATTTTAGCAGTATTGCCGTACCATTCCTCTTATGGGCTTTTGGGTGTGGCATGCCTTCTTTTTTTGGTATTTGGTGGGGTTTTTAACTCCTGATCCTTTAGAGGAGAGCAGTATTTTGCTTCCACTTGACCCTGCATTGATGCTACACGAAGAACATTTTCAAGAGCATGCACATTCTTCGATTTAAATGCAAGCATATATATGTTTGCAAGATTTGGTTTTGGGGATGTTTCTACAAATCTTTCTAGGTAGTCTGGATCTTGGGTTATGACCACATCTTCTTTCATGGCTTTATACCACTGAGTATGCTTTTTGTAAGCACACCTGGCAAGATGTGAAGTCCCTGCTGGAAAAGTCTTCTGGACGCATAAGGGCATCTGTCCTAGTCCTGACCTTCATCTCTGCCTTTTTATGCTCTTTTAGACAGGAAGAGGTGCTAAGCAGTCTGTGAGAAAGACCTTAAGCATAACATGAAATTTGGTAAGGTTAGGAAAAAATTGCAAACATTAGGTGAATCTGTTGGGGAGCAAGTGGTTTACGTGGTCAGCTCCACACATACCTTCACCTTAGTAAACTGAAAAAAAACAAGACTGGAGGGATACCTCCAGGAGAAAGGAATGGTGCTGATGACCAGTTCTCCTGCAATCTACTGGATGAGATTTTTTTGCACCAAGTATTTTTTACTATGACTTTCAAGAGTGTCGGCAGACAACTTACAGGCGGGAAAAAGGGATGTGTTTTCCAGGTAGATTGATTGTTGCAAATATTTAACCAAATATTCCCATAAAGATACCGAGAAGTACTGTGCTCAGAATACCACTGCTTCCTTTTTTCATGATGCCTGTAAACACAAGAGCTATAAAACTCATGGGAGATCCTTTCTCAAAATCCAGGTTTCTCAGGGACTCTTATGAAGGAAGGCGAGTGATCTGGGAAACTATTGAAACTATATGACCTGAGAAGTTATTGCTAGAAGGAGAAAAGCCTTTTTCAAGGAGTTAATGGTTTACTGAAAACAAGTACTTGATAAGTCATCGAGTTTGTATTGTTTACCACTCCAGGTGTTCAGCAGAACTGGGAGCCAGAACATCAAACATCCCTTTTTCTGATGAAAGCTAGCTCGCTGATTAGTTTCTCAAACCCAACAAATAATTTCTATACACTTGCTATATCATTTCCTGTTAGAAAGTTTACGTTAGTGCATGAAAACCACCCTTTTATAGAGGAGAAATTAATGGCCATAATTAAGATATTTCTGGTGAAGATGTTGAGAACATGCATAACAAGGCATAAAATGTTTATGCTCGCTATTGGTGTGATATTTCACTTGCTGGCTGTGACAGAGCTTTTGTAGCTAGAAAGAGCATTGGCATTTTAATATTCCAATGTCGTCTTTTTCCTATTTCCCTTTTGTAATTTAGTTATGAAGACCCCAAAGAGAATACATTTCTGCTGCTTCAAAATAATGTTCGTGAAATTTTCAAGGTAATTTTTGCACAGGTTGATAAGCCAGTATGTCCAGGGAGGGCACCAAATACTTTTTTCAGAGTGATTTTTCACATAAAAAATTGAACTCTTTGGGAAGGTGAGGGGGTGTCAAAAAGAGAAAATCAAATCTCTGTATTGCTGGGATTGCATAAACGTGTAGAATTTGACCAAGGCTATCTCCAACAGGGAAGATGACGTGGCCATTTAAGAAAAAATGGGGGAAATTAGCCTCAAATCCAGCCATAAAATAGGGCTAAAATTGTACAAATACCCCCTCTATTTAACATAGCAGCCTAGTTGCTCTTTGAGCTATATTGAAAGAACAAGGTGCCTTGTTTCCCCAGAAAACTTGTTAGAAAGATACGGAGTAATGCTAAATTGTACCAGCCAAGGACACGACTTCGTGCCGCTGTAGGATGTCTCTGCTGTGGCAGGCAGTTCCTTGCTCTCAGTGCCCACTCCAGTCGCTTCCTAACTTAGTTACATTATGTGTAATCCTAAATAAGTTGTGTTTTATTTATTCATCTTCAGTCAATCTTCGCACATTGCTGGAGAAGGGTAGGGACTGTAATTCAATAAAACATTTAAGCACATCCTTACATTTATGTGGCAATCCTGAGGCTCTAGGCAGAGATGTTTTAAGATCTGTATCACTGGTTGATGTTTTGGGAGGAAGATTTCCCATAAAGATTCTGCTTCGGTTTTGCCAAAGAGGTAATTAAAGTATCCCAGGAAAGGAGTAAGGCGTCCTTTTGATGCTAGCACTGAGTGTTGCACAGGGAATCCCTTACACCACACAGCCATGCACACACAGAGTCTTACACATATGTTCTTAATGAGGAGAAAAAGGAGAAAATAGGCCCACATGCCTTTTGGTTATGTAAGTTTTCCAAGAATTATGCCTTTTTGACCAAAACCAGGAAGAGAATGTTTCTGAGGTTCCTTAATTTCCTCCTCTCCTTGATCTATCTTCAGCTACTGCTGCCCTTTCCACTGTCATTTCACCTTGAGAAATCCAGTGTCTCAGTGGGGTCTTTAAATATAATCCAGACTATAAAATCGGATTCATTGAGAACAGAAACAGCTCTGTGTGACCAGTTAAAAGTAATCAACACAGCTTTCAGTATCATGTATTTGCAGTAAACTCTTGATGGTCAGAATAAAACAACTCTGTCTCTGCATGCACTTTCCTGAGAAAAAATAAAGTAGGTCTGGATTCAGCAAATTATTTAACTGTGTACATATATTTAAGCATGTGAGTAGTCTCAATGGGACTGCTTGCATGATCAAAGTTATGCATGTGCATAAGTACTTTGTTGAATTTGGTCCATAGCAAATAAATCTGAACTGATACTCAACAAGCAGAAAAACAAGCTAATTTGGAGTGGGGTTAATTTATGTCCTGCAGTGTATTTGCTTAACTGTAAAATGAACATTTCAAGAGGCTGGTTTTTTTTTAAATAGAGCTGCTGTCTGAAATTTAGGAGAAGCAAACAAACATCAGATTAGAATTTAAGTGCATTCTTCAAGCTCTTTCTTCTTAGTTCTGTTATTCTCTCCAGTTAATATTTATTTCTTGGAGCCTGAAGAGCAATAATTCTGGGTTGTTTCTCCTCTGAGTTTTCTAGATCTTGCCTCGTTATTTGCTGTTTATTGAGTATGAGTGACATGCTGTGTTAGATATATAGAAAAATGCAATCTCTGTCTTAAAACGGTGGAAACCCAAAAGACCGATATTCCAAGATGTGAAATACGTTCAATTTTCATTTCTCACAGCAGATTCTGGATGCTCCCAGAGACTTGCAGATTTCAAGCCTCAGTTCCATGGAAGAAATCCAAATCAGCTCAAAAAACCAAATCCCAACCAAATTCTTCCCCGTTCTTCCTGACCTGGCCACATATGTTATCTCATATTAATTGGGGATCTAGCCTGGAATAAGTAACCAGGGTGATCCTACACTCTTATTTTTGTTGTCAGTACCAGCAGTAATACCTGGTATGGATGGTTACAGTTCTGGCAGTCAAGATATTCATCACTCATGAGTGCGGCTCTTCTGTTTAATGCACAGGAATGGGAATCAGGTAAGCCTGGTTCTATCTGTTAATAAATGGCTCTTTTCCTCTGTTTTTGCTTGATAATAGAAAGTCATCTCCTTCCTTCAGAGAGAGCTCAGTTCACTCAAGTTAGAGGAATACGTTGAAATCTAGGGCGAGGAGTGTTTCAGAGGAGTGAAAACATTACCAATGGATCTAACCACTGTGCCGTAGCCATAAGATTATAAAATCTGGATGAATATTTATAAACCACGTTTTAAGATTTCACTGGCCTGTTTAAATCAATAGTTATCTGGCATGGTCAGTTGTAAACCATAGTTTTTAAAGTATTTTTCTTAAAGTTCTGGCTTCCATAGATCCTTGCACGAGAATCCAGACTCTCATTAGGAAAAAAGTAAGTTTGTAGCTGTCATGGTTACAAAGAAAAGCAAGAAAGGTGTGAACCTTGACAGTTTCAAAACCAAAATGCAAATAAGAGGAAATCTAAATGTCATATGATATGGGGGGAGAAGTTACCAATATTAGTCTTTAGACATTTAATTTTAATGTGAATGACAACAAAATGCTTTGCCTATTAAGTTTTATACAAATACTTTGCATCATCTTTTTGACAAATCCTGACAAGAAGTATCAGTATAAATCTCAAGCAATTTAGAAGAGAGAAAATTACTTACTACAGCTCTGATAAACTGTGGGCAAATATCAGCTAAAACAAATAAACATCCCTATAGGAACTCGCATCCCTCTTCCCTAGAGAAGCTAAATGGTGACAGTACCACTACGCTAACCAAGGACTGAGAAACCATCTAAAGATAAAGCTACCTAAAATGAGTCTTCTGTTGAAGAGTTGGTTTAGTATAGAAAAAATCTCACAACTTAAAAAAAAAAATCCAGTGACAGGGACAAAAATAGTTAACCAGGAGTGAATGACAAGAAAAAGATTTTCATTTGGAAACCTGGAAACCTGCACTTGAAACAGGTATAATATTTAATGTAGGAGTTAATTTGCTTCATATCTGGAAATCTCTGATCAAGGACATTTAGACAATAATATTCTTTTATAATGCACAGAAAGGCTGTAAAATCTTCATGATTCCAATGTTTGTTTGTTTGTTTTTCCTGTAAAACATAGAGGAATCCTCTCTCTAGGTGTGATACAAAGCTTTAAGATACTGGGATGTCCCTCTATGAAACTCACAAATCAGCAATATTTGAAGGGCCTATCATGGTACTATTGCTTATGACTTAGCACAATTATAATTTCCAGTGTAAGATTTGGCTCTATGAGCAATATATTTAAATATATTTAAATACATTTATAACTATATTCACTTTCATTTTATAAATCACAGTTTTGTTATTCTTCCATAAAGCTGGCAAATGTATGCCAAAAGACATGCCTACTTTTTATTATGCACAGATTTCTATCATGCACATAAAAAGAAATACTAAACCCCTTTCATATTTTGCCACTGTCAATAAATTCTAAAACCTCTATTTTTCCTACTGCACAGTACTTCGTCTCCATTGAAAATGATGGGAATTACCTGTCCCCTGAAGCAGCAAAATCAAGTCTAATATACTTCAAAATACAAAGAGTGCAAAATTTCAAAAACACTTCAGTAATTCCAGAGCTTAAGCCCCATTTTCATAAGTTAGGGCCAGATTTCCAAAGCTTTTGGAAAATGCAAATAGATGCCTAGAGGGCTTTCAAAAGCACACATCAAAATGGAGAGGGAAAAAAAACAGAACAAAGTATTGCTGTTGAGGTTTCCATATTAAGAACTTTGCATGGGAAAAACAGGAGAGTTTTTTACTTCTCATGGATTTTTGGAAAAGCTTGAGAATAAACACTAAAATGATCACTGCACAATAGATCTTCAAAGCTTTGTAATAGATGTTTTAGGTCATCCTAGCAAATCTGTTGCAGCAAAAATTGGTGCTTTGCTTTGCAAGGTCTGTATTTAACATTAATTCAGCAGATTAATTTATTTGTTGAAAACAGTTTCCCTGTTGTTTTGTAAAGTCTTTTTCTCAGTCTCATTCCTTGCTTTTGTGATCCGTCAGTTGGGAAACGTGAGAGGGCAAGATACGCACTTTCAACAAAGAACTAATTTCCTGATCCCTCTGACCTGAGCGTGCCAAGCTTCCCCACAGAGAAACAAACTGGATGACTATTTTAGGATAATTAGGTAGTTCGATGCCTTACAAGTAAGTTATTGGAAATCACAGCTGTGAAAAGCTCTTTCCTGGCTTTACCTGTAGTTGCCTCTCATCGAGCACTTTGTTTTTGAGATGTTTCATTTTTTGTCTACTTCAGACAGAACTGAAAAAGAGCAAAGGGAATAGCAAAAGCAGGTTTGTGAGAAGGTTTCAGATATGTACATTATAAAGTGGTTGTTATTGGGATTAAAGTTTCCTTACTGCTGCTTTTCTTGTCCCTTCTCCTTTTACTTTCACATGGTATCTTTTTAAGTCCAAAATCTTCAAAAGTCTTTTGTGCCTGTGTGAGGCTCCATTCACAATCACACATGTATTTACAGATCTGTGCACATCCTCACAGGATTAGGGTTTTCTGTATTAAACTTTTAAGGACATGTATGTTGGCTTCTTGCATCTATTGGAAGTACCTAGTGTACTGGTGAATCAATGTGGGAGAGTCTCATTACTGGTTTGTGCCTTTTGTTTTTCTCCCAGCTCACAAATCGTGCAAATTTGTTGTGCAACATCCTAATTCCTTGTCCTCCTTGGGGTACCCTATGCTGGGAGCACTCATGAATCTGATCAGTCACTCAGTAGCACGTGGAGTCACAACTTAGGAGAGGCTGTGCTGGGACAGGGTGCTGCCCTGCAGGCTCCCCGAGGTGCTCCACAGGGGGGTTTCCAGTGCGACCCTTCCTACTAATGCTACATGCAGGCTGGCCAGGTGGCCTGACATAGCTGCCTGGTTGTACCTTCACATAACCCACATCTGGACTGATGTTTCCTGGCCCAGGAGAGTGTAGAGAGCTCTGTTGATAGGGATCAAATGGGCTACTGGGCATAACAAAGTGTAAATCTCTTTCAGCAACTTTCACTTGAGCAGACCCGATGATCTTGGAGGCAATAAATGAAATAAAGCCTTGACACTGCTTTGGAGTTCATAATAGTTTTACGGATGGGTGAGAACTATACCCAGGAGTTGAGCGGGCCTGTTCTAAGAAGAGGGCACAGATCTGGGTTTCTCTTGGATTAAGTGTTTGAAAATACTATTGGACTGGTTAAAAATCACTCAGCTAGTCAGTAGCAGAGTTTGTCATCTGAGCTTCGGGCTCCGAAATCGTGTGCTCTCAATGCTAGACAGCACTGGGCTGCTCCATCACCAGCGTAACTCCACAGCCAGAGTTACAGCTCTAGACACCACCGAAGGCCAATGCCCAACGAAGCTCGACTGCACAGAGGTACCTCTGAGGAAGCAGATCAGCAGCTCTTCCCACAGGCTGTTTTCTGCACAGCCAACACTCGGTTTCACGGGAGCATAAAAAAGGTGCATTTTCCAGCATCCCGATATAAGGGAGAAAGCCTCACCCAGGCTAGCTGAAGACTAGGATACGGATATGCTCACGGGAGTGACTGAAGCATAGTGGAGAGATACCCAGGCCATTACAGAATAGTTGTAACAGTGGTCCTGTAAGGTCAGGTCTGACCTGAGATCAGGCCAAGCTAATTTACCCTTCTGGGAAATAAGCTGAACACAATGTACCCTTTTCTATATTAAGGAAGTATTTTAGACCAGTTATTTAAAACTGCAGCTCTATTGCTGAATAGCAAGCCCATTCTGGCCCAGCCAGTTCCCTTTTTGCGGCTCCACAAAGCCACATCATTTTGTAACTGGGAAGGACTGGTGAGCTGCACGGAGCTATTAGAAGGCGTGTTGTTGCTCCTTATATTCTGTCATGGCAGTGGTTATCTAAACACCCACCTAGGGTCCCTTTGCAGTAAGAACTGTACACCTCTATTGGAAAGAGGTAGGGCTTCATAGACTATGCAGGTCCTCTGGGGCATTTCCTAGAAGAAGGAAAAGCAGAGTCTTGGTAGGAGGGAACTGAGACGCTCTGCTGGTGGTTAAAGGCAAGTGGCACCTTCTCCTGATTATAAATCTACAAGAGAGCAAGAGAGCTCAGATCTACAATATTTTTTTTTTCCAAGAGAAAAGTATCATGCTCACATGTGAAAATATAACTACAAAAACTCTGAAAATGTTTCTGCACATAACTATAATGCCTGGAGAAGGCTTAATTTAATTTTGTGTCCAGGGCCATATTCTCAGCATTGCTTCAAAAAAGACCTGTAGTAATTTATATTAAATGAGGATCTGGTCTGTAATTTTCTATACCAAGTAAAAATGAGCACTGGTTTCAATTTTTTTCCCCACTGCTCCTTATAGCCTGAAAGCACAACCCTCCAGTGAACAGAATGATGAATATTCCAATGTCCTAAACATGATGGATTTTAATTTCTTATTAGAGGAAGCAGAGGAAGAGAGAAAGTAATAGCTTTAGAGACAATGGCTCTGTTTGTTTTTTTAAGTACCTACATTTGCCTGGTAGTCTGCTACATAAGTGAATTTCCTTGAAATCTGATTATTGATGTACCTTTTTTTTTGTTATATCTTTTATGTCAGACAGCCCACTAGCGCAGTTCCTCAAGGGAGAATGGAAGGGGTGTAAAAGCAGAAAAAGACCTGTAATGCTAAATGGCAGGAAAAAAATTAGTATGAAGTATAGGTGGTCAAACCCCAGCAAAATAGTTTTGTTAAATTAGTGATGGTTTTCTACAGAACTCAGCTGTAAAAGGAACCTGTTATGTGACATGGCAGAAATTCAGAGTAGAAATTTCTAACGCAAAGACATCATTTTATTTGTGCACCAAAACTTTCTATTGAAATGTAAGCGCGGGAGGTGTCAGTAGTGCAAGCACAGCCTTCTGACACTAACTGGATCAAGACTGGCTGTATTCTTCTACATCGCTGTAGTAAGATCACAGCTCCAAGCTGCTTTCAAGGGTCTCGTCAGTAAGTAAAGGCAAACAGCGTGCCAAGCAGCGAAGCAGTAAACACACACTAAATTGATTTAGGCCAATTTTTATTCTTTCAAGCAATAGCAAGTAACCTCTTAGCTCTGTTTTTCTGACCTGTCCGTGACTTTTTCTGCTGTTTGTTTGCTTTTTCATGTCGTTCAGTTTGTGTCATGCCTAAATAAAAAGACGGAATGATCTTTTGTTCTTTTTATAAACTTTTTTTAAACTTTTATTTTGTTTTTTTTACGAGCTGTACTCACAGACCACAGAGTAATAAGGATTGTAATATTAAGGAAAGCTGAAAACCAGAAGGTCTTGAATAAGATAGACTTTTTTTTTTTTAGGTATTGTAGCAGAAAAGGGTTTCTCAACTAATTAGCCGGCCTTTCAACCAAAGACAGAGACAAAGGAAGAGTCAAGCTGCTATAAAATAATCATTCTGTTTATCTGTGCTCTACAAACACTGCTTGTAAAGTAATGATAAGCCCTTTGCACTTAGATAAGACAGCTGATGCAGGCATCTCAGATGCCGTGCAGATCTCCCTATTCAGAAGAGGCTCTTGCCTAGATTCAGGTGGGAAATGGTTTTCCACATGGTCCAGTGAATATTTTAGAAATGTCAACAAATTTCTTCTCCTACAGTCTAGTGAAACTTATAACCTATGAATAGTGGGGCGAGCATCCCCATTCCTCTGGAAAGGACATGAGGAAGGCAGATTAAAACTCCTTGCTCTTTTTGTTTCAGAGCATGAATGCCAGCCTGGGTCTTTCTGACTCTGCCTCTTTTCTGTTTGCAGGGATGCAGTTAGTTCCCTCTCACCTGCCTACATTTCCCTGCCAAGCAAGCGGGCTGTCTCACATCACTGAGAGGGGCATCAAGAGGCTGATGCCCCATTTTGCTTCTGCGCTTTGAGCGAGGACGGTTTAACCTTGCTCTGAATCCCCTCCATTTGGCTTCTCACTCTCTGTGGGGTTCTCTGATTTTAAGTGTGCCGCACCTGAGGACCACTGACAGAATTTGTGTTGAAACATACATTTTTAGATTGACTAATAGATATTTTCTGACAAACACCCCCCAAGTCTTTCCCATTAATCAATACCTTCTTGGCTGCCTTTATGTATAGGCAGCTGGGGGTCTGCTCCATCTCAGCTTCCCTTACACAGGCTGATGCTGAAATCAGAGGCACTTTGGGCATGCAAGAATAGTTCCTGTAGGCTGTAAAATGAGAGAAAGCAATAATAGGGCCTCGTTACTTGAAACACATAGAGAGAGGCAGGCTGACTATAAGGAAATTTGGCTTAGACTGACTTTTCTTTATTAATAGTCAGAGGGTTATGAAGATGATCCTGTTTGCTATTTGCCAGTTATGCCCTGCTGTGAAACTGCTTTTGTTTTCTGAGGGCTTTTTTTTTTTTCATCCAAAGGCACTCTTTCTAAAACAATGTTCCCATCCCTGTTTCACACCAAACTTTTGGGGAAAATTTGGCAAAGTCATACACCTATTTATGCCTAGCACTGTGTGAATATTTTGTCTTTCACAAGCCATGCCAAAGAGACTCAACATGAAAACAGGGATCTAAATAATTTTGGGACAAATGAGGGGTATTTTTCTCTCTTCCAGTATTAAGTGTTTGCAAACTTCAAAGGAATAATAACCTTGAAAAAAATTACAAAACCAAACATTGCTTTGAAAAATCAATGCTTTATTTCAGAAATGTTACAACAAAACATCTGGCATGGTTTTGATTTTTTTTATTCTTTTGGGGTTTATATTGTTTTTTTTTCTCCTCTGCACAAGCAATTTGTAGATACTCACAACACCCAGCATCCTCAGGATTAGCGTGGCATGTCTTCCATGAAAAAGAATGGAGTGTAAAGAGCTCTCAGAAGAGCCTCATTTTATGGTGCGGTACTATGGGCCTCCATTGACAAAGTGGGCAGGTTGCATATCTGAGCCCGTATTCCTTTTTAATTTGTATTCTCACAGTCAGTATTTGCTTTCCAAGTGGGTGAAAGAGTGCTGCTATTGATCATTCCCTGGGAGATGCCTGCACAGATAGACTACAACCGAGGAGAAGCATGCCTCAGAGCAGGGCTGTTGTCCCTGTGAAGCCTTTGTAGGTGTCCTGCAGTTCATTGCCCCAGGCATTCCCCTGATTCCTGGCCCCTTGGACCAGGTACAGCCTGCCAGGGGATCATACATCAGGACACATAGCTATGCCTGGCATGGTCCCAAAGAAGAAGAGAGGCCAGGGACCTATGGTGTAAATGTGTGAGAGAGAAGCCAAGGGGCTGAGGGATGTGAAGTAGTGGCCTGTTCTGCGAGTCCCATGTTCAACGTGTGACACTTGATAGACCTTGTTATCTAAGGGCTAAGACAGTGTATGATTATCACGTTGGTCTTCAGGAAATGAAGGGGCCAATTTCACCTTCTCTACTCTTTCTTTGGGGTTTGTCAGTAGAAACTCTGAAACAGAGCCCAAACATGCGATGATATGTTTTGTTACATGGCACGCTAATACAGGGCATCATCTGGGATGTCAAGGAAATCTTTTTCACTCAGTATCATGAAAATTCCTAGAGTGTCAGCAAAAGCCCATGCTTTCTTCTGAGTGGATTTATATGTTTCCATCTTCCTAATTTGTGTAGACACAGAAATCCCCCAGACCAGCATTAGTCTTCAAAGCCATTCTGAGAAAATACCTATTTTCTTCTGGTACTGGCAAAGTCTGCTGGTACAACCAGGTATCCTTCGTATCTGCCTTGTGCATGCAGCCTTTGTGACCTTACCTCCACATAACAGAGAAATCCCTCTGTGTAACAGCTATGACACAGGAAACTAGTGCGAGTGTCAGACAGCTCTGGCCAAATGATTTCTGAATAGAGTCCCCAAAGAAAACTCCACACATCTGTAATATATTTATGGTTCTGCTTACTCATGATTTCTCCTCCCTGTGGTCCCTTTTATTGGAGGGTATGAAAAATTAAACTCCTTCATAGACTCCAGCAAACTAAACAGAACTAACATATGAATGGTATGTTCCTCAAACAGCGTTATACCAGTTACTGGTTGACAAATTTACATTGGTACACAGAATGGGATCTGCTAGGAGTTTCTTGCAACCTGTAACACACTCAGGGCCAAACGGTACCAGAAGCGGGACTCGCATAGTCTCACGCTGTGACTGAGGGCACTTTTATGGCCCTTAAATGGGCAGCGCTGTTTGTACAGCAGTAAGAATTGCTAAGTGAATTTACAATGCATAACTCCAAAAGTACATTTTTTAACTATGTAGTAGCAAAAAAGCCCAGAGACGGGTTGTGAACCCAGACAGTCCTTACAGTGTATGAAGCAACGAAAGGGGAAGGTTGGAACTGTTGTTCTCTATGCTGTGTCTTTAAAAAACTTAAATCTCCAATAAGCTGGAGGCAGACCGTTCAGCCGTTTCAAGGTGGATATAACTATAATACACTGTGCGATTTACATAAGACATATATTTGGTTAAATTCTTTTAAAAGGATATCATCAATTTAAAGATTACATTTTCCTGGGTCGTTAAAGTTAGGGACAGACTAATTTATTAAAAGGTGATGTATTATATCTAGGAAGAGATAATATCTGCCAGAAATTCCAGGGAGGCTTTAGAGGTCTTGTTGTGATGAGTCAAGCTGATAACGGCATACGGTGAGACAGCTGCATTAATGGAGCTGCCTGTTCATCAACGAAAAGGGGTGCAGTGCGGCGGCAATAATCGTTTGGGAAGGTAGCATAGAGAGACACAGCAGTGGAGCCTACACAGAAGAAGGGAAATGCATCAAACCCTATTTACTGGGTAGAATTGCAACACATCACAGAAGTGGCCGCTAACTTCACTTAGCATGCACCAAATACTGTCCAGCCATGTGCAAATAAAAAGCTCCTGTACCAAAGCGCTTTCACAATGACAACGTGCAAAAAGCCAGTGTGGATGCCCCATCAAGTAAGTAGCCTGTAAGAAAATTTGAAGAAGGCTTGCAATGTGAATAACCCTTTGCTAAGTTGTCTCTTGGTAGACGTTTGCAGTTAAAATGACCCCATGGGAATATGGAGGTGCCCGGATCACAGGGGCTGTGGTGGAGGGAGCGTGGCTGTGTTTCTAGCTTGTGTGACACCAGCAAAGAAAACGTCAGAAGTCAAACCTGAAGGTTACACAAAGTCCGTCAGTGAGAGGACGAGCCACTGAAGCTAATAACTTGGCTGGGGAGTGAGATGCTTCAGTGTAAGAAGCACTGGAGGAACAACACGCCGGAAAGCAGCAGCGTCAGCAAAAAGGCAAAGTGGCAGATGTGAGCTGGAGGAAGGCTTGTCCTTCAGCCTCACTCAGTGCACTGGGATCATCCCTGCAAGTCCACTGCTTTGTCTGAGAAAGTCTCAAAGTAGAGCTGTTAAGCAGAAAGAGGAGGGGGAAAAAAAATCTCTGTTGGAATCAATGCTGAATTGCAGAGGTTGCTGCAGCAATATGAGAAGGACCCAGATAGAGACAACCATGGTGGAAAACCTATGGCTGAGAGTGAGAAGGAAAGAGCAAAGGCTGGTGATATGAGACAGCAGTGTGAGAGGCCCTGGAAGCTGGTCTTGGCTTGAACTTGGCCTCTGTGTCAGCAAGACTGTGCAAGCAGGGAAGCTCCTACCAGTGTCTTGGGCTGGGGCTGGGGCTGGGAGCCGGAGTCTGGCGGGAGGGTATCAGTGCGAAAGCTGAGTCTCTCTTACATCTGGGTGATCTGTACAATGATTTCCCATATGTGAATGCCAAATTAGGCTAGAGGGAGAGGGCTGAGATACAGAATATGAAGAAAACATGGTTTATGCTGAAATTATTTTGTTGATTATTGCAATTCTAAGCCAGTCCTAAGAATTTAAAAATAACACCCTCGAAGTTCAGCAGTAAGTGCCCTACCTGATGTCCACTGTTTCTGAAACCACAAATCATTTCCAGACCTTTGGCTCCTAACAGCCACCATCAGCACAAACCTTTTCCCCAAACGTTCGGTTTTTAACCCCTGAGAGGGCCTGGGAAGCACCGACATTACCTGCATTTCCCTAACTCACAGGGCACCATCACTGAGAACTGAGAGCTGGAATGCCATGGAGCGGGAAAGGCATGTCCCAAATGCCAGAGCAAAGATATTTTCCTGCAAGACATTATTCTAGGCTCCATCATCCCATACCATGAGTAACACACAGCCTCCTCCTGCCCTGCCCAGGAGTGGGAGGAGCAGGGAGGCAGGATTCGGGCAGCTGGCCAGCAGCAACCCAGTGAAAGACCCTGACTCAGAGTGTGAGCAACCTTGCCCTTCCTGTGGATGTTTCCTTGAAAGGAGTGATTTGGCCTCAGGCACAGGAGATGAAAAAGAACACCAAGAAATCATTTATATTCAGGAATTGCTTGCTTTCCTTTTGCACAAGTTTGTTTTTTAAGGATGAGCCTAATTGTTTCACATGCTCACCTTCTGGTAGTTAGCAACTTTTAATGTGAGAAAGACACATGGGAAAATTAATACTCATAGTTTCTGAATTGTAAGATAGCTTTCAGAGGAACTGAATGTGTTTTTTTCAGTGTTATTGTCAAGAAATCTTTGGGGCTTTGAAACTAAGATCTCTTTTCCTAATTTCTAAAAAAAATTGCCTTCATTGTGAAGTTTTGATCTGAGCACAGAATCTGAAGTGTGTTCTGGGCTCTGACTTGAAATGGATTTGTGGCTTAAAAAAGGAACTTCAACTTCACCTCTTCCCTAGTTTTCCCATCTGTGAATTATTGTTTTTCTTCCAGCAGAGCTTTATAAACATCCAAGCAAAAAAGGCCTTGGAGAAGTACACTGTTATACAACTGCTAATCATTACTATTCTTCTATTGTATTTGGTGACGTAAGAAAGTCCTAGCCAGATGCCTTAAAATCTGAGGAAATGTCTGCAAGGCATCTTTGTGGTAACACATGGGTGCAGATTCCATTCATCATTTTGTTGACAGTTTAACTAACTACTCCCAAGCTAAAAAAGATCACTGAAATCCCTGCCAGAAATATTAGCTGAAGGACAGGAGCAAGTCACTAAAAGCTCAGGCAGTCTGTATAATTGGAAATGCCAAGGCTCGTGAACTTTCAGGAAGAGGTCTGCAGAAGGTAATCAAAAAATGCTAGCTTGCTATGCATACACTTAAATTCTATACGGAGGAATTTACACTTTCCCTGGAAAAAAAAAAAAAAGAAAAAATTTAGAAGTTTAGAGCTCTGCACATTGTACACAGTTGGAACCACTCATCCAGAAACTCTGGTTTGAACTTTCTGAAGTACCTGTGGGATTTAGAACAAATCCTGGTTAACTTCAGTAGAACTGGGGCCCTCACATCACTTAAATAATTGAAAGCTTGAGTCAGAATTGCCAGAAACAAGTTTTTCAACCTTTTATTATTTGCAGCACCTTAAAACTTTTTTTTCCAGTGGAAGTGTCAGTTCCTGTATCGTGATTTAATACTGCAGAAAATAGGTTTGCTTTTCCTAGTTACCCTCTGCAGACCCCTTAAATACACTTTTTGAACGCATAGATTGCAGGTTAAAAACTCAAATTTTGACATATCTCAAAATATTTATCATTTTCTCTAGAGCCTTTGGTCCCAGCATCACTACAACAGTACACAAAAGGCAGCATCTAGTCCTTGTGTTCAGAAAAAGATGAAAACCATCAACTTTAAATGTTTAGTATTTAAAATTTTTATTTGAAAGCCAATTTCACAATGTTTGGACCTCTAGCTTGCATTTTCTGAATGTTTGATGTTGGTAATGATGTTTTCCTGACTTTTTCCTGATATTACACGCCTTATGTTGATCCTCTATGCATTATAAGCATATATTAGAATATTAAAAACATATTTTCATATTGAAATACGGGGGGGGGGTGGGGGTGGCCCACTCCCCCCACTTGTTTCCTGCTGAGTACCTTAGAAAACCTGGGGAAGCTGTCTGGCCAGGACCATCAAAATATAACATTATACAATTATATAGCAACATATGCAAACCTCAGATCCAGATCCATGCTTGCTTCTGGGACAAACTCTGTTCTAGAAAATTTGAACTCATCTCTACTCCCTGTTAAAGCCTGCAAGAACGACAACCTGAGGAGACCAAGACAGAGCCAGGAAAAGGCTATCAAACACAGCTTTAAAGGTCGTATTACTCTTGGTACCAGGAAGAACAATGGCCATAAGCAATTTGCTTTCTGTTCATAGCTTTTACCTTCGTATGCTGTTTGTCTTATAATAAACTTCTCGGCTCACTAATTAGCCATTCAGAGGAGCTTTCTGAGCTGTGACTGGGGAAAAGATGAATGCGTCCAGTTTTGAAATTATGCAGTGAAATGCTACTTTGCATATTATAGCTACAGCATGATATATTAGCTAATAAAACACAACACGAAAAAGGCTTTGGATGGCACACTGAGCAGTCAACGGTCTGCTGAGAAAAATGTGAAGGAAGGATTCAGTGAGCTATGTGATGAAGGGAGTCAGTCCAGGTGCTAGCCTTGGTGAGGCCCGACAGGTAATGGGAGCTGATGGCTGAGGGGCTTTGGAGTGAAAAATCTGTGCTTGATATGGTTGTAAGAGAAATAGTCTTCGTAGAACTGTAAAGATCAGCGTATGAAAGTGATGATGATCTGTTTGATGCAAAGAGACAGAACACCATAAAAATCTCTTCAAAATTGCAATATATCCCAAATGGATACAATGGGAACTGAAGATCACAGGTCAAGAGTTGTCACTCCATCATGCACAGCTTGACCACACCAGGGCTACTGTCACCAGCCCTACACACTGCAGTAACACCTGATACTTAGACAGTAACAGGATTTTAGGGACTTGTGAAAGGAACCAGGCCCTCTGAAACAGAGTGGTACATAGGGGTTGGGAAACAAGTGAGGGGTATTGTTTAGGTGTTTAATTTAAACTACATCCAGCCTGGAGGGAGTGCTCAAACGTACTCAAGTTCTTCTGCGTATTGGGTCAGCTTTCTCCCTTCAGCCCCCAAATCACCCAAGATTGGTAGTGCCTGACCTGAAGAGCCTGACCTGGCTGTTTGTCTAATGGTTTGGGTTGCTCTGTTTTGTTTGGTTCAGTTCCTCTAAAGCCTTAACTGAGGGCATTATTAATTGGAGAGGCTGCAGTGTTCATTGTCTGCTTTGGTGGGCAGAAAGACAAGCCTACATATACAGTTTGGCATTGGAAAGAATTCGTTAATTGTTGCGGTTTGGAAAAACAGACTTCTCCAAGGCTAAATATCCGAGAATGTTAATAATAGGAAGCATAGACTTTCAATTCTGAATTGCAGATTAAAACCAACTCCAAATGAGGAAGAATTCAAAGTTGCTGCTTCTTGGAAAATGCTTGGTAGCGTACATGATGTTAGCGTAACTTCCTCAGATGAGGTCTGCCCTTTGATTTGTACCAACTTAGTCAGTTTTTAAAGTGGTTGAATTAGTCTAGTCTACAGCCATGTGGAGGTGTTCACAGCTGAAGTGTAGCAATGTAGGCAGAACTGCTGGAACGGGTCGTATGAGCACTTATTTCATCTCTTCATTTGTTTCAGTGGTTAGTCCCTTGGCTTAGTTCAAATAGCCTTTCATGGCTGGTAAATTAAGGAAAATCTTGGGAACTTGCAGCCAACATGGCAGTTTTGAGGTCAAATTTGCTTTTAAACCTTTGGGAATTGGTTATCTGGCAGTATGGAATAATGGTGTGACTGAGCATAAACATTAAAAAAACCATTAAAAGATCATTTTTACTCTGAGAAGACAATTTCTTAAGTGCCAGGTAAGGCCAAAGCTACACGGTCACTGAAACCTTTGTCTTGTTCACAGCTACTCTGAACACATCTTTACTTCCATGACCTTGTACTTTTTTTTTCTGTAGAAAAGCCATGGCCTCATTAAATAAACCTGACCAAACTGGTCCCTATTGCACACCCATTCTCTGTGTACTAAGGGTCACAGGGACAGAAATAAAAAGCTATTACTCTACTGAAGCTTGTGATATGCATAAAGAACATGCAGTAAAATTATATATATTGAGAACTGGAGCTTTCTGAATTTCAAGTACCTGTTTTTACACTGGATTAGCATTTCCCCTGCCCCTCCAAGCCTTGCTAACAGCATGTCATGTGGCTGTCCACAGAGATCAGCAGCAGGAGGGGGACCCTTTCTTCTTCTCAAGCTTTCTTCTATTTGGGCTCTATGGAATGCCAAGAATGACTATGAACTTGACACTGGAGAGGCATGACACACTTTGGAGCTAGCTTTTTCAGGTATTTGCTGGCAACAGAAAACTAGTGGACTCCTGATGTCCTCTCCAGGCTCCAGAAAGGGATGTGCTTTAGTGGGCACAGTCTTCTGCCTGTCTCTTTGAAGCATGGTCTTTCCTGCCTCTCCTGGTCTCAGCATCTTTTTTTCTCCCCAACTCTTGGTCTCTTTGACAGCCAGACTCCAGTCCCATGTCCTCACCCCTATGTCATGTCCAGCTCCCCTCTTGCTACCCCAGGCACCCAGTCCAACCTCTGTAAACCTCAAGTCTGTCCTCTGCCTCAGGTATTGTCTCACAGCCTAATCTCCTTCTCTTGTTGCCCATCTTGCTTCTCACACTGCTGTACAGTTCTGGTAGCTTTCTTCTTCATGGCATATGGTCAGGAGGAGGGAAATTCTGGGAGAGCAGGAGGGAAGGAGTGCCTGCTTTTTGCTTCAGTACCCCAATCCACAGGCTAGAGGCACCAGAACTGCAGCTAAAGCGAAAGTTCTGCTTGCCCCTAGGATGCCAGGTGCATAGTACAGATGAGTTTTAGCAAATTTTTAGAAAATCAAGCTGTGAAGCTTTATTGAGGCTCAATTTTACAAGCACAGGTGTGCTGATCTAACAGCTCACTGCCAGCAACTGTGAGGTCTCCCTACCTCCTCTTGTGGAGGGCCTGCTGCCACCATTTATCTTTCACTGGTGCTTGTATCCCTCAGACCTATCTGTGATCGCTGGCAGAAAAATAATCCAGCCACTTTCTGAGGGATTAGTGAGCTGAGTTAGGGGAGCCCACAGAGAGGCCTGATAAGAGTGAGAAGTGACATATGGAGAGGGCTGAGACAACCTGACCAGGAGAAGGAGCCAGGCAGGGACCTCCCCATTCTGTTAGCCCACAGCCCCTGGACAAGCTCAGTTGGTCAGGGAGATGTGGTCTCTGGATCTGGTCAGATGGTGCCTGCAGTTTTTCAAGGACTCGTAATGTGGTTAAATTGGGGCAGGCTTTCACAATGGCAAATTTCATGTACCTTTTTCAAAGGGTAAGGGCATTAAAGCCTCTCTGAGAAAGATTACCAGAATATTTTGACACTACAAAATATACCCTAGCCCTGGTTTAGAGATAAGAGAAACTTCTGGCTAAGAGTTTCCCATGTAATTCAGGTTTAGGTAAATATTCAGCGTGGAATTTTTAGCTAAAATACCTAATGTTTGGTAAATGTACTTAAGCAATCTTAACAATAGAGCTGCCAGCCCCACCTACAAGAAGTGGTTTGCACCCTTTTGGCAGAAAGATTGAATGGGAGTAAGGAAAAGCTGGGAAAACTATATTGTTCACTATTTCCCAATGAGTCATCAACAGGTTTTTTAAAACTTCGTAATAACAGCATTTTTTTAGAAGACATGAGATGCTTTTCTTCAAAAAGCAGCATTATAATGAGGGAGGAGTGGAAACGCATGTGCTTTTCATCTCCACAGAATACAAAGAGACTATGTAATGTAAAGCAGACCTTAAAAGAGACAAATAACCATGTTAAAGAAAAATGCTGGTAGAATACATCTGGATAAAAATGTTTCAAGTGCACATTGAAATCCTTTCAGATCATCTGAAGTATATGAGCTAGACAGAGAAAACTACGCCAAGAGTCACGGAAGGGCTGATAGATAGGCTCACACGCCTAGGACTGATAAACAAGTTTTGTGCAAATCTCTTTCATACTGTTTTGCTTTTCTTCTGATAAATATTTAAAAAGAGATTTGTCTTCCCAGGATGCCTTTAGTATGAGCAAGTGAAAAGTGCAGGGGTTTAATATTCATGGATTAGAAAGAGCTTTACAAACTTTCGTTTTGTTTTACTTTATTTTATACAGCGTGCAACTAATATCACACACAAACTCCCTCATAGAGTCTTTGCCACCCTGTGCTACTGTGGTTACAAGCCACTCACCACATGAATGATTAGGGCACGTACCTTTATGGTCTTCCAGTTTCCCTATTTTTCTCCTACTGCCTCTTCCTGCCTGCAGAGCCCTGGAAACACGATAGCCCAGGCCCCACCCTGCTGGTGGAAAGTTCATGGAAACCATCATTCAGAACTAGTTGCCTTTAGCAACCAACAACAAATCTGCCTGAGTTAACCACAGGGATTGAGAGTACGTGGTTATTGCCATGTTGATGTTCAACTGAGAATTCCTGACATCAGGAAGACTTAACCTGTAGGAGCTTCCAGAAAGCAAGTAAGTATTAAGTAACGTCTGCAGGGTGTGATAGGAGTCTCCTCCAGCTTGGCTGCACCCCAGTTGCTGTTGCTTAAAGCAGAAAGAGACCTTAAGCCACTTTGGAAAAAAATGACCAGGGGGTTCCTCATTTGAGGTGCCTGTCTCAGTTGTGGGGGGGCAAGGCATGCTAAAAATGCCACTGGACAGCCTGTCTTGCAATCCTCTGCAAGGTTTCTTCTGGTTGAAAATCTGCAGGAGTGGAAACGTCACAGTCAGCCTTCCTAATAGCCTGACTTGTAGTATATTTTAACGTTATTCTTGTTGAGTTGTTCCATAAAACCTTAAACACCTTGACAGAGGAAAAGATAAGTATCTATCTATAGTATATGTATAGGTGCAATATATATATATTTGTATTGAGAAACTGTATCTGATTCTTGATACTTGTACCAGGTGGTCTTTTATGTGTGTGCGGTACCGTCTCCAGCCTCACCTAGGACAACCTTCTGCCCCTTCACGCAGCCATAAAATGAGACAGCATGAGTCTGGCAAGACTACGAAGCACGGCAATGCACACAGAATTGCATTCATTCGTAAGCCTTATCTGTGGACCAGTTGCTGCCTCCCAAAGAGAGGGTCTAAAATAAGTGCGGCAGTCTCTGAGGCTGGGTGTCTGCAGAAGGATTATGGATTCTGACCCTCCCGGCCCAAAATGTTTTCCTAGCTCAGGGCAGTGTGGATTTCAGCAGCTGCCCCTGTGCTAACACCTATGCCCTTGGGAACAGGAGGTGGAGAGGAAAAGAAGGGAAAACATGGACATACACTTCAAAATCAGCTCAGGTTTCAAGGGGGAAAATGCTGAAGAGGATGATTTCTCTTTGTTCCTTTCCTCCCCTGAGCACCAGATGTGGGGAAGGAGCCTGTTGTGTTGGAGGGAGGCAGAGCTGTTGTTACTCAGATCCCAGCATCTCTGTTCAGTACAACTCATTCTGCCTTTGGGGAAGTTCAGCAATTTCAACACTGTCTTGGGATTTTCCAGAGGGCACAATCTACCCGTTAGTCATTCAGCCTGTTCTCCTAGTGCTCTTTTAAAAGCATCACGGCATTTTGAAAGAAGTCAGAGGTCATCACTCGCTTGGCTTGACATTTACACTTGTATTTTTTTATCAGGAGATAAGGGAATGGCATTCAGTACTGGGAAACCTCAAAACAGTGGAATCTTTCTTTTTTTTTCCCGGAAGAGTTTTAGAGCCCACTTTCTCACACTTATTCAGAATCTAAAAATAATTCTCTCCTTTCATCAATTCATTAGCAAAAACACATTGCAGTACACTGCACCTTGCTATTGACATTCTTAGCAATATGAACACTGCTGCAGAATAACTGCCTGACCACTTCTGCCAGACAGAAAATGCCAGAAGATGTATTCATTCCATTGATAGAGCAATTAATTTTTAACTTCCCTCACATCTTTTTACACCTGTCTGAAAGACACAAGAATGCCTGAAGCCAGAGGAACCCTGTAGGTTCTGCTACTCGGGCATCTGGGCTATCATTTGGTAGGTCTGGGTATTAGCATCCTTCCTGAATGTAGCAGGTGCTGCAGAGCTGAAAGTAGAAGAGCCTAAAATAAAATAACCTGTTTTGCATTCTTTGGATTTCCTGCTAATAGGATGGAGAATTTTTATCTTTATTTAGATTCAGTAGATACATTATGAAGTATATACAGTAGATTTTCCAGCAGATAAAGGGAGAAATCTTAAACACCATTATTCTTAATTAACGCTAGGTGAACATTTTGAGATCTCCATCAAGCTCAGAATCTCACTCTGCTGGGCTAGGTGAGAAAGCATTCCTTGCCCTGAAGAGTTGAAAAACTAAAGAGACCAGAGAGCCATCAAAGTCAGGGACAGCCTTTTTTTCACAGGCAGAGAAATTAGACCTGCAGAAGCCCCATGTCTTTCTTCACAAGATTACCCCTTTTCCCAGAAATTCTTTTAATAATAAGACAAACTTTCCGTATTAGCAGTATTATACACATGATCTGTTCTTTGGCAAGTGCGTTCCTTAATGTGCCAATTAAAATAATTCAGTTACCTTTGGCCCTCTTGGTTTATTTAGAGACCTCAAAGTACATCAGCATACACACAGTAATAACCGATAAGGGAATAAAGTTATAAACAATCCTAATTTGTTTTATGCTGGATACATCGAAAAGCTACTTTTCCATAATCCGCTTATTGCCTTTGTAATCCTCAACAAGACCTCTGAAAATCTCCCTAGAGCATAAAGATAGAAAATAATCAAAGAGGAAGGGGAAAAGAGAAGCACATTTAATAATTGAGGAAAATCTCATTTGAGCAAAAGCTAATATATGAGCACACAGAGCTTCATATGGTTCCATGTAAAGGCTCCAAATATGGCTGGAATGGAGAAAAAACAGTTGTGTCTAGCAGATCTAGACCATACAGCTAGTATCTAGACCTGGGCTGATCATTATCATGAACTTAGGGAAAACCTGAGGCTGGGATGGAGGGACTTTGTTTTAAAGGGTATACAAGGAAGCGGGCAGAGATAAAGCAGCTTTAACCCTGCTATCCAATTCAGAAAATACTAGTTTCACATTTGGTTGCCCTAGTATTGAGAACTCATCTGTTTCCAGCACAAGTAAACATGGCTTTATTTCACATGATGGGGGAACTTTGTCCCTACAATATAAGCTATCCATGGGGATAAGTCCTCTGGCCATGCCATGGCAAGTAGGTAAATTCAGTTATTTCAGCTCCATTTTTACCATAGTTTTGACCCCAAAGTGAAGAGGGACCCACAAATCTCTTTAAATTGAAGCTGCCATGTTTTGGAAAGCCCAGTTTCAGTGCTGGTTTCTCCCATATTTCTGCATGCAGGCCTTGTGAAAGAGATGGTGGAGGCCCATCCCTGGAGACATTTATAGAGACTAGTAGGTAGGTCTTGTTAGCCCTCTGAGTGCCAATATGCTAGATGAGTACCCAATGCACAAAAAAATGCTAGACTTAAAGGGAAGTATAGATCTATACCTATGGCTTACATTCAGATAGGTTTAAATATATTTTGAATTTATTCTCCTTTATTTTGGGGTACCCTTATTATTTTCTGGTGTTTTCTGAATAAGTATGCATTAATAACCATTTGTGCTGGGCTGCACACATGTGGAAGGTCCAGCATGCTGTAGACATGCTGAAGGCACTGCGCATCCGTTGCACAGAGGGTTTGTGCATGCACGGTAGTTCTGATGCAACCAAGAGGTGTAGAACGCATTGGGAATGTGTTATAGAGTGTATCAGTATGTGCATAGTGACCAACTATGCAGCATAGTCAAATGTTAAGACTGTCTGGACAGAAACACTGGTCTGACAGAGCTCCTGGAAAAGTAAAGAGATCCCAGAAATACGTCTGAACTCCCCTTTTAACCTATGAGATAAAATTTCTGGCTAGAAAATCTGGCTGCATCCAGGAAATGCAGGCGTATATATGGTAGTCCTACCCAAACCTGAGTTCCCATGGTGGGAAACCGATGCAAATAAAAGGGGATTGGGCTGACATGCATCTGTGTGCACTGACACACACAATGCAGTAAAATACTGGGCTACATTCCTTGCTCAGTACTATTGCTCCTTGTAGTAAATCCACACCCAGCAGGGATGGAAGAAGGAAAACCAGCCACAAGAGACAGACAACAGGCACAGAACTGACTGAAGCCAATCTAGGGAGAAGCAAGTTTTGGGAAGTGTAATGCTCCCGGGAAGGCTCCAAGGGCCCTACAGACCCTGCTGATGTGGCAGACCCTGTAACAGATCCCTGGAAGCACTGCTGGTGTTGCTTTTGCTTCCCCCTCCTTGCAAGAGTTTGCAAGTCAAGGCCATGTGAAGGCAGTTCCTTTTTTTTTTCTTTTTTTTTTTTTTTTTTTTGTGGTCTCCCTGAAAGCAGAACACAATTTCTTCAGCTTTGTAATTCAAAAGTATTTTAATTCTGTAATGGCATTTATTCTTCAGGCTGTGAATTGACCATAAATAGTTCTCTGCAAGAATTTGCTATTGGGACTGTGGCATTTATTAGAGACAAGTCAGATAAAGCACCTTAGGCTAGACTGCAGCCCTTTTGGTCTCTGTTCATAGCAGAAAGGAAGCTGTGAAGACCTGAGGGGATTTTCCCACCCGAAAGCACGTCACAGGCTTTCCACATTGCTTCTTCACTGTATCAGCAGCAGCACGGGAGGGCTGGGAGAAAGAGAGGGAATGACCTGGGCACGCTACAGACCAGAAACCTGTGCCCCAGAAAAGCTAATAGCAGCCGGTCGAGCGTGCCATAAATCAGAGCAGCCTTTTGTACTTACAGATAGATCTAGAGGAGCACCTCTACTCTGAAAAATGGAAGAGACATCAATACTGCCCTCACACTTTCCGATGCTGTGCCTCCTGTGGTCCCTGTATTGAGGAACATTGTGCGGAGTATTGCTCACTGCATTGTGTGCTCTCCTTTTGACAGCATCAAAATGCCCCAGCATAGAACTGCCAGGGGCAGCGCAGGCTGGTGGCACTGCTGCAGTGTCACTGGGGCAGGGACTGATGGCCCCAGGTTGGGCTTAAATCATTGAATCATAGAATTGCCTAGGTTGGAAGGGACCTTTCAGATCATCTAGTCCAACCATCGACCTAACTCTGACAAAACCGTCACTAAACCATATCTCTATATCTCATATCTCCATATCTAAATGTGCTGCTAGGCTGTGGGCAGAGTGACGGGAGGCCTGGGGGGTGCTGGGCAGGGGCAGTCATGGCTGGCAGTGCTCTCAGGGACCTGACAAAAATTGATTTGGGCAGGCCCTCCGGTTTGCATTCATTGTTTATGAATTTATCTACCAAAACAAATATTCTGTGGTGGATGTTCATGGATGAGCCTCAGTGACTTAGGAGCACACGTGCCAGTGGAGCTCAGTATACCACACAAACCCTGAATAAATGCACAAAGTAATCATGGTCACTGCTTCAAGTAGCCCTTTTTACAGACATCTGAAAATAGCAGTGACTAAACCAAACTGGCTTGAGTTAACACAGTGTCCGGAGTTGTCCTTGCACACACTGTGGTTAAAACAGTTCTCAGCTCTTGGAAGTCAGTGGTCAGACACTTCTTTAAAACATTTTGAAGTTAATAATATTCTTTATCCTCAAAGCAGGCTTACTTAATTGCAAGTTGATTTTGCTGTACAGTCATTTTGACACCCACGTGTACTATCTCATCTAATCAAATCCTAAGCCACTTTGCAGGCGAGGATTGGCTTAAAGACTGATGCAGCAGTCTCCCTGTGTAGAATAATTCTTTGGAGGCAAAGCAGCCCAAGAGTCAATCCATCCACCAATGAGGGTGTAATTTTTTGTTACTTGGAGAAAATACATAACAATCATTACCAATGTGAGTGTCTACTGCTTATTAAAAATAAATTCCATTCGTCTTTCTGTCCCCATTCATGAACTTTCTAAAATTCTCGTACTACAAAAGGGTAACTGATGTGGGATGCAGAGTGTTCCTATTTTTACATTTGTATCTCTACTTGCCAATCTTTGAAGTGCATTTATACAAACCAGAAACAGCCGGATCTTCAGTCAGCAAAATGGGAAAGATAGGTGGCGTGTAGTCATTGAATTAAGAAGCTTCGTTGCTGCCCATAATCACTGATTGGGTATTATCTAATGGCAGAAGAAGAGATATTGTTAACATCTGACGGTTTCAATTTCAAGTATTTTTAGGAGATACATCAATTGAAGCAGTGATTAGACAGAAGTGGACCAAAACCATCAGCTGATTGCTTTTAGACATTACAATCTCATTTTAAAATGAATGAAAACAAGTCTATAAATTTATTCAGCTGTAATTTCACTCTGCTCGTATGTTATGATCTTGCTCTGTTTTGCAAACATCAAAGGGAACTGATTTATGTCAAATGACCAACACTCTTTTCTCCCCCACATGAATAATTCCTGTAGTTGATTTCTACTGGGAAAGAGAAATACCTTTTATTTCTGTTATGTGCCTAGTCACAGTTTAGAGCAATTAGCTGCATTTAGCATACTTCAGATTATTTTCTGTTCTTCTGACAGGTCAAGGGACGCAGCCCAGCAAGATCTGTTTTGAAAGAGACATTATGAACATGTCCAAAGCAGTGTATACAGCTGGGTTCAAGTGCTTCATTTCCAAGGTCTTTGTTTTGGTAGGAAATGATGATTGAGACTAATGCCTGTACACATTCATCAAAATGGGTATTTTCTTGACTGCCTATTCAAACAACGCCTCTGACACCATTTCCGGTTAGCATCCCCAAGGCTTACAGCAGATGTTTGTTTGATGGGCTCTCATCTCCACTGTTATTTGGAAAGTCCATTTGGAAGTAATAGCTCTATTACAAACCAGAGTAAGCAGAGGCAACATTATCAGAATCATTTACCCTGGGCAATCCAAATGAAATCCCTGGAGGGGAAGAGCATCCGTTAAAACTATTTTGGGAAAGTGCTATGAAATAAATGTGTTCGTGTTCTGAAGATCCCTTTGTCTCTCCTTCCCAACGCTACTAATAGGTTGTCAGTGCTGCTGGGTGTCCAAACATGCAAACACTGTGTGTTCTTAATGTTGTGCAGTTGTAGCCATTGCTGTGATATTTCATTCAGTAAGGCTACTTTTCTGTGTTGGAGTAGAAAAGCAGTTTCAAACATTATTAGGTTTGTCTGTTTTTACTTGTCTGTTAAGGCAGCCCTGGGTTCCTCACTCTTTTCAGAACCTTCACTGTGCCTGAAACTGAAGCTAGTAACAACTGTGTTTAAACGAGGATTTAATAAGCAGGGGTCTGGCATGGTTTCCTTGACCATCACGAAAAAGAGCTTTTAGGTACCATCAGCTCTTCATTTTATTTAATGTCTGAGTCACTGGCTCAAACAAAATAGTGATTTAACCTTGACGTTGCTCAGTTTAATCTTGTCTGTGTAAGTGGGAGCAAAATGGTTCAGCATGGGACTTTAATGTGCTTTCAACACAACTTGACCTTGTCTCCACCTGTGTGACCAACCTGACCTGTGAAAGTCAGGATGCTGTCAGCTGGACTATGACTTCAGCGTAACTGTACTACCACGAGAGAGTTGATCTGTAACAGTATTTGGCTCCTATATGCTGCCTTTCAGCCAAAGTGTTTTTCTATGATGAGTAAGATTCACTAGGGCTAGTCAAAGATTTACTTTCTTATTGTTATCATTTTTTTCACAGAACTAAAATAAGGTTTTAGGAAGAAAAATAGTTTTTATTTTTCCCTTGGACTTCATTGAAAAGCTTTGGTTTTCATTGCCAAAAATGAGAAGAAAAGAAAAATCTGGCTTGTGTGATTTTTTATTGCAAACAGCCAAAACATTTATACAAAAATAGGAATTTTCTTGCAAACAGCATCTGTTCTACCCAAGGCTTCTTTTTGACTTCATAAGCTTTCAGACAGCTCTAATTTTTATCCCTGCCATATCATTAAGGCATCTGAGGCTCAGACAAATGAAGTGATTTGCTCTGGGTGCCCCAATAGGCTGGTGGCAGAGCCCAGAAGAGTCCTGTTCCCTGACACCCACTCTCATGCCTGAGCCTGTTCTCCATTCCCACCCCTCTGCAGGAAGAAAAACATTCATCAGTGCTCCCGAGACAGCTCTAATATTGGGAATAGTCCTTATTTTCAGAATAGAGAACTGGCCTGTTGATATTACATCTGCTGATAAACGCTGACGTTCTTTGGATTTAAGCATCCTCTGGAAAGACTCTGATGCAGACTGAGGCATTGTGACTGTGAGGAATATTATTTAGGGTCATATGTCTTTCTTCTGCTACTATCTAGTGAACACTTCCTTTAAGAAGGGATACAAAGGAGACGGAAATGTAAATTATGTTATTGAAGCCTATGTATTCCCATCAGATAAATGGCACTTAGCAATCAGAGTCTTTGCTACACTAACAGTCACTGGACATTTTAAACAGTGGTTAGGCTTCATTGGAATACATCACGCTTCAGTACCTGTGTAAACATTAGACCCTATCTGACTGTTGTATCAATTCCTGCTTTAGGCCTGCTTTAGACCAGGAAGGGTCTATTTTCATACTATCTGCTGCTGCTTTACCTACTACTCCTACTACTACTTTACCTACTACTCTCTCAGCCCATCTTCATAGGAGAGGTGCTCCCGCCCTCTGATCATCTTTGTGGCCCTTCTCTGGACTCGCTCTGACAGGTCGATGTCCTTCTTATGTTGGGGGCTCCAGAGCTGGACACAGTATTCCAGGTGGAGTCTCACAAGAGTGGAGTAGAAGAGCAGAATCACCTCCCTCAACCTGCTGGCCATACTTCTTTTGATGCAGTTGGCATTCTGGGCTGCAAGTGTCACAAACAGATGTTCTTCTTTGCCCAGATCTGACACTGTTATTACCTGATGAAGTGGGACCTTAGAAGAAATGTGAGGAACCAGGTTCTACTGCATGTTGTTAGGAACAACAAGGGGGCACGTGGTGAGCTCACAGCAAAGGCAGCACAGGTTAATTGTCGCTATCGTCTCCTTTCTGAGAGTGGCTTCTTTAGCTAGCTATAACTTCCTATTTGGTCTAGACTCTAAAGTTTGTGTTTGTTTCCTTTTCTCTTAGGAAATGCCTTTGAAGATATCCACAAACTCTAAAATTCTTCTGTGCTTTCTCAGCCAATTTAAAGTGATTGGAGAAAGGAAAAAGAAAAGATAGCAACCTAATAATCCTGGAGGTGTATTGAGAGACTGTAATCTGGACTGTAGTCATCCATCCTCCCTGCGGTCCCTGACAACATGCTATTGAATTAGCACAGTGTATGTACCAAGTGCAATGACAAATAATGAGGTCTCATGCTGAATTCATAAACAATCACAGAGAAGCCTCCAGGTTGTTCCCTGTACTGATATACATTATGCAGGCTAATGTTCTGTAGTGTAATTGCACATCATAGACCTTCCCTGTAGACCATATTGCCTAGATCTGCTCAGTTTTTCTTTAAAAATACATACTTTTATGTTCTTGTAGCATAACAGATAGTCCTCCTCAGGCCTTGTAAATGCAAGAGCTGGAAATGAATTCTGGTTTGAGACACACAACCTTCAACAATACCTTTCCTGTCCCCTTGGCTCTCCTCGTCCCAATGGTCAGATCTTAGGCTTTGTTTGGGCATCTTTGCAGCACCTTTTCATGGGGACCCATGAGCCTGCCATAAGGGAGCACCTGGATAGCACAGAAAATCTCAGGAGCTTGTGCGTCCTCTCAGCCCCGGGCTCAATCTTCGCAGCTGGTTCTGGGAGGAGAGGCTGGGCAAGAGCAGGGGATGTGGTCTGTGATCTTCGGGCAAGACCTGCTGTATTCTGAAGTTAAATGCAGTGGTCAATACACTTCGGTAATTACACTGACACATGGACATGGGATCAAAGTGAAGTTTGAGGAAAATAAAGATACACATGGATTTATACTATCTCGCTAATCAGCTAGCACGAATAAAGTATAGCTTAAAAAATGCCTTTAACTTGTTCAGGGCCCAACATGGTGACAAGCTCTTTCAGGTGAGAATAACTGGGAGAACTTGGTAAGAACATGATATGCTGGACTGGGTTGTTTTTTTTTTTTTTCTTCATTTTTAATGATGATGGATTGTCTAGACAATATGATCACCTCTTTTGGAAGGCATTTATAATGATCAATGTCAATATTTATGACAAAATAAAGCACTCTAAAATTTATTGATAGTCACTGAGACTATTTTTCACTTTGCATTAATGCACTGAGTGCAGAATACAGTCAGATATGTTAGCCAAGAATAAGCTCAGGCCCCAGTGTAGAGCAAAGGATGTGTAATGTATCTTGACAGTCATTAAGTAGTTGGTAAAGGACTGGCAATGAATTCATTATTCTCCTTATGAATCAATTCCTATTTATAGCAAGCTATCAAAAATTCCACATTATAATATGGAGATTGAGATCTTATATAATGGTTCTTTCACCAGAGGCAGCCATGAAAGGACCGGTGAGACTAGAACAAATTACAGTTAATGATAGACTCTTTCTCAGAGAATTAAACACTTTAATTGGTCAATCAGGTTGGGCATTTGAGAAAGAAAGACTTGCAATTATGTGAAAGCCTGCCTACTGTATTTTGGCAGCTTTATGGGCCTCTGGCAATTTTTCATCAAGATTTATATTTGTCATCATGTTCTAATGCTCATAGCTACACCTAGCCAAGAATGAGAGCTGTTTCTTGATCTCTTGGGTTTTGGGGTTCCTTTGAGGAATGAAGTTGTTGGATCAAGATTTTGATACTGATACACTGCTGTGTTCGGGTGCAATTCACACCTAACATCTATGTATCAGCTAAAGTATCTTTTGCAGGCTTAAGTGAGACGCGATACCCAGACCTTTCTGCTTAAGGGTGAATTTCACCCTCTTAAACATCAGAATAACTCCACATAATATCTGCCTTGCATGTTTAGTTTGTTATTTGTTCAGACAAGAGTTTATGTCTTAATGTGTGTTTTACCAGCCTGCTCACTACACTGCCTGGTTCCTGGTAGAAGCTTTGAGGTGCTAATGTTGTGTCGCAACTGCTTTTAACAGTTTGTGTTACAGCATCTGTAACAAAGCACCATTGTACAGGTTTCTGGGTGTCCCACATGAATCAATGAGTTGGAGCAGCTGTTCTACATCAGAAAAAGCTCTGCTTTCTCTCCTCTGGAGAGTCTCATATTAGAAGTGAGGTAGGATTTTGTTCAAAGTGAAACAAGACTCTATCTTGCAGCAGAGAGCTGTTCTTGCTTGATGGTTGTACGGAACATGATGTGCTTTAGGTATGGCTAGTTAGTGCTACAAATGATTGCATTACATTAGTGAAAGTTCATATTGCAGGCTTTGTGCTGTGCTTATTCAATGAGCTTAATAAATGAGCTTTTGAAGTGCTGGAGAGAGCTAGCCTTTCCCCACATGGGAAGGAAGAGCAAGAGTGGATTGCTTCAGGGATACCACAGAAGTCTCAGAGCTGAGTTAAGCAGTCTCTCATCCTGAGTGTGGGTGATAAACCAGTCTGCAGTCTTGGATCAGGGGGCATAGGACTGTTTTGGGCCAAGCACGTGAAGGCTGCAGCAAGGTGATGCAAATAGAAGATAAAACTTTATATTTTGGATAGTTTAGATGTCAGGAGAGAAAGGGGAGCCAGTGAAACACTGGAACAGGTTGCCCAGAGAGGTGGTAGATGCCCCATCCCTGGAAACATTCAAGGTCAGGTTGGATGGCGGTCTGAGCAACCTGATCTAGTAGAAGATGTCCCTGCACATTGCAGGGGGGGTTGGACTAGATGACTTTTAAAGGTCCCTTCCAACCCAAACTATCCTATGTTTCTATGATCCTATGATCTTCTACCCTATCAGAGAGGCTTGTCATTGCAGGGCCAGGTCTGAGGCACTGTGAAAACAACAGCTTAGTAGCTTAGCTTTGCTAAGTTATCCTCTAGGACTGATGAATGGTGACATAACTTCACTTTCCCCAGGCGGATGAATCTTTCATCCAGTGCTCGCCATTTAGAAGATGAGGTGGTTGCCAGTCCTCACAAAAAGCTGTTACCTGTGACAAGCGGCAAGAGGAGAAGAGTGATTAGCAGCAACAACAAAACCCCAGAGGAAATGATGTACTGAACCAGGTTTGTTCTCTGCTGCCTTTTACAGAGGAGCCACTTTTCCTAACGAAAGTCACTTCTTTCCGCCCCCTAAGTAGAAGTCACTTCTCTTAGCTAATCAGAGCAGTGATGAGGGCAGGCCCTTCCCAAACCGTAGCAGACCCGCAGCCCCTCAGGGTGAGGGGACACCCTGGGGTGCAGTGGGCTCAGCCGGGGTCCATCCAGGAGTCCAGGGCAGGTCCTGATCGGTGGGCACAGGGACAGGCAGGGGCCGGCCTGCGATGCAGCTGCAGCATGGCTCCGGTCAGGCCTGGGGTGGTAGCCCCTGGTAAACAGCAGCTCTCAGGGAGCAGGAGGGTCTTTTTGCTAAATGGTGTCCCTAGGCATGAGAAAAATTTCCAGCCCATTACTGGATAAAGCTGGTTTTTGTGCATATACAGAGTGGGGGAGCTCAGCGCTGGAGCTCTGGCGAGCCATGAAGAGGGTGAGGCGCCTGCAACTGCTCTCAGTGCAGGAGGAGGGAAACCTGCGGAGGCCGAGGGCCCCAAGGGGACCCTCCATGCTGCTGGGTCTTGCCAGGAAAGAGCTTAAGCAGCGAAATAGCAGCTCAAAGACACCTCAAAGAAGGTAAGAAACGAAGCTGGGATTTCAGAAAAAGGCACATGGGTTTTTTGCATCTGGGGTGTTCCCAGAAAGCTGCTAACAGGCAAGGCTCCATCAAGTGTGGGGTGCTCAGCCTCCTCTCGTGTGCTCAGCACCTCCCGGGTTTGATAATAGCCTTGGACATAAATTACTGCTCACTGCCATCGGGGCGGGGAGGGGGGGTGTCCCCGGCTCTGTGTGAGGGTGGATCCTACGCACCCCATGGCACAGGGAGACATTTTTCTGCAGCTGGTGCTTACAGGAGGCGCAGCGCCTGTGTAGGGGGCTGGCCAGTGTTCAGGCATCAGCTCATCAGCCCCAAAACAGAAAAAGAAACACTGGCTAGCTAAAGAGCCCCCTTTCTACTCTTGCCCTGGACCCTTTGTCAGACATGCTGCCCTTAAATGCCAGCTGTCTGTCTGGCTGCCAACAGAGCAATCCGAGCAACCAGAGCCTGGGCCTAATGCACTCCTCAATGAGTGTATAGGCTCCATTTCATTTACATGGCTGTGCAAACAGCACCTATGCCAGTGTGAAGGCGTTGGACCTTTAAAGAGACGTCTTCCTGTTTGGCTGCTGAGGTAGCAGTGAATTCTACTGCCTGGGTTGAGAGGCCACGGCCTGGGAAAGGGGCCAACAAAGCTGCCGTGGGGTATAGAGACAGGGGAGGGCGCAAAGAGAAGTCTCTGAAAGCCACATTTGCTGTTCCTTCCCATCCTGGGAGCGTGAGAGGGTAGCTACCCCTCCTGAAGAAGGAATCCTCCTCCTCTGACTCATCCCAGGCAGCAGCTACAGCTGCCCGATACACGTGGAGCCCTCTCTGGCTGTGGGCAGCAACAGGCATCAGCCTGGCATGGCAAGCAGTGGGCAGCAAGACCATGCTGTTGCCCCCAGCAGTCTGCTGCCTCATGTAAATGTCTGCTTTGCTTGTGCCTTTAACTCGAGTCAGCAGCTCCTTTCGGAGCTCAGGTTTGCTTAGGTATAAAAGAGTTTGTTGAAATTCACTGCAGCTTATTCACTGAATGCATTATAAATATTATTAAATTAAATGTAAATGCCTTTGAAATGCAAATACGGTCCAGGGTTTTTCTCTCTTTTGCTCTGCTTAGGTGCACAAGATAGGGGAGCTGACTCACGGTAGTGTTCTCAGGACTCTCCAGGCTTTTAGTGTTCTGGCATTTACTACCCATAACTACACTTCTCATATTCAGATGACAAATTGGCCCTGCACCAGGGGAGCCCATGTTTATTCAAAATACCCTGGCTTTGCTTACAATTGTGACAAATCTATACCTAAGGCTTCCTGCCAGCTTGAAAGTCTGGATCCTGATCAGCAAACTTTGATGAGAATCAATTCAATATAACTTGCTATATTAGCAGATGAAGTGGGAATGACCCACAGGGAGATGAAAAGCTAGCAGAGCTTCTGTTAAGTTAGACAAAACTGCTGCCTTCATGTATGTATTTGCATGAGTAATAGCTTTTTGGCGCACTGGGCCTTCACCTTCTGTCTTTCCTCTATAGAAAGGCGTATGTGACCCAACAACTGACCTTTGGTTTTGCCTATTAGAAAAACATATTACTACTCTGTCTTAGGATATGTTTGAGAAGAACTTATTTTTCCCTGTAAAACATGAGTACTTCTGTGGGCTTTAGAAACTATTCTTTGTTGAACGGTTCTATGTCTTCAGAAAGTACAGGGACACCCACAAAATCATGCTGGTCTCAGCTTCATACTGTGTTAGAAAATGAAGGAGTGTCCAGGTGAATTGTTTTCAGAGGTCCCACATGTTTTGAACTTGTCCTCCTCGCTGTACTTGTCTCTTCTCATCCCTTTTTGCTATTTATTTGCTGTTCTTCCTGCCCAGCTGGGAGCCAGTTCCCCACAGATGTCCTGTGCCATGCAATGGCCCTGGTAACGAAAATGTTTATTGTCTTCTCTTTCCCCACTGTGGCAAGCAGGAAGTTTGGCAGATGACGTTTCCTGTCAGGAAGGCGACGTGGGGCATAAGAATTTCTGCTATCTCAAAAAACTCACCAAGCAATGCAATTCAACATGAAACTACTTTGGTGTGAGTGACTACAATTGTTATTCATAGCTTAGTCTCACATTTGCGTTGTTATCTAGGAATGAAATTGTCACATCTCTGTCCCATGTAAGATATGTGATTGCCTTGCAAGCTGGAAAGTCAATTTAAATTGAAGGCCACAGTTAATAATGTAGAAGATAATCAGTTTTGCATAGCTGTTCTCAAAGATATTAAGGAAAGTATCAAAGAAATACAAATACCATGTGACATGATTAGCATCATACAGAAGCATTGAGGATCAACATAGTGTCTTTTGTATCTACCTGGTAATTATTACCATGTTTCCCTGGTTTAATTACATTTATACCTGTAAGATTACAAGATAATTATGCTCGAATTTATTACAGGAAACTAGAAATTGCATGGTTTGTTAACAACAGACAAGTAGAGTATAATTGGCAAACACGACATGGTTATTTGTGCAACATCTGAACACATGTATTATTACTTCAAAGACCCAAGATTGCTGTGTGAGAGGCAAGTGTGAAGCCTAGCCAGTTTAGCACCTGGTAATAGGAAAGCAAAACACCAAGGAAAACACTGCATTGAAAAGCAACCTGGCACTTCTCCAGGGCTGGAAGCAAAATCTTAAAAATTAGGTTTTAGCAATGTAGCAATTTACTACACCCTATTTCCCCTTCTATTTGTGACTTTTTGTCTTTTCCGTGCTGGAATGCCAGGAAGCATTTTTACCTATTGCGTATGTTGTAGGAGCAGCTTGACTAAAAATTGTCTTCTGTGATTATAGCAGACTGGACTTTGATGACCTTAGCAGTTTCTATGTTAAGCAGAGGGAGGAAAAACATCTTGGTTTTTGGTTTGAGTTCAGGGAAGATAACACATGCTGATGGATAGAGCTCAGGGCAGAAAGTGAGAGGACTTGCATATTATTCTTTTCCCTGCTCCTACAGGTATTGCCCTTTGACTCCTGGAAACAGATGCTATCTCTTTACTGAGACCCTGCCTAGCACATTGTCTCTCCAAACTCAGCTAAGCCTTCTAGGTACTGGCAAAACTTACAAAGGTTAATAATGATACAGTGGAAATGGTCCCAGTCAGTGATGGAGATGTTATTCTCAATTAATAGGCAGGAGCAGCGAATTGTATACTTCAGGGCTGCATCCTTCAGGCATTGATCAGGCAGGTTTTGCTCTGGAGTCAAGGGGCATTTAGTCTGTGTGACATGTGGAGAATTCAGCTTAGTTCCTGTTGAGTCAACAGCGCTGGTGTGACACAAAATGTCAGTCATCCAAGACTCCAGCCATCACCTGAGCTGGAACAGCAGCAGTCTTGGCTTGGAGTTGCCTTGTAGCTATTGTGCATTTCTAGGTAAATATAAAATTCTCTCAGCTTGGCTTTATTGTTACTTGCATACTTATTAAAAAAAAAAAAAAAAAGGAAGGAAAAGAAAAGAGCAAAAGCTTCATGAAGCTTACAAGTGCCTCCTTGCCAACAAGCCATCAACAGTTGTCTCCAGGTATCACTGTTTGCTGAATGTTCTGGGACTTCAAGAACATCGAGCAGGGTGTTGAAATATCCAATGGCAGCATAATCCCAGGCATTTCTATACATCCTCAACTCTCTACAGACATCAGATGTCAATATACCCTGGTGTTTGTGTACAATAACACCAATTTAACTGCGTGATGGCACTGCAGCAGTTATAAATAATTATTTTCACAATGCCAATGTTTCATTTCATCTAGAAACCTTGAAAGAATGTAAAATATATTTAAGCTTTGTGACAAGCGAACTAGTAGATAAGCAGTGTTACTCCTACCATGAGACAGTAAGAGTGAGGTACCATGAAAATTAAGAATTTAGTTTGGTATGAACACAGTGTTATGAATAACAGAAATCAAGAATTCTGAATTCTTTGCTGTAACCTCTTGAGGCGACCAGCCCTTCTGCTAAGTATTCTGCCTTAATATTACCAGTGAAAAACCTACTGTGCAACTGTGTAACATCTCGGTCATACAATAAACAAACAACAGCATGAAAAGTCCTTGACCAAGAAAAGGGCAAAGTAGTGAGCTGAACAGCATCAGGGAGCCGCCCAAGGGACCTGCTCCGTGCAAGGAGGGCAAGCAGGGGGACAAGGGTGACCCCAGAACCACGCGCTTCCCATGCCACAGGGCACAGACCCACTGAATCTGAGCTTTGTGAGCAGAGCAGGGGCAGTGATAACAACAGGTCCTGTCCTGTGGGTTCAGTGAACCCCAGGGAAAAGCAAGGTTATGTCTGAGGCCAATTGAAATAGCAATTCAAGAACAGGGCTAGAACCAAGTTCTCCAACAACATAGCTCAGTAGAAGAAAAATTATGATTATATATTACAAAGCAGAGATTTTTTTCCAAATGTGTTTGAAGAAACCAGATGCCTTCAGAGAAAAATTTCCTTATTTGAAAACACTTTTTTCCCTTCAGAAAAAGAAGCATAATAGGGATTTAACTAAGCCCTACCTAGTGAACTTTATTTACATTTGTAGCGCCTTCAGCATCTGAATCATTCCTTTAGTTAGATATTCTATATAGCAATGGGCTACGATATATGACACAATTGTCTTTTTGCAGTGTGTATTTAACCATGCTAATGAAATTTTGAAAGATCTTGGGCCAGATTCTGTGATCCTCAGGCTAATGTTTTACATAGCTTTTTTTAAAAAAGTTTCCACTCATTAAAATTAAAAATAAACAAGCAGCAGTTTTTAATCTTCAGTGACAATGTGTGACTTGCTTACACTGTCTCCTACTCAAAGAAAGAAGAGCTTGAGTCTGGTAAGGGAGGTCTGGTAAGGGAGTTCTTGCTGAATCAGGGTTCAGTGTAAACGTATTTCTTATCTACACAAAGTTTACACGGGTATCTACCTGGGGCCACCACCCTGCAGCAAGTAGTTCGCTTGCCAGAAGTTGAGCCAGGAAGTCAAAAGCCTCCTCCACAATCAGTCACTTTAGCAAAACTGGGCCCCAGCAGTAGTTTAAAAGACAGGAGGAAAACAATGGCTCGTGATCTACTCAGAGTGAAGAAGCAGTTACTAAGAGGGTCCTAAAACAAATAACTATTTTCCTCTCAGCCAAGTGAGTGCTTCCAACAGTCTTGTTAAGAAACAAAGAAGGGAGGATCTAAGTCTGTTTGCACCCACTTGGTTTGTCTTTGTCTCTTTGAAAGGTCAAATTGGTGCATTTTAAAAGAACAACAAAAACTGCTGCTTTTCTGGCACATCTGTTCTATAAATAATCAAAACTAACCTACAGGCTAGCAGACGTATACTGGGTATGTTCACACCCTAAAGGTTCACAGAAGTCTATTCTGGAAAGCCTCGCTGAGTGAAATCCTGCTTTCACTGAAATCAGTGGCACATGCTGCAAAAGGCACTAGGAGATGCAGGGATGGAGGGAGGTGACGAGAGAACGTGTTTGTATTGATGAATCTGCCCCCTTGCCACCATGGCTGCTACTCAACAGACACAAACTGGGGTATCTGAGAGACAAAGCAACATTGGCCACACAAAATTACAATGCCTTCTCTGCCCGCCCCCCCTCCCCGACGCTAGTGATCAGTGATTTCACAACAGTACTCACTGGAACTGATTCACTGTGAAAAAAGAAAAACCAACCACACAAAAACAAACCAATATCAGTTTATTTCTTCTTATCACCCCACACAATAGGCACAAGAAAGAGTTTTCACAACGACTGAAATTACAGGAAATTACAGGAAATTACTGAAACAAGGAAAGCCAAGGCC
>VYZM01023241.1:11799-32646 GCA_013398915.1 Dromas ardeola
CAGAGCGCCAATTGTATCGTGGGCGGCAGCAAAAGAAGCGTGGCCAGCAGGTCAAGGGAGGTGATTCTGCTGCCCTATTCTACCCTTGTGACACCCCACCTGGAGTACTGCACACAGCTCTGGGACCACCCAGCACAAGAAAGACATGCACCTTTTAAAGCAAATCCAGAGGAGGGCCATAAAAATGATGAGAGAGCTGGAACACCTCTCCTGTGAAGAAAGGCCGAGAGAGTTGGGCTTGTTCAGCCTGCAGAAGAGAAGGCTCTGGGGACACCTTATTGTGGCCTTTCATTACATAAAGGCGGCTTATAAGGAAGATGGAGAGAGACCTTTTACCAGGGCCTGTGGTAGCATGAGAATGAGCAACAGTTTTAAACTGATAGAAGGTAGGTTGAGATAGGACATAAAGAAGACATTTTTTACAATGAGGGTGGTGAGACACTGGAATGGTTTGCCCAGGAAATTTGTGGGTGCACCATCATTGGCAGTGTTCAAGGTCAGTTCGGATAGGGCTTTGAGCAACCTGATCTAGTGAAAGACGTCCCTACCCACAGGCACTGGGGTTGGACCAGATGAGCTTTGAAGGTTCCTTTTCAACCCAAACCATTCTATGATCCTTATTTGCAAAAAAACATACTTGACTTATAGCTAAACTACTGTAATGACAAAAAAAAAAGATCATAAAACACATATCACAATCAATCCTGACATTTTGTAGAGTGCAGCTAATACTATCACTGCAGTACTGAGGGGCTTTGCTTCACAGCTGGATGCGCTATAAAACTTTCATCCCTTAGGAATGTGCAAATTAAAAATGATATATAACATTTACCGTTGGTTAGTGTAGACTTAACCAGAGATGTTAATACAATAACCATACTCCCACCAGACCCATGTAATACTTCAGTCAGCATTCTGCAGCTCTGATAAAAAGAGCATTTCCTAATGGCCAAGGATAATACTTAGTTTTAATTATATACCCTTTTAAAGTATGTGGCTTTTTGGAGATTAATCATGTGCAGGGGAACATTGTGATTATGGATATATTCCATAATCAAGGCTTGTTTAAAAAAGAATTTCCGAATCATAGAAATAGAATTTTGTGCTAAGGTTACTCTTAATGTTACCAGATTTCCATTGTGATCTTGACATCAGAGCAAATCTAAGTATCTATGTTATAGATACTAATCTAAGTAAGGAAGTTATAGTAAATCAAAGCATAAACTTAAGGAAAACTATTTCGTAACAGAAAATTAAATTATTTCTCAGAGTAACTCAGATGCCAAAGTCCTTTGTAGTATTCAGCTTCATATGTTTCAAGTCTTGTGTCTCACTTTTCACAGCATGTTTACGATTTCCATCACATAAATCATAGAAATTGAAAGTGGGTAATGTACGCAAGCAGTTCCTTATGACATTTCCAGCACACAGTCTTCATTATGCTTCTTCATTTTAAATAAAAATTAACTACGCTTGGAGCTGTGCAATGATGTTGATACATTATGCATATAAAAACAGGACTAATCTTTCAAACACATACATCTATTTTGGATAGCACTAGCTATCTGCAAAAAGACAGGATGGTGACATTAACACAAAACTAGTTCTTTTTTGTTGTTTTTATGTGCCAGGGGAAGTAGCTGAGTGGATAGCGGTGCTAGAGGATGGCCTTCCAAATGTGCACACTTCTTAGTTTTTATTTTGTAGATGATGCAGAATGTTTCTATTTTCTTACATTTCACTTGTTTTTCTGTTTAAAACTAGAAGAGTCATAAAATAAACGTTTTATTTAAAAATATTCAAAGAGTTTAGCCTAAAAAATGAGAGAGGGTTTAAGGGAAAGCATCCTACATTTGAATGAAAAATTATTATTATTATTATTATCACTGTCACCATTAGAAGGCTCAAATATTTTACAGTCTTTTAGGGTGACATTATAAAGATACAAAAAATGCAACAATATTTGTGTTTTTCTCAGAACTCAAATCCACTCATTCTGCTTTTGGGAATGTTGACATTATTTGTTTACTTACTTTTTTTTTTTAACTTACTTCAGTCTTTCTTTTCGCATCCCAAAGTACGTGCATACTTTATAGGCATATACGTACTTATACTTGCGTTCACATATTCTTCACATTCACATACTGGCTGACTTCATATGTAGAATGACTTTGGTATAATCCTAATTATGCCCCTGTAACAATTAGAAGTGATTTTTAATGCTGCAAATAAGCATTCAAGGCCAATAATACAAGTATGTTAAACGAAATGTCAAATGACTTCCAAAAAGCTCTTAAAATTAATAAATATGTATGAGATAAATGAGTCTGGTTGTCAAGTACTCCATGAAGAGATACAAAAGATTTTTTTTTTTTTTTCAGCTGGATTCTCTTTCCACCTAAAGTCAAACAAAATTCATGGGTTCAATCATGGCTCTGCAGCACAGTCTCCTGGAAAGGGGACCTTTCCTCAAAAGGAGGTTGGAATGTCACAGAGGTGGATGTCACCTGCTGCAGCACTCCCAGGTTTAATACTTGCTCAGCTGTGCCGCTCATGTGGCGTGTGGGCAACAGCTGAAGGAAGGGCACCAGTAAAAAATCCAAATTACCTATTACAGGTGCCTGGAAAAGGTATTGTTTTACTTGGGCAGTAGATAATTTTTTTTCTAGATTGACACACCTAGGAACTATACACAGTCAGTGAAGAGTGTAAGACACTACTCAGCCTTATCAGGGAACTGCTTATGCAGAGTTTTTTCAAGTAGGAACTTGAGTGAACTCTAGTCGATTTCAATCCAAACCTCCGGGAAAATGGGAATAATGGTATTTAAAAACTCTTGCTTGTAGGGTGTTGAAATTCTAATTTATAAAGTGTTCTGTGAACTTTGGTTAATTGCACCATTCAAGGTGTTACATGGCTCATTATTTTAATGAAAAATCTCACTTAGGTAAGAGAGGTGTTATTCTCTTAAAGAAGGGAAATTATGTGGGAAAAAAACTTCTGCATAATGAGAACATATGTTTGGGTATAGGGTTGCATGAGACTGTAAGGAACCTTCAGCAGGAAAAATGTATCATCTATAAGGTAAATCAGAGCACAGGTAGTGCCCTTGAAGCTTGCAGCCATATGTTCGGTTCAAAGGTTAAAATGCTGGCGACAATTTTTCTGCATTCAGCAAATCTGAGAAGTTTTATGCTACAGATCTTTGTCTAATTCATTTGAATGCTTAATATCTTTGCCTTGAATGTAACACAAAAAGTTTTACGGAGCTTTGTCCTGCTAATTTGTCATTTTACCATATAGAATTACCTGAGTGGTTCTATTAGAAATCAGAGCAACGTGTCACGGATAATTTACTGTAATGCCAAATAAGTTGGAATGGTTAGACACTATCTTTTAACTTTTATCTCTAAATTAATATATATACGTAAAACCAGAACTTTTCAGATAGATCTTCAGCCCTGAAATGTGGCAGGACAGGTGTCAAGAAAAACAGGACGTATAGATAATTTTTTTATTGTTTGGTCAGGGTATGAGGCTATGACAGAAGAAAATTGAGATGCTACAAAATAATGACTTACTGTCAACACAGTCAGTGGTGGCTTAAAATACGAAAATTCAGTCCACTCTAGGGGCAAAGTTAAATGTACAAAATTAAAAAAACGGTACATTTTGCCTCACGACCGGATTGGGTTAAGAGCATGTATCCAGTCAACTATTGCTACTCATCTGATGGAGTGTGGTAATTTAATTGCATTTGACCATAAGTCCACACATTTATGAGCATTCATATAAAATGTGATGAGGATTAGAACTATCTTTTGGCTGTTCACAAAAGATCTTAAAGCTTTTACAGAAATTGAAGCCTCAGTACAAAGAAAAAGCTGGGTTTTTTTTCCCATTCCTGCTAGGTAGCTGTATAATAAGCAGTGCTCTGCCCCTGCGCTTTATATGGCAACAAAACTGAGGCATTTCAGAGTTGGATTTCTGAGCATACCTTGAAACACCACTCAGATTCCTGCCTTGACTTGGTGGAAGAATCAGTTTGCTACCCAAGAGCAACCTCACCCTTTATGTATTCATTAAGTAAGACATTAGCTGACTTTTGCTCTGTGGAAGTCCATATGGATTTTTTTTATGCTCTATAATGATCTTCGTGCTATTTGTCATATTAAGTACATTAAAAAATTACAGCTTTTGTTCACAGACTGTGTACAGATTCTATCCCACAAATCATACATAGATGTTTCCTGAAAACAATAAACACATAAGAGTACTTTTTCCCTTTTTTTTAATCAGGGTCAAGACGTCATCACATATTAAAGGCATTGAAAGCTATATCTGTAAATGTGTTGTTCTTCAAAGGAGCTCTAAAAATTACAAACCAGTAAACATCTTTTAAAGAGCAGAGTAAATCACCATTATTATTGGATTCTTCAATAGCTGGAAAAATTATTTTAAATCCTTAATACACCTGAATATCTCTCTCAGAACTCTTCTAGAATATCCATCATCACTTTAGTATCTTTTCAAAATGTTTAATGTATCTTCTTTATAATTTTTCTTGTAGGAAATATTATAGATTTAGGTTATAGATAATTTAGGTTGGAAAGGACCAGGGGAAGTTGTCTTATCTAACCTTCTGCTCAAAATCGGGATAACTTCAGAGTTAGATCAGGTTGCTCAGGGCTCTGTGCATTCAAGTTTTGAATATCTCCAAAGATGAAGATCTGAAAGCCTCTCTGCGCAAAAAGTGCCAGGGTCTGGCCACCTTCAAGGTGAAGAATGTATTCCTCACGTGTAGTGAGAATTTTTCTTGCTCCAAATTGTGTTCCCTCTTATTCCTTCCCTGTACATCTCTGGGAAGAGTCTGACTCCATCTTCTATACAACCACTCTTTAGTTAGCAGTAGATAAAAATAAAATTCCCCTTCACTTCCTCTCCTTAATATGAAAAAAAGTCATTTCTTTCATCTTCATAGAATCATAGAATGGTTTGGATTGGAAGGGACCTTCGAAGCTCATCTAGTCCAACCTCAGTGCCTGTGGGTAGGGACATCTTTCACTACATCAGGTTGCCCAAAGCCCCATCGAAACTGACCTTGAACACTGCCAATGATGGGGCAACCCTAACTCCTCCTGGGCAAGTTGTTCCAGTATTTCAACGTCCTCATCATAAAAAAATTCTTCCTTATGACCAATCTGTCTTTTGATTTAAAACTGTTGTCCATTCTCATGCTACCACAGGCCCCGGTAAAAGGTCTCTCTGCATCTTCCTTATAAGCTGCCTTTACATATCGACAGGCCACAATAAGGTGTCCCCAGAGCCTTCTCTTCTGCAGGCTGAACAAGCCCAACTCTCTCGGCCTTTCTTCACAGGAGAGGTGTTCCAGCTCTCTCATCATTTTTATGGCCCTCCTCTGGATTTGCTTTAAAAGGTGCATGTCTTTCTTGTGCTGGGTGGTCCCAGAGCTGTGTGCAGTACTCCAGGTGGGGTGTCACAAGGGTAGAATAGGGCAGCAGAATCACCTCCCTTGACCTGCTGGCCATGCTTCTTTTGCTGCAGCCCAGGATACATTGGCTTTCTGGGCTGTGAGCGTACGTTGCTGGCTCACGCCCAATTTCTCATCCCCCAATATCCCCGTGTCCTTCTCCTCAGTGCTGCTCTCATTCCATTAATCCCCCAGTCTGGGGTGATACCGGTGATTGCCATGACACAGCACTTGGCCTTGTTGAATTTCTCATGGGCCCACTTCACAAGCCTGTCAAGTTCCCTGCAAATGGTATCCCTTCCATCAGCTCTATTAACTGTACCACTCATCTTGGGGTCATCTTCTTCTCTTATATGATATGTTCTATTCTCTTAACCACTTTGGTGGCCCTTCACTGCATTCTGCCTGGTCTGAAAGCATCTTTCCTGTAGCGGGGAGGACAAAATGAGGTATAGGGGTCTCCAAAGCAGACTCATAAGTGCCAGACACCAAAGAATAATGGCTTCCTTCAATCTGCTGGTTAATACAATTCAATGTGGGGTTGACCGCCGTAGGGGTTTACTCTTCACTTGTCCACCGTGACCAACTCCAGGTCCTTTTCCAGTGCTGCTTCCTAGCCCCACACCTGCACTCGTGCATGGTGTTATTCCATCCCAAGTGCAAAAGCCTTTGCCCATGTTGAACTTCATGGGATTTCGGTCAACCCATTTATCCGACCTGTTGAGATGCTCTACCTTTCCCCCACCAACAGCTCCCCCCCAACCTGCTGTCAGCCCTGAACTTTCTGAGGGTGGATTCCATCCTGTCATCCTGATCATTAATATTTATATTAAACAGTATCTGCTCAGAAATCTGCTTAAAAACACCTGCTGACTGGGATTCAAAATGCTGATCATTACTCTGGTACTTTCATGTTATTTTTGCTTTCTGTTTCTTATTCATGCAACCAGTCTCCTGGTTTATATAAAAAGCATGAAGTTTATAATTAGTATAGGTCAAATAGCAAATTTTCTGTGATAATGGATCCAATTACTATACCTTTGTGCCTTTTGAGATTTTGACATACAAGTTCCCAAATTCTGCATAAAAACTTTTGTGTACAATGTTATGTCTGAGCTCTTGAGAAGAGAAAGCCAATGGAATAGCATCAAGAAACACTGTTCTCAGTTTCCCGGAAACATGTGATGAATTTATCATTAAAACAATAGAAAAATATTATTATTCCAATATTTATCAGAATGAGTCCCAAAGTCTTTGCCATTTGTTCCATCTGTAGCAATGCAAGAATCATATTAACCATTCTCACCATGATGTAGACACAAAGAAGCCAATTGACTGTGATTATTGCTAGTTTAGCATGCCATGGCTGTGATCTTATATTTACAATTTGCTCTGTGAATTGTGGCCTTTCTAATGATCTAAAAGTAAGATGGACTAGAATTGCCAAATTAAGACAGCATGGTTAATTTCCTTTCAAAGTGGGATTGGAATAGCCCTCAAAAATGCACTGTTGTCTGGATCAGCAAAAGTTTGTGATACTACCTTAGAAAATTTTCTGTGAGCTGAGATGTTGTAATATAGAAAAAAAATCAAATAATGTAGGTATTGATTGTTGGTGATGGATTACAACGTCTGGACAGAGCAGAAGAGAGGGAGGAAATTTGTATATACTCTTTTCCTATGGTACGTGAGCCACCAGAAGACAAATTTTACTATCTGCTTTCAGCAGTCCAGTAGCATCAAATGAATGTTTTTCCCTCAGCTGTACAACATCTGGACTGAGTCACCTCATGCATCTCATTAGATGGACATATTTTCTAGTCCCAGTTCACTAGGGTGTGCATCTGAAGAAGTTGCACTAGCTTAGGCAGTATGGGTAATGTAACTGAATGTCTTATTGGCTAAAGCTGGTTTATCATAACTGGGGAGAGGAAACCATGTGTCTTTGAACCAGACCCACAGTAAGGCTCTTTCCTCCTAAGAAGTCACTTCAGTACTTGATCTTCCTCCTAACTGAGAAGGTTCTCCAGACTATCACAACACAGTAAAAGAATATAAAAGTACAGTGGTTTGCCCCATCAAGTGCAGAAAAGCAGCCTCATTTCTTTAAGGTGTGAGATGTTTTAGTATAAATGTAAATCCTACGTTAAAAGTTGGAAGTATGTGAATAGATGATTATCAGAGGAAAAGATAAAGATGCATCTCAGCAGACCCTTCAACAGTAACACCTTTGCCCAGGGTTATGTCCTGAATATTCATTTGCATGCTGTCTTTGTGGATTTAGTTCTGTAGCTCTTTTCGGATTGCAATATTTATGCACAAAACTTATCCCATTTAAATTAGGACTTCTCTCCTAAGCAAGTTCTTCTCGACATGGGTGAGAGATACAGAATTAATCTTGTAGAGTTTCCAAAGCATTCAAGATATTGGATTCTGTGCAGGGATAACTGGATGAAATTTTGCATTAAACAGGAGGTCAGGCTGGATGATCTAATGGTCCCTTCTGGCCATAAAAGCGATGAATCTATGAGAAAAGCACTCTGAGATCATATGATGAAAAGCGCAATTAAATTGGCAAGTGTTATCTTGATGTTCCCATTACAAATCCCCTGAGCAATCTTCCCCCTTGTCTTCCTCTCGCCACCTCCTCTATCATTAGATTCCAGGAGAACATACGCTCTGTTAAAGTCTTTGCTGCTAAAACCGTTTTGATAGCTGGCTCCACACAGTCTCCTGCTACATCCAGTGTTCAAGGCTGTGGGAGTGCTCACTTCTTAAGTGAAGACACATTTCTCCAAGGCATTTTGCACTCTCTTCTTCCTTCAGATTGCTCAGCTAAAGGCTTTTTCAGGACCTTATCAGTTATTAATAATTGTGATGATTCATGATTTATTCATAACCATTTGTACATTTGCCATATGCTGCCTGCACATGCAAACTGTTTTTCTGAAGCACGCAAATGTGGCACAGTGCTTCTTACAATTCATATCCAGTAAATAGATGATAGAGAAAGATTAATGAAATGAGAAATACAATAAAACATCCTGCAATGGCTTCAATTTTGAACTTTTGAATTAAATGTTGCAGAGTAATTGTCTTTAGCAGTATCAAAACTAAAATAAGCAGGAGGGAGAAGAGCGTGAAAGGCCAAGTTTAACATCACAAGTAGCACCTTATTCTGCTTTTATTCTGCCCCCTGTAACAATAATTACAGGGAGTAAGAGTAAATCTACTCACCAGGGAAGATACAACTCAGGACAAATAAAGGTGGTAGTACCAGCAGTATCACTTTAGTTGCTCTCTTCAAGCTTTCATATTAAATCTAAGTATTTTTGCAGTGAAACACTGTAATAGCTGCTTGGAGGGTGGGGGAAAGGGAAAGATCTGACATGCAAATCCTTCATAATGCCTAACAGCAACAACCTGAAAAGAGAACGTTACTCCTTGTTCTTGATAAAAAAAAGCTCTTTATGGTGATGTCACTAACCAAGAAGTCATTTCTCACAGACACACTATGACACCTTCTGCAGTGTGCTGCTGTTCAGATGAAATGCCTGGTTTTTATGAGAGGGTAATTATTTAGCATAAATAATGTATTCCTGTTTTTGAGTGAACATGTTCATTAGCAGCGAGATGGGCTCTGTGGGGGAAATGATCAGTGTGTTCCAGCGCAGAGTGTCAAGGCAGAGGGACCAGCTCTGATCTCACTCACGTCTCTGCTTGTCCTGTTGCATTTTAGCTGAAGCTTTTGGAAGAGAATGTTTAAATTTTTACTAACTGCCTTGAAAGTGAACATCTGAATTTTTACTAACTGTCTGTAATTGCCTACTGTTACTATTCTGTAGGATGGCCAAAAATACATTTGTGTCCTTGTCCTGTCTACAGAACCATGGGATACTTCCTAGACCCTAAGTTACCCTGTTCCCCATGGCAGGATTAACTTTACCTATGTCATTCCCGCTTTTTGGCTGCCCAACTCTTTCTCGAAGCCCTTTTTGCAAATTTGCAAAATTCTGAGACAATCAGTTCCTGTGTTTTATTCTCTTCACCATTAGAACTATTTTTTTCCTGGAGTCTGTCTTAAATATGCCTTGTTAAAAATGTTTTTTATTGTTCTTCCAACCACGAAGCCAAATAAGCGGTATTTACAGCAATCTTTGACATTCCTAATAGCATTAGTGTGCTATTCTTTCATGATGCTTGAGAATCATAAGTGTGCCAGTGAAGGCAGCCACCAAATGCAGAGGTCTGAGGGGGACCTATCCGTATGCACTATTTAATTGAAGAACTCATAGGGAAAACACTTGCAAGGCCTTGCAAGGAATTTCCACTCTTACATTTTACTGGAACAAAAGCTAGAAGGTAGTTTTGAAATTCAGAAACTCAGATCTGCTGCATGAGATAACCCTGGACAAAAGATTTGAAGCAATGCTTCTTTACAGAGCAGATCCAGTCTTACCTTCAGCCTGGCAACTTCCTGAATTTCATATAGTTTTATAGAGAACAACTCTATCACAATTTTGCACTCCTTACAGGAGAATCAGTCAGATTGAAAGCGCTCCAGACTAAACAAGACAAGTAGGCAATCACTCTGCTTGCTGCTCACTGACATCCTTTTAAAAAAAGTGTAACACGGGGGTGACATGACCAGGCAAGAAGAACTAGTACCACTCTTCAGATAGCCCAACACAGAATGTGAGATCATGTATGTTCAGGGTCCAAAGAGAACTGTGCAAATAACCCTTCTCCTTGCAAACATTAATGCTAAATTAATGTGGGGTTTTGTAACGTGGGTTTTTCTAAATCTATATTCATTCCAGCTACCTACAGAAGGAGATCACTCCTGCTGAACAAAAAACTTGCACGCATCAAAACCATTAAATGCAAATTTTACAAAAATAAAATTTCAAGAAATGAAAACATCAAAAAATAAATGAAAAGGACCAAAGTCCAGAACTATAGTTTTATAAAAGTGCAATGTCATTACACTTTCCATTTCTTCACCTAAATGCCTGTAAAAACATGTTTCAGTGGATCCCAGACACTAATACTGACGTAGAAATTTTCTATCAAGGAGCAAAACATATTAAAAAGCCCAACCCCTTTTTTGTCTCCTATGGTATAAAAAGGATGCACTAATGATTCTAGTTAGATGCATCTAAATACGAAGAATAATCTGTTAGGGGGGAAATTTAAAAGAATAATTGAAATGACTAATTTCAACTCATCAGAAATAGATCATATGCATGTGGGTGGAAAAATGTTATTTCGTTATTCATTTGCAGTATATATATAATGATCATTTCACAAATTCAGGCTGATCTTCATTTATCATCCATACAATAGTGTATTTCCACATCTTCGGTTGCATATACAGGATAGAGAACAGTTCATTTAGAATATTTATTTTGTAATATCATTTTACACTCTGGGAATTATACATTAGTTTTAATATATTTTAACAATGGTAATGCCACAGCTAGAGAAAATAGACAAGATATTTGAGCACTAATTGGGCTTTTTGTTAAGTTATGACTTGATAGGTTTTAAAAACATGGCTGCAATGAATTTTCAAGCACTATTGTCTGTTCCTGTCCATGCTAATCAGTATCCTGTAGCACAGTGGGTCTTACATTTAATGGAGCAGTACGGAGCTCTTGCCAGCATTCAAGCAATTGATTCCATAGAAGGGGCACAATATAAATCAAGCATAGAGTAAAACTGCTGTTCTATAAGCTTGGAATAAGAGCACCCTTTTTCTTATCCAAGGCTCTCAAAGACCCTCCTGCTGTTCTTATGTTGATTGTACTTCCTTTATCTTCTGTTCAGTTTTGTTTTTCTCACTTCTTTTCAGTGCCTTTAGTGCTGGTTTAACATGCACCCTCACCAACTAAAGTTCACTTCCATTTTGTTCCTTCAAAACTTTGAGAAGGTAAGGGATGTGAATCTTTTCCACCTGATTGCTTCTTGTAATTGTTCCTTCCTCATAACCACATAATAACAACCTAGTTATTAGAAAAGGAACTTAATTTATTTGACCTGACCCAATTGCCAAGGCACCTTCTATTCTTGTTGTCTTGATGTGTACATCAAATTTGCATACAACGCATTAGTTAAAAACTGGCTAGTAACCCAGAAATACCATAAAGAAAAAAATTCCATTCAGCTGAGGATAGCTCAGGCGTCCCAAAAAAGTGTCTACCTGAGTAATTATGTTCAATATATTTTATCAATGATCTGCAAGTAAAATACAAAATGACAACTGATGAAGAATAAGGCTACCACGCAAAAAAATGTAAGATGAATAAATAATATGTTAGCAGTATAATGTTATGCTGCTCAGCAATCCTCATTTATCTCAAGGGAGTCAAATGTGGCATCATATACCTGGGAAAAAAAGACTTTAGACTGTTCCTATAAAACACGTTCTAGAACGCAAAAAGCTTTGAAAATGACAGAGGCTGTCACACACACAAAAACATAATGTATTTAAACATTGGGCAAAACACTATAGTTAAAAGTAAAATTTTATGGAGAGAAATAGTATTTACTTTTGGATACAGCAGTAGTGGGAAAAATAGTGTTTATTTCCAGTGTTCATGTTTCATTAACAATACTGGAAATTGTTGGAGGTTCAGAAGAAAACTGCAGGAATAATGTATGGTCTGAAAAATTTCTGTTCGCAAAAAGCTTAAAAGGCTCCATCAACAGTCTATCCCAGAAAAGGTTACAAGGTGACATAATCACAATCCATAATAACCGCATGGGGACAAAGTGAACAAAGTCATAACAAGAGGCAATGACCAAGGAAGGACATTTATTAACAAATACAGAAAAAGTGGAAACATTTCCTGCAGGAATTATTGCCTCTTCTTATAGCTCTTTTTAAAAATCTCTTCTTGCTTTCTTTCTTTCTTTCTTTTTCTTTTGTCCCCTCAAATTACAAAAGCTTTCCTCCAGCTCTGGGAGAAAGCTGAAGCCAGAAAAATTTATATCAGCACTCAGAAGCACATTTTAACAGTGAAATGAATATTTGAGGAATTTGCTGGGGGAAATCCAGGATTTTCCTGGGGAAATTTTTTTTTCTGGAGAAAACCCTAGTGAGATTAAGCCTATTGAAATGTAGGGTAAGCATTGACATCTACATCTGGGCTTTCTTATTACCTAGAAACTCTTTATATTAATGATTCACCCACCCTGCTTTAGAAATCTGTCCTGTCCATTACACCCTGGTGGTGCCTATACCTTAGATATACGTGTTAGACTCAGAGACATCAGCCTTAAGAGAAATGACTCCTCATTTCTGTATCTTTAAATTAAGTCAGGTTATCAGAAGATCTAGTCTTGGCACAATAATTATTGGGAAAAATGGTGTGGTTTATGATATTCAGGATGCCAAATCAGAATTGTCTCATGTGAGCTTGGAATATATGAGTCTAAGAACACCCTAAGGATCTTACCTGCTTGTCATTCTCTAGATGAAAAAAGACCCAGCTATTATGTTTCTTTCATCCTTCTTTCTTTTTGTCATCAATGTCAAAGCTACAGCTCCTTTCCAGATCTTTCTATATGTGTTTGCAGACAATTCTATATAGGATGTGTCTTTTTTTTTTTTTTTGAAGTGCAAAAGGAACAATGAGGAAAAAAAGAATCCTTTCCTGCTGATGTTTCTGAGAAAACAAGAAAAAAAGAAATGCCAGATTTATGACGTTTTAACCTGAGCCTATGTCACTGGAAATATATAAGAAATCATGGTATAATTCGTTTCTCAGTGCTGTTACTGGAAAAGAAAATTGCCAGTTTGTGAGTTATAACTCTGCAGACAGGGCCAAATTTGGCTTGAAGTCACACCAAAGTAACTTAATTGAAATCAGTGAATTTGCACTAATGTAACTGTGAGCAGAAATTGACCTCTTGTGCCTACTGGAACATAGCCCAAAAGCCACTTGACTTACTTGTGCTTAAGGCTTGCTCTGCATGAATGTCTACGATTTTACTGGCAGTAAGTTATGTGATATTCATGGTTTAATGGTGCATATTCTACAAATAGGCTGGGTAGATGCCAGCAGACTACATCCAAGCATTACTACATATTTGCTTTGTTGACCTCTGTACGCGTTCAATCACATGAAGTAGTTACAGCTGGGACTCCGGTAAGGAATTCCAACTTCCAAAATGTTCCCACTGCCACTATGCAAATGCTAGCAAAGAGCCTCTGTTGTAATTAGCCTAGATTTCCTTACAATATCTAGTTACAAAGGAGTAAGCATGAATATTCATGGCCAATTCATTTGAATTACGAACATTCATGAATAAATCATTTGGCTGAAAACAGGGTACCGTATGTTGTGTTTCATGGCTCCTGTGATTTATTCCATAGTGCTACAATTTGTAATATTAGTAGCTATCATAAAGTTTATTTTTCAGGCCTTCATTTCCAGCTGTGACCATGGCACTCTGGGGATCAGATAAGCCTTTTCTTCTACCCCTGTAAGGTCATATCCCAGCCTAGATACATAATGCAGATTTACTGCTCTTCTACTATACACTCTCATTAGTGCTTTTGTAAGGTGCCTTTGTTCTCTTGGTGTGTAATGCCGACCTCAGACGAAGGGGAAATACAGCACATTTCTGGACTGACATTGAGAAGGGAGATGCAGTGCTAGAGTAAGCAGTGGAGCAGACTGCCCAGAGACATTGTGCAGTCTCAATCCTTGGAGGTCTTCCAAGATGAGACTGGATAAAGCCTTGAGCAACCTGGTCAGGTCGGGAAACACAGAATAAGAACTGGTGTGATTTTAACACTAACAGCTGTGAGCTAAGCGTTTTTAATATGGGTGGAGGTAAGACAGTAAGAACAGTATGAAAAATTACTTATCTTAATAGAATTTGTCATGTCTCTGTTTTTCCTCTGTCGTGAGAGATATCAAAAATTATCAATACAGTCTGTGGTTGCAACACTGTCCTTTAGAGAAGAGGCCAGGAGAGATCATTACTTTTCTCTCCTTTTCTCTTTTTCTTTTCTTCAGGTACAGCATTCTCCATTTTGACATCTCTTAGAAATAGCCGAATTAGCAATGATTTATTCATACACCCTTCTGGCCATTAGCTAAGTTTGAGGAGCAGAGACAATATCACATGACAAAACACTGTTGAAATGGAGAAGAGCAAAACTAGGAGACTGAGAGATTCACCGGCTATAACTGCTCCTTAGTAAGTGGGTTCCTCTAACATGGCTGAATAATAAGCAGACGCAAGGAAATCAAGACCTTGTTATCAGTAATATTTGAGTCAAAAATGAGGATATGTGTTTCTGAATAAACTACAACTGTGTGGGGCCAGAGTCAGTCCTGTTAACTGTGTAACTAAATTTCTCAGCAGTAGTGAGTCGTGAGTTAGCCTGTGTTCTTCGATGGTTACTTCAGCTGGGTATGATATACTGGTCTGAAGACAACTTCCTTCCTGATAGGTATTGCCATCTAGATTCTACTTGCAAGAGATAGAGGTGCTTCCATTAAAAGCAACAGATGTGTTCTAGTAAAATAATGGTGTAATTAAAAAGCAAAAATACAGACATCACAAAGGAGATAGAAGATGGAGGAAAAAAATGAGTGATTTATGGAGTAAAAAGATCTCGGCATAGACTTAGAGAAGGTAGGAAACAAGAACTTGAACACTTGGGAAACAGTGGCAATTATTGGCTCTCCCAAGACTCATTTGGGATGACTCCCATCACAAATTCCTTTCTAATCAGAGTCAGGGGTCAGGAGATCTCTGATGTTATGGCCTTTAAGTGCTTCTGTGCTATGAAAAGAAGATTCTGGTATGGCACCCTTGGTCATAATTACAGTAGTCACAGACATAAAATAGCTGGAAAGACGATAACGCATAATTGTTTTGGGTCTGAAAAACTGTATTAGAGGAAGAAAAAAAATGAAGGTCTGTTCTCATGTTTTACATAATCTCCTTCCACGGCCACTGCATAGACATATGGAAGAGAAGAGTGGTTAAATTATTTGAATTAGAATGAAGCAAAGAAGAGAGAATGAAGCCAAATGAATGACAGGCAATCACCAATACACCTGAAATAAATTTGGGAATTACTTGGCCTCCTGTCTGAGTTCACTGAACTTATATTTACAGAAGTTAACTCCTTCAGTATCTGTTTTGATTGAAAAATACTAAAATACGGGGTAACAGATTATCAAAGTAATAGCTAAATTATAAAATGATTCTTCAGATGTAAAATATAGTTGACATAAACTGAAGTAAAGTCTGCCTATATGTGCTTTCTGTGACAGCTGAACTGATTGTGAATGTGAGAATAACAGGACAGCTTGCAAGCAGGCTGAATTCAACATAATAAGAAAGAGCTTCACATACTGAAATATAGAAGAAGCCTCTGATTTAAGAAAAGCAAATTTTGGAGAACTGAGAAATCTATGACTTGAAGATGTAGAAGTCTGTTATAAGTGTTCCTTAGTCTCTTTCGTACTTTTGGAAGAGAAGGTACTAGAGACTTATTGATTGTCCAAACAGCTGACCTGAAACTTCCTCAGGCCTTTAGGAGTCTGCGTAATCAGAATTCAATGGCAAGGCATTGCCAAGTCACTGGAGGAGTACAGATAAGAAGACTAGAGTAAAAAAGACTAAGGGTAAACATAATAACAGGCTTTAACATGTAACATTACTAGAAGGAGGAAAGCAAGAAAATGTTTCCAATATCTGTTGGAGACAAATGGTCCTGAGTTGCAGAAAAGGCAAGGTTATACATTAGGAAAATACTTTAAAATAAGGAGCTTTAAAACTCACTTAAAATGGGAAAAAGACAACCTTACATTGAAACAGGAAAAAAGCGGACAAACAGGCATGTGGGGGTCATCTGAATGATGAACAAACATTTTTGCCAGAGTTTGTGGAGGAATAAAACCACTTTATAAAAGGTAAAAAACAAGATATACTCTATATTTTGAAGGTAGTTGTTAGTAAGTGATTTGTACCTATCAAAACCTTTTTTTTGTTTGTTTCTAAACTTTATGTGATGTAACAAAGCAGATCTGTCTGCCTCAGTTTGTCTTTCATTACTGCTTGTGAATTCTTTGGTAGATGTCCCTCACCTTGTGCTGAAGCCTTCCCCAACTTTCTCCTCAAATAAATCTGAGAAAATTTTTGCACCTAAAAGTTGACTTATGGTTAAAGGTAATTAGCATTCATATTTAAACTGAACAAATCCTGAAACAACAATTACAGGGTACTGCCTAGGGGAATTTGTCTTACTGGAATCAAGCATCAGAACAGCTGATGAATCATTATGAGAGATAAAAGGCATACAATTAAAAAGAGATGCTAGATATTTTAATAAGAGACCAAAGCCAAACAGCAGTAACTGACACTGTGCCATGGCGGAGACCCTGTCCGTTGTTACAGGAGTATGCATTGCCCGCACGTAAAAAACAGAAACAGATAGAATAAGAGAACTCTTCCCAGTTTCAGTAATGACCTATCAGACTAAAAGCAGAAGTAAAATCAGAAGTAAGAAATTACTTCTAAAAATGGTTTCTTTTTTTGCATATTTAAAGACTTGACCTCATGGTCAAATGACTTTTGAAAAGAGGATTGTCAATCGTTAGAAAATCTCATTTTTAAGAACTTATTTTTTCTTACTACTTTGTTTAACCTGTTATGATGCCAAGCCAAGAAAAGCCCACAGGTCTCCTGAAGACACGGATGTTAATCACTGGCAAGGAAGGAGGGTAAATATGTGAGGAACTAGCTGGAAGGCTTAGGAGGCATGGACCGCAGAATCCCACAGAGGAGTTAAAGCCTGGCAATTAGCTCTAGGAATCCAGTTAGAGTAACTAGATAGAAAAAAAAAATATCTGTTTTTAGATCCAGTTACAACGAGCTGGTGTCACGGGACAGTGTTAAGTTTTGATGTGTGCCTAACAAACCATGGAAAAAAAAGGCCCTCTCCCATTGTCATATAGATCTAAGCTTCTTTGTTCAATTATCCAGATAGATTAACAAGGCTGTTAATAACAAAAGACTAAAGAGCGAACTGTAGTCTGCCTTCAAGTCATACCATAAAACATGATCTTATAACGCAGGCTGCGTTTGTTGTAAATGAGTAACACAGTCAGATAGATAGTAACAAACAGTGGCTGGAAATTAAGAAATTCCCTTCCGTCATCACAATTATTTTCCTCTTTTAATGCAATTCTGTAATTTTATTAAAATAGATGTTATTTTTTTCTGTGAAATTAACATGATTCTGAAAACCTGAAATTTTTTAAACCCATGAAAAAGGAAAAAATATGTTGAGGAGGTAATATATTCCCTTAATAACGGGGCAAACGATGCCATGCATTAGTGATCAGAATATAAATTGGTATGAGAGTCTTACAACAGAGAAAAAAAGACTGTTACTTGATTCTAAACTTTCTAATTTCCACTCTGCATAGTATGTTAAATGGACCCTGATTTATATTGGCTCTGATTTACATTTGGCACTACTCTGGCAACAAGCCTTACAAAGAGCCTTAAGCTGGGAGTAAATATATGGCTCACTGTAATTTAAGAACATTTTGAGGTCATTTTATGCTGGCAGAGTGTAAGAAGATATTCAGACTTCTGGTGTCTAGACTAACAGGGCAAAAAGGCCTTCTACAATTCTGACAGAGCGAAGATTGATGAAGAAGTGAGACAAGCAGCCACCTCACCCTCACCCCAGCACTTAGCATCGGGAGAAGCATCTGAGCCAGGCAGCTGGGGCACCTGACCCCATGAACAGGAACAAAAACTACTGCTGCTCAAAGCTGTGTCAGACAGAGCCAGCATTAAATCCACCCTGGGCACAATTCAGCTGACCCTGAAGACGTTGACTGCTTCTAAGGACAAGACTGGATTTCTGAGTTGCAAAACTATTCCTCAGGCCTGGTTTGGTTTCCTACTAAACCAGCAGTATTGGTATGGCTTTTAGCATCAGGACTGCCATTAATAATAACAATGTTGGAATCCTACTGGATTGTTGTTATTTTTATTTCCCTACACTGAAATAACATTGGGCCACGGCACAGGAGCAATCATATTTAAGACACGTAAGATACACTGAAGATAGATTGTTACATGTAAATAATACAGCTTTGGGTCACTCTTGACTTTGTGGATCTTAATAGTATTCCTTTTATACAAGACAGTTCTCAGGTATAAGTAAATGAAGGTTGCAAATATTCAAAAGCTGTATATTTTTACTCCATAGCGATTTAAATTGTTCCCTTCAATTTTTAGCTCTGAGGGTTGGAAAAAAAAAAATCAACAGAAAACTGTCAAAACATGAATGGATGCAGTCTTGCTATTCCAGGACTATTATTCTCTACTGGATAGCACAGAATTATTCAGTCAAAACACCTATTAGGTCATCTCAGATAATGAGGCTTCCTTTCAAATGAGACCTACCTCTCATTCTTATGAGGAAACAGACGGCTCAGATCTTTCCTTCCATCAATATAGAGAAAACTAATAATCAATTAGAGGTATACTCTTTTAGCTTCTTCATCCTAGGTTCCACAGTATCCTTTTGAGTCTTTATGTCCTTTAAAAATTGATTACAACTGTTCTGGCATATCGGGGTTACCTCAAATAGGGAAAAAAATCCACATTTACATCACAGTGTTGCAGCTATTTCTTCATGTTACCATATGATCAAATGGCTGTTATGAGTATGAATAAATAAGCATAATGGTAGTCAAATACTGTACATATGCTAATAAATCATCTGAAAGAAAAGCCATTCAAACGCCACAACAGCAGCAACACTCACGTCTATGCAATAAAATATGACATACAATTCACAGCTTAGAACTCCCAACTGCATTTCTCCACTATTCACAGTCTCATAATATCCAATTACTTTTACAAATGCAATTGCAAAAAGTTATACCAAACAACTTCACATGTTTGTATCCACTGAGGATTTGTTATAAACTTGCCAATCTCAAACACGTCCTTAATCTCTTTAAAGAGTTATCTTTTCACCCAGGGAACTTTGGCAAAATTAAAAGTTTAGTTTCCTTTATGATATTGCTGCTATTACTTTGCTCCTCTCACAGCAACTTTTATTGGAGGATCTCAAAGCAGTTTACAAACTTTAATAAATTAAGCTGCTTATCTCATTTGTCACATAGATAAGTGTTATTATCCCTCCTTTGTAGATATGGAAAAGTGAGGTATAGTAGTCCATTGATTTATTCATAAAGGTAAGCATCCTGTATAGCAATGCTTAGAGATTGTGACAAAAATTAAATTTCACGGAAAGCTTTGGTATTTAATATCAAACGTACTTTCACCATGAATGAACATGAAACAAATTATCAAGTTCAATTCATAATTTGGCATCTGACTATGAAATCAAAGTGTATCACCTTGAGAAAAACACTTTTTTCTTCTTCCAAAAATATTACAGGAAAGAAGCCAATCCTTCCTTTGTCTTCTGTGAAACAAAGAGTGAAAAACAACTAAGTCAAATAACAAAGCACTATCTATCCAAGATGCCAGGATATAATAAATTAGAGTTTATCATCCAGGCCCTCAGCCAAAATTATCCAGACACTAGAAAGGTAAAAAGTGCAGCGTAAATTTTTCAGCATTTATTCATAAAAGCTTTTACAGTTTCAGAGCATTGGGAATGGAATACTATGTGTTAAGTTACACATTCCACCTCTTCGCCTCTGAATTTTCCTTTTCCAATGAAAAGGTTTCTTTAAGCTTTATCAGTGTTTCTGGTTGCTCTCTAGAAAAACAATTTTAATTGTGCAATGTTCTGATCTGTTCACTTCAAGTTCTTCTAGTAACAGTCTTGTTGCCTTGTCATTTGAGCACTCTCATTGGTGCGTTTGAACAGATAGCTGGAAAAGATGGGGGAACAGTGGAATTGAGATGCTGTGCTCATGGTAGCCAAGACCTGGATGCCGTTGAGAATGCCCTGAGAAACCGTTTGTTTCTCAGGGATGCTCTTGAGCCAAATGTGCTCTCTGTTTATTTAGTAAACGTAACTATATTTCTCTTCCGTGAACTCAGCCTATCTTCCCCTGAATCCAGTGGAACCCCAGTCCCAGGTGAAACCTTCAGGGGTTTTTCACTGCATAAGTTAAGGATGCCAAGAAGGCTGGTCCTTAAAAAANTGAAAAAAAAAAAAAAAAAAAAAAAAAGGAAAATGTGTGGTTTTCTCTTGCATACCTATTGCAGCTTCTTCACTTGGAATTGAACTGTAATGAGTGAGGCAGAGTAGCTGGTCTTAGCTCACTGATCGGGACATTCACCTGTAATGAAGAAGACAGACTCACAGCCTTTGTATATTA